>ML783763.1:194379-246260 GCA_009831015.1 Picea engelmannii
ATGGTGCGGGGGGGGTCCGAGTTAGTGGTTTTCTTGGCATGAGCCCCACATAAAATGTCAATTCCATATCTACTTGGACCCCCCTCACTCAATTCTTCTTACCACTTCCCCCCCCAATAATCTCTCTAACCGCTCATCAATACCACTTTTCCTCATCCCACCATCATACCTCACTACCATGTCACCATGTCAGATCCCACTACCCATTGGCCATTTAATTGTCACCACATCGCATCCCACTACCCATTGACCATTTAATTCTCACCACATCACACACATATGCCTGTTGGCCAATCAATGTCATTCCCCATTACCGTTACCCGTCCAACTCACCAACCGCATCGTAACGGACACCTCCTTCCACTGTTTAACATCGATTTTTCACCATTCCTGCACTATTCACCGATCCAGACACATTGGACACCACTGTTTCCTGTTTTCAATATTAACCGCCACTAAGCTCACCATCGACAAGCACCATTAAACGTGGTAATCATAGACAACACCATTTTTTGTTTTTAGATCTTTGTTTGATTATGGCCCCCAAATCAAAATCCACTGAAACAAAAAAAAAACATGTTTCTTCCTCCTCCCATCGACCTGGATCGCATCCCTCTAGCCGATAAAGATTATTGAATTGCAGAGCCGAAGTGTGAATTTGATTTCTTCAAATTACACGTATGGCTCAAAGATATATTCCTAGACCAGAGTGACGAGATCGGACTCTGAGATTCCAATCTCCCACTATACATGTTTCCCTAGACTTATCATTTCCCTGAGTTCGCCCTGAAGTGTCAAGATCAAGTGTCAAGCTCACTACCTTCCCAACCAAAGGGCCATTGTGTCTTTATCTGGTGAAACTATGTTCACCATCACCCCTAAAACAATAAACCAAATGTTGCAGATACCCAGAACTGATTCTCTCACACCTTTCTCCATTGAAATTTTGATCGAACTATATCAGAAAATTTCCTTCCCTCAGAGATCCTAGATTTTCGAAATATTCTTAATAGAAGACACACAGTTTCCTAAAACGAATCCCCCATATCCTTCTTCCATCTTCTCAGTCAAAAGAAACCAAATCATTTCCTCCCTATGTTGTCTACTAGGATATTATTCTGATGAATGGGTAGATGAACCCATTTTGGGTTTTCTATTCATTTTCCCCACAGAATAAAAAGTTACCACTCAACTTAATTATAGTCAGTTTATGGCTGACATTATACATGAACAGATTTTCAAGTTCTCCACAGAAGGAATGTTCATGTACTCTTCAGTATTGGTGTACCTGTTTCTCTTCTTCCAAGGATATAGATTCTCTTGTGCCTTTTAGAAATTGGATCAAAGTAGGAATCCTCAACCAATGACTTCTTGGACATCATTAGTAAGGAAGAACTCATCCGAATTTAGCTTCAAATAGTTCATTGATCAGTTTTACCATCCACTGGTGTGCATGCTTAGCAGTAGAATGGAACCAAGAATAAACGAGGAGGTCCAGAGGATTCTTCACTTATCAAACTTAGCCAAAATAGGTGGCTGATACCTTTACCATAACCATACTGAAATCAGATTTTATGGGTCTGAATTACCTCCATACAAGCTGCCAAAGTACCTTCCTATCAGAATATTTTCCTTGGAATACATCAAACAAATGATCAACTCTAATGACATCCACTTCGTGGCATTCAAGAAGAAGCAAAAACTCAGGATCAAGAGACAAATTGGTTCTTTCATATGCAATAGTAGAGCTGTAGGGGAAGGAGCCAACAGTCTTTTAAAATAAATTAATTTCTTCCTAAGCTTCTCGTGGCATTATGACCCCTGTGGCATTATAGCAGAAACCAGGCTTAAAAATAAGATCTCTCCTTATGCTCACATACCAAAGACTCGGATTGAAAAGTTCACGAATCAGACAGAGTGGCAGGAAAATACTTTACTAGAGATAGAAGAATAGCCTTCACCTTCCAACATTTCACATACTAGCACTCCTCAGGTGAAAACAAAAAAAAGAGCCAGAAAAGAGATCTCACCTTCAGTCACATTGGTGTCAGCTGAAGACTTCCAAGTTTACAGGAAGAGGACCAAGACCAGTCACACACCAGAAAGTCTTAGAGAAGAAGAAACACAACCCACTATAGTTATAGAGGGACCACATTCATATGTCTTCTCAGGCAGTCAACCCATAGTATCCACTTCCTCATTCAAGAAGCAAGTAGATACTACATTGTCAGTTAATTCCTCACAGGAGCCCACAGGACTTAGTATCTTTGATAAGTATAAAATGATCAAACAAAGAAATGAAATTCTAACCAATGGCACATATGACCAATTTTGGAAGCAGACATCCACAGCCTAGCACAAATTACTATCCGCATTTGACACAGAGAAGGGAAGGATGCACATAGAATTCTTACAAGCACAGGTCCCTCATCCCCAGACAACTTCTGATTACAAGAAAGCATCATTTGAGTTTGATGTGAAAGAGGTTCATCCAACAAATCTGATGGACATGCATAGGAAAATAGGGGAGATGATCTTCTCCACCTTGACAAATAAATCCTTGACTATTGCAAAATTGCAGGTCTCTTTAAACAATGTCCAGTCTCAGTTGAATATGGAAAAGATATCTTATTTAGCCAAGGATAATAAAATTAAGTCCCTAGAGAAGCTAGTATTAAAGATCGATTATGACCATCCAATATCAAGGCAGCTGAAGAACTACTGAAGAATAAAAATGATGACATAGCTTCTCTAAGGAAACAACTGAAACTTCCAACCACTGAATATTCACAAGCAAAAGAAATAGATGAGAGTGAAGGTCACAAAGAGGAGATGTTGAAACTAATAATGGAGAAGAAATCACAGATAAAAGAGATGGAAGCCAAGATGGATAATCTATTAAAAGAGAAATAATAGAGCGTGCAGATGGTTACTATCCCACTGGATGCAGTTCCTCTCACAAGAGTTAGTACAACAACAACCACAGGAGAAAAAATTCCTTCAGCCATTCTAGTGAAAGTTCCAGATGCTTATGAGAAATTGGTGAAGTCAATGGAGGACATGACCCTGCAAGGGGAAGAAATCAAAATATTGCAAGAAGAGGTAAAAAACCTCCAGAAGTTGAAGTCCATGTTCTAGGCCAGCTATAATACAGATATGAATAAATAAGAAATACAGAAACTGTAGAGGGAGAATGTCATGGCCAAAACATTGTTTGAATCCAAGGAAAACATCTGGATGGACATCAACAATTCAATGACAGAGATATGGCCACTCATACAAATTGTGTTTGAACAACATGAACGGTCCATATAGCCAGACAAGCAATTGACAAGATAAGGGAATAATTAGGAGAGAGGCCTACAGAGGCCACTGAAATCATCAGGTTCTTAATCTCCAAGACCAAAGAGGAGTTATAAGCATTGGAAATTGAAGACAGGACAGAGACCATCCTTTAGGTCAAGAAGTTTTTGACCAAGAAAGGATTGATGTTGCAACTAGAGGAGAAGGCCCAGGTGATGGACATTGGAGTGCAGAGATTTTTCAGCAAGGTTGACACTGCACAAGAAAGGGCTTCCAAGACTACTAGTGATAAATGATAAGCTCATCACTCTATTAGATTACAAGAAGAATATCATCATAGTGGCAAAGGATGGGTCTAAATTTACAAGCATAAATGGGAGCATTACTAGCAAGGATTTATTAGAAACTTTACAGTTGGACCTGGGCATCTAACATGAGATAAAATACAATTTCATCACAAATCCCACGTTTTCCATGTACACTGAGATGGATGAAACATACAGAAGGTTACTCAAGGTTTCCATCCCTAGTCAAAAGAGGTGGGAAGACCTATGTGCTTTACTCAAGTAAAGGTGATGTGGATTTCTAAGTGAGCATGAGGAAGACAGTCAAGTCAAATTAATGAATCACTAAGTACTTTCCCAAAAAATCAGCACCAAGGATTCGAACACATCGCCAACATCCCTATTCCTTTGTAATTTGTAATCTAGTTAGTTATATTTTTACTCCACAATATACTAGTCATTTATGATAGCATCAGATGTAACTATTGTATAAATACTTCTAACTACAAAGTATTGAGGGTTGATTTTTGCGCCCAAGGAGTTATTTGTGTAATTTTTCAAAGGGATCGACCAGTAATAAAAAGGCTATTAACAAGATTCTTGTGTTTGAACATTGGTGATGTTTATCTTTCTCTGTTGATGTTTATCTTTCTCTATAATTATTATGTTTGTTGTTTTTAATCATTAAAAGGAAGTTAATGAACAAAATTTGTCTCGTGCACTCTGTTTCTGGTCTTTTAGTGATCTACATGTTATTCATTTGATATTAATTAAAGGAATTCTTAACTGCTTCTTTGGTTGGTTGATTTTCTCATTTGTTTTGTCTTTTCATCCCATTTAATTTTAATATATCCAGTCTTCTCATTATCTCTCACTATGAAAGAACCTTATTAAAATTGTATCAGATTCTAATCTTTAATACAAACCCCATAGCCTGATGGAAGTGTAATGCAATTTTTCAACCAATCTTTATAAACAAGCAAACAAAGTCAGATAATTTAACTAGCCTAATGTCTAAAACCCAAAAAAAATCTAAATCCTATAGAGAGATCCCTCTTTGAAACTGGCAGGGCTAGATCCTAGTTTCAAAAGTGGTTTTGGTAAGTTGCCTTTGTCAAATTCTTCTGCCCTTGACAACCTTTGGGAATTACAGAGTATTAACAGCACACATTTCCTTAGTTAATTTGAAATGGTTGGCTAAATGTGTACTAACTTCTTTTTCATTCTGCATTCTAAACCTCTCCAACACCTTCTCTATGGACTCACCCTGAGACAATGTCAATTTGTGGTTTTTCCTATCTCTTGTTATTCTCATACCAAGGATTTTCTTTCCAGCACCCAAATCCTTCATCGCAGATGAATTAGATAATTTCTTCTTGAGCACATTTATATCCTACAGATTATAACCTTAAACAAGCATGTCATCTACATACAATAGCAAGATAATATAGCTTCCATTTTCTATCCTTTTAAAATAAACATTGTGATTAGAATGACATCTACTATAACCTTGTTCTGTCATAAACCTGTCAAACTTCAAATACCATTGCCTTGGAGTTTTCTTTAGGCCATACAATCTCTTCTTCAACCTGCATACCAAATTTTCCTTCCCTTTGAACTCATACCCCTGTTGCTACTACATATAAATATATTCCTCCAAATCCTCATGGAGAAAATTTGTTTTTACATCTAACTATTTAAGATGCAAATCTTCTACTGCCACAATACTTAAAATAGTCCTAATTGAATTCATCTTAACAACAAGAGAAAATATTTCATCAAAATATATACCTTTATTTTGTGCAAACCCCTTTACAACAAGTCTATCCTTTTACCACTTTTTTCCTCCATCTTCTTCCTTCAACTTGTTAACCTATTTATTTTGTAGTGCTATTTTTCCTATAGGAAGCTGAACCAAGTCTCAAGTCTGGTTATTTACCAAAGAATCCATTTTATCTTTCATGCCTTGCTCCCACTTCTTTTTAGTGTCTACCTGCATTGCCTCTTCATAACATTCTGGTTCACCATAACTAGTCAACAATTACTAATACAATGAAGGAGAGTATCGTTCAGGGGTTCTACTTAACCTGGTATATCTTCTATCAACACTTGCAGGAGTTTGAGGTACTTTTTTCTCCTATTATTGTACATTTCAATTTTCCAGTACCTTTGGAATTTCTTTTTCAGTGATCTCATCAAGCACTATGTATTATGGTTTTTCTTTTTCTCGTTTCCCTCCCTGTAAGTGATCTTTGTACATGACCTTCTCATTGAATATGACATCTATACTCCTAATGATTTTGTGATTTTCATAATCCCATAAGAGATAACCCAAATCATTAGTGACGTATCCAACAAAGGTACACTTCTTGTATTTTGCCTCAAGCTTTGTTCTATTTTCTTTATCAATATGCACAAATCCTTCACAACCGAAAGTATCAAAAAATGAATAGTTTACCTTTTTACCTGTCCATGCCTCCTCTGTAATGCCACCATCCAAAGAGATTGAAGGTCCTCTGTTTATTAAGTAAAAAATAGTATCTACAACATCTTCCTAGAACTATAAGGGAAACCCAACATGCAATCTCATACTCCTTGCATGCTCCATTATTGTCATGATCATCATTTATGACACACCATTTTCTTGTGGTGTTCATGGAACTGTCTTCTTTCTACAAATCCCATGGTATGAATAGTAATCATCAAACTCCTTGTTGCAATATTCACCTCCATTTTTTTATCCAAGACACTTCAACCTTTTTGTATCTCATTCTCAACCAAAGCTTTCCATTTCTTAAAAATGTCAAAAATAACATATTTTTGTTCAATGCAATAAACCCAAGTTTTTCTAGTTGCATAATCAATAAAACTAGCATAATAATGAGATCCACCAAGAGATGATACCTGAGTTGGTCCCCATACATATGTATGCACAAACTCTAAACTTTCACTCTTATTTTATTTTCCGACTAAGAAATCTGACTCTCTTTTGTTTTCCATAAAGACAATGTTCACAGAAATCCAAATCATTTTTTTTAAGATCTGGAAAGAAATTCATTTTGTGAAGTATCTGCATCCCCCTTGTCACTCATGTGTCCAAGTCTATGATTCCAAAGTGTTGTATCAACTCCTATCGAAGCTAAAGAGATAGAAGAATCAGTATTACCAATGCATAAATACAATGTACCTACCTTCTCTCCTTTTTCTATCACTACTTATCCTTTTGTGACTTTCCATGCCTTATCTGTAAATATGGATATACAACCTTCACTTTCCAACTTCCCTGTTGAAATTAGAGTTTTCCTTAGATATGGAACATGTCTTACCTCTTTCAACAACCATTGGTTTCCATTATTTTGCTTTATTTGTACCTTACCCATTCCAACAATTTTGCATGGTGCATCATCACCCAAATGAATCTATCTAAGATCACCTTGAACACAATCTAGAAAATGTTTCCTATGGGGTGTGGCATGAAATGAAGACCCTAAATCTACTACCCAAGAATCAGAAATATTATCTACAGAAAGAATCAAATCATTTTGTAACACATCACCTGTTACATTTTCTTCGTGATTTTTCTCTTGTTGTCCATCTATTTGTTTCTTTGGAGCTCTGCAGTATTTTTCTCTTGTTGTCCATCCCCTTAAAAACAAACTTGTCCTCAAGACTTGAGATGTGGAAACTGCTATAGAATGGTAGTTGGTTCCCAAGTGGCATCTGCTGGAGTTGTATCTTTCCACTGGACTAGCACTTCCTTGATGGTTCTCTGACGCAAGCGACTCTCACGCTGGTCCAAAACTACTTCGAGAAGTAGCCAAATGGATCCTTCTTTAGCTAACTCAAGAAGGTTGGTTTGAATTTGGAACCTAGTTCCAATCACCTTCTTTAAGCATGAAACATGAAAAATAGGATGTAGCTTCAAATGACTGGGCAGAGCTAACTGATAAGCGACTTGTCCCACATGCCTGAGAACTGTATAAGCACCATAAAATTTGGGCGCTAGCTTCTGACAATGCTCGGCCTTGAGGGAAGTTTGCTTGTATGGTTGTAGTCACAAAAACACGTGATCCCCTTCTGCAAATTGGCATTCAGAGCGACCTTGATCTGCTTGTTTTTTCATGTGATTATGTGCCATGACCAAGTTCTCTTTGAGGGTACGGAGAATATCCTCTCGAACTGTAAGTGTTTGGTCAACTGCCTGGACCTTCGAGGTACCCGGTAAGTATGAGAGAACTGAAGGTGGCTTCTATCCATATACCACTTCAAAAGGAGTCATGCGTGTAGTTGTATGGTAGGAAGTGTTGTACCACCATTCAACTAGGGGTGACCATTGAGCCCACTGATTTTTCTTTTCAGAGGAAAAACACATCAGATATGTTTCCAAACACTTGTTGACAACTTTTGTTTGACCATTAGTCTGGGGATGATAAGTTCTGTTGAGATGCAATTGGGTGCCCTGTAGCTTGAACAGTTCTTGCCAAAAATTGCTTGTGAAAGTTGGGTCACAATCAGAAACAATAGAGTGTGACATGCCATGAAGCTTGAAGACCCGGTCCATGAAACTTTGAGCCACCATGGATGCAGTAAATGGGTTTTGAAGAGTGCAGAAATGAGCATACTTGGAAAGGAGATCCACAAACGCCATTATGACTAATTTATTTCCTGATTTGGGTAAGCCAGTAATAAAGTCCATAGAGATATCCTTCCAAATAATAGGTGGAATCGAAAGCGATTGTAGTGTGCCCGAAGATTCAACTGTTTCTCCCTTGTTGTGTTGACACACATCACATTCAATGACAAAATTACGGATGTCCTATTTCATACCATCCCAGAAAAAAAGAACATTTGACCATGTCATAGCTTTTGGTGAACCCGAAATGCCCCGTGGTGGGTGTAGCATGAAGCTCATAAAGTACCATGGATTTAAGCTTTGATTGTTTACTTAAATACAAATTGCCTTTGTATCGAAGCTCATCCTAGAGACAAGACTACCCTAGGGGAGCTAGATCATTGGTCTATAATTGCTGGATCAGATGCAAACTTTTGGGATCTTGTAGCCATTCCTAGCGAGCAGCTTGGAGCCAATCTGGTACAATGAAGGAAAGAGAAAAAAGGGATCCTTCTTCTTCATATTTTCAGGACAGTGCATCTGCCACCACATTGTCTTTGCCTTTCTTGTAAATGATCTTATAATCATATCCAAAGAGCTTAGTCACCCATTTTTGTTGCTCCGAGGAGGAAATGCATTGTTCCAGAAAGTACTTGAGGCTTTGATGGTCTGTCTTAATTTGGAAACATTGCCCCAAGAGATAAGGGCACCACAGATTAATGGCATGCAAAATAGCTAACATTTCCTTTTCATAGATGGGTTTGCCCAGATTCCTTTTAGATAGTTGCTTGCTGGTGAAGGCCAAATGTCGACCCTATTGCATAAGGACAGCACTGATTCCTTTCCCTAAGGCATCACATTCCAACACAAAGGTCTTTATGAAATCAGGAAGGGCCAGAACCAAAGTGGTGCACATGGCCATCTTCAAGGTTTGGAAAGCTTGAGTAGCGACTGGAGTCCAAGTGAAAGAGTTATTTTTTAGGAGAGTAGTGAGAGGTGCTGCAATCTTTCCATAATTCTCAACAAACTTGTGATAATACCCTGTTAAGCCCAGAAATCCACGCAAGATTTTGAGAGTCTTTGGGTGCAGCCAGTCTTGCATAGCTTCAATCTTTTTTGGATCCACCCTGACGTCATGCTTGCCAACCAGATGACCCAAGTATTCTACTTCTGAGGCACCAAAAGCACATTTAGACTATTTCAGGAAAAGTTGGTGCTAAGAGAGTACATGGAGAACTCGATCCACATGAGTAAGATGGTATGTCCAGGTTTTTCTATAGATGAGGATATCATCAAAGAAAACTAAGACAAAAATGACGGAGAAAGGGATGGAAGACGTTATTCATGAGGCTTTGGAAGGTGGAGGGGGAATTACACAAGCCAAAGGGCATGACCAAAAACTCATAGTGGCCCTCATGAGTTCAAAAGGTCGTCTTGGGAATGTTTGCCTCTTTCATACGTATCTGGTGATAGCCCAAGTGAAGATCAAGTTTAGTAAAGAATTGGGCACCACTCAATTCATCCAGGAGGTCATCAATGACAAGAATGGGAAATTTGTCTTTAATGGTCAGTGTGTTGAGGGCACAAAAGTCATGACACATTCTCCAAGAACCTTCTTTCTTCAGGACCATGACTACAGGAGAAGAGTAAGGGATCGTACTAGGGTGGATAATGCCTGCATTAAGGAGTTCCTGGACCATTTTCTCAATTTCATTTTTTTGTGAAAAGCGGTGGCAATACGGACGGATATTGGGAGGAAGGATTTCGGGTACAAGGGGAATGGAATGATCATAAACACTGCGGGAAGGAGGGAGTCCTTGGGGAGTGGAAAACACCATTTGATGTTTAGAAAGGAGGGCTTGGATGTCTTGCAGCATCGGGGGTGTCTCTGTTGCTTTTATGACATGGAGTTGGGAAATGACACCAGAATGACCTTTTTGAGCATCTTTTCCATGCAATGGTAACTAATGACCTCAGGTGAACCAACAGTGATGCCTTGGAATTTATATTGGTGGCGTTCCTAGTCGAATTGCATGGTTAATTCTTTAAAATCCATGAGAATGGGACTCAAATTTGTTATCCAATCTGCATCCAACACAATGTCACAACCTCCCATGTCGATAGCAAACATATGGGATTTTAGGTGGTAGTCACCAATTTGGAGATGCACATTTTCACAGCGCCCTCCACATTTCATGGAACCACCATTGGCAATCATGATTTGGAAATTGTTGATAGCATGAATGTAGAAATGAGTTTCTTGGGCAATGCGGCGATGAATAAAATTATGGGTGATTCCACTATCAACCGGAATGATGACCTTCCGATGCTTGTTGTAACTGATTAACTTGAGGATTTGGGGGGCGAAGAAGCCAGTGAGAGCAGTGAGGGAAATGATCGATTCCACTTCGGGAGGGTCTGAGGGAGGGGTTATGTCAGTGATTTCAAGTGACTTAGACACAAGGGGATTTTCAACATCCTCTTCTGAAATATCCTCAGAGAGGGCCATAAAAATATTTTGTTCCTTACAGTTGTGGCCCGGGAAATATTTGTCATCACAATTACAACAAAGGCCTTTGATTTGGCGTTCATCCATTTCAGCCCTGATCAATTTTTGGATCTTTAATGGGGTGGAGGGAGTAGAGGGATTTACGGGTTTAGGGCGAGGGATAAAGGAGGGTTTACGATTTTGAGAGGATACAACCTGTTGTGCTTCTTTATCTTTTTTAGTAGCCTCCACCCAAATCAAAGGTCAAGCCATGAGGACATGGGCCCGAATCTCATCTTTGAGGCAACTAATAAAACACTCTCGAAAGAAAGCATCAGTCATGCCCTCTGTTCAAAAAGCCAGGTGCTCAAAGGCAACTATGAAGTCTTCTACTGTTCCTGATTGTTTCAACTTTGTCAAATGGCCCAAATGGTTGGTGTCAGTGTCAAAGAATTCATAAAGCTCAGTCACAAATTAGATCCAAGAAATATACCCTTGACAGGAAGTTTTTCTCCATTTCCACCTGTTAGGACCACACAATGTACCTTTTTGCCTATACTTTTTGCCACTATTATACTCTTGATTACCCATATTTAACTCATACTATCACTTTATCTGATCATTCCAAAGGTATACAACGCCCCTTCTCATTACTATACGTTTAATCTGTTTTGCATAATATTTTACATCACTTTCGTACTTAACCATTGACTAGACTGCAGATTAGCATTTGAATCCTGTTGTTGAAACATAGAGTTGTTACACAGTCTAGGTCGCAGATGCTGAAACACAGAGCTGTTACACAGTCCAGGTCGCAGATGCTGAAACACAGAGCTGTTACACAGTCTGAGGTCGCAGATGCTGAAACACAGAGTTGTTACACAGTCCAAGGTCGCAGATGCTGAAACACAGAGTTGTTACACAGTCCAGAGTCGTTGATGCTAAAACACAGAGTTGTTACACAGTCCAGAGCTACAGATGCTGAAACAGAGAGGAGACCGCCAGGACTGACGATGCTGAAACACAAAGGAATCCGTTACAGTCAGTGATCAACAAGCATCGGTCGTCGCTCCTACTAAGAATGCCGACACAGTCGAGAGCGCAATTCACGTGGCTGAAACAGCCCGCGAATTGCGATGTTGAAACAGCATCGGTAGCTACGAGAAGAAGCTGTTACTCCAGTTGTAACAGCAATACCTCATTCAGCTCCTGTAATAGCATTTATGTTGCGTGAGACTAGGACATCCTATTCTGGTTTAGAAAGTAGATCCGACTAAAGATAGGACTCAGATACACATTGTAATTTTTGATCAAATTGTATCGAAGGGGTTCCCTCTTTAAATAAGGGGAAATGATCATTCGAGGGATCCAAGTTTGATGTACTAAAAAGCTTCAGAGAGAGGGACGTGTCTTCATTTTCAAACTGTAATATGATATTTTGATAGATGAATAAAAGACTACTTTGAGTATCCTTCTCTAGCTTTCTCGTTTCAGGGGAATCTTGTGAGAAGGGAGGGCCCACCTTCTTCACAAGATTCACCCGTTAGTTTTAGAGTGTGTTAGTATAATTCCTATTTATGACTTGATTAACTTTCATATGCTGAAACACTACTTTTAATGAATTCTGCTTTGCTGAAACACTACTGAACTCTGTCTTGAGCTTTAGTTTATTGAATATTACATTCTTTTTATTAGCAATCTTGTGTGATGACTTTACGAGGCTATCCAGAGACTGGGTTAAGGGTTCCTTCTTAGAAAGGAAGGGATCAGAATATCTTATTCTCTGTAGATTTCAATTATTTTTGCAAGTGTGCTAGCCAGAGACTGGGTTAAGGGTTCCTGCTTAGAAAGGAAGGGATCAGAATATCTTGTTCTCTGTAGATTTCAATTATTTCTGCAAGTGTGCTAGCCAGAGACTGGGTTAAGGGTTCCTACTTAGAAAGGAAGGGATCAGAATATCTTGTTCTCTGTAGATTTCAATTATTTCTGCAAGTGTGCTAGCCAGAGACTGGGTTAAGCGTTCCTGCTTAGAAAGGAAGGGATCAGAATATCTTGTTCTCTGTAGATTTCAATTATCTTTCACAAGTGTGCTAATCAGAAATAGGGCTAAGGGTTCCTTCTTAGAAAGGAAGGAATTAGATGGCCTTGTTCTCTGCTAGATAGAGTTAATTTTATCTGCATTACTGTTTTCATGAAAGAGTGTTAATCAGAAATAAGGTGCTGAAGTCTCTGCTTGAGAGTAAGGGTCTTGTTCTCTGGTTACAGAATCGTTATTCTTTCTTGTTGCAATTCATCTTTTAATGTAATCCAGGATTCCTTAGATTAATCTTTAAAATATGCAATAGGTAGGTTGCTTTCCTGTAATTTAAATCAAAACTTCAGTTCATTCAGGTCAAGTGTGACTAATATGGTTTCTTTTACTACAACCTTAAGTTGCTTTTGGAATTGAGCATATATAGTGCATGGTTATCTTTGAAATAACATACTTCCCTGGGTTGACAATTTATGTATCACTTGGTTGTTTGAATTAATTGAGCAATTATAGTGACCAACACCACCAATGCCAATGTTCTTGATATAGATGGAGAACACCATACCGGAGTTTGGCCAAGTCATATGTAATGTCATATAAAGAGAAATAATGTTCCATTTGGATTACCCAACCTATGGGATCCGAGCCATCAAATTTGGTCACATCCACCCGCGGAAGGCATAGGTCACGTTGAAAGTGATGGTGTTGAAAGGTATGGGAATGGGAGGAATGTTCACCTTCAGTTTTTGGAGGTGCGTCAAAGAAAGGGTCATATGTAGGGATCTTCAGTTTGGTGCAGAGTGATGCAAAGATAGATTCAAGCTGGGTGGTTAGTTTTTGTTTGACTTCCTTCATTGAGGACTGCATGGTTGTATTTATGGTTGTATTGATGGATGTATCGATGGAGGCAACATTGGCACTGAGTTGTTTCACTTCTTTTTGGGTCTCGAGGAGACCAGATTGGAAGGTGTTGAAGCAAGCTTCCAGGTCTTGGTTACGGGTATGGGCCATAAGGATGGGTGAACTGAAAAGGGGTGGGCGGGGTCAAAAAAATTTCCGAAAAATGATATGGATGAATGTGATAAGGGTGAAGAGATGAATCCAATGGAATAGGTCTCAAATAATGGTGAAACAATTTCCATACTTTTTTCTTTTTTTTCACACCTACGGAGTTATACTCCAGTCTGAAGAATACTACAATGATGAAATCCCCAAATGCTTAACCAGTTAGAAAAGTGTAGTGATTTGGCAACCCGAACACAGTTGCGCAACAACATATCTTGTCTGTTTTAATTTTTTTATGTTTCTATCCCCCAAGAGTTAGGTACTACCCGAGGACAACTAAGGAGGATAAACCATACCCTTAGTCGTACTACCCGACTACCAAGAGTACTAGAGAGTATCTTCCCGAGTGATTTTCTCGGTGGCACTCTAGCTGTCAGACGACCGATCAGTTTATCTAAAGAGGGCTTCAGGAAATCTAGGTCGATCTGTACACAGGTGATATCTGATGCGCTACCACTCGAAGGGGTACCAACAGGGGTTACAAGGGTGGCCAACAGATGTGCGCTTAAGAACCACTTGTATTTCTTTTGTGTATGAATCCCTCAACCGTGGGTTTATATGCATAATGACAGATCTCTGTGGCTTAAAGACATTGGAATACATCTCTACTTTGAAAAAAAATTCCCACAATTTCTGCCAAGGAAAGTGCTCTGATACCACTTGTAATATACCAGATATAAAAAGTATGCAAAACAGAAATAAAATGCTAGAAATGGTAGAATAACAGTAATATAACCAGCATAATCTCCATAATAACATAGAAATGATATAAGAACAACAACAGAAATAACACTTTGATTCAGAAAGCAATGTTCATGGGCCTCTTCGAGGGGGCAACCTCCAGTCGAGCAATGCTCTGTTACAATAATATCCAAGCTAGGGTTTTCATACCCTCGACCCTTATTTATACTAAATATGTCTATCCAGAGAAGCATCTAGAGGAAGATCCTTCTAGAAGCGGAAGCTTCTATTAGGTCTTCTTACATCTGCCTTATTCTATTTTACTGAAAGGCCTTATTAATATTGACCTTTATTACATCCGAATATATTGCTCTACCTATGTGCGGTTTAGGACCCTAACAAACATTTTGGGCTAGTAGCCCAACTTTTGTACTATGGACCTTTTTATCGATATATATATATATATATATATATATACATCATTTTGTGTGTTATTCTAATCTACTTGAAAATAATGAAATATTTACATGTGTCAAGGTTGTGTGCTTATGTTTAATGATGGAACAAATGCCAATCTAGAACATAATTAGATATGCATCAGTTACTAGATTAGACTACCTAGGAACATCTATATATGTAATAAAAAAAAAAGATCATTCCAGGAGACGTACTCTAAGAAAGCGACGTAACAAAACCGGATTGTGGATATGATATAATCCATTCAACTGTGACACAACCAACTAAGAGTCTCAATAGAACTGGAGGGATCAAATTCCATATGAAAAAACATCTTACAAAAGTTTGATAACGACACTATACTCGGCTATATTATTCATAGCTTCCTCTAGACATACACCTGTTATAACAATTTTTTCCACACTCAATGTATCTTTCTTTGGTGGCCTACCATTTCCATCTACATACTTGAATTTCCTTTTTTCTCACTCCAGATTCACAAATACATATGTTTGTCAATATATGCGATTGACAATTAGAAAACTCACGTATACGCAGGTTTCCCCATTACATCCCACGTACATCGAGTTTTGTCCTCAAAAATTGAAAAATATGTTGGGCTTCCATGCCATGTCAGAAGATCCATGATCCTTAACCTTCCACATATTGGAAATGATCCTACTTGACTCTTCAATTCCAGTTAGAGGCTATAAATTGAGCCATATACAAGCCTTGAGTTCATTCATCACAGTCAAAGCAAAGACACTCTAGAGAAATTTCACCTCATATTTGAAGAAAATTGAGGTCCTATGCGGCTGCCAACTAAGGTGTGTCCTTGACATTGAGATTGGCTCTAAGTTTCAATCTTCAAAATTGTCCTTTTTTTTTTAGGACAACAAACAGTTTAGTAAATTTTTTCCCATATTTTTTGTAGGTTAAGTGTTCTTTGAGGTTCGCTTGGAAGTGTTTTCGAATCGATGGTTAGCACATGCAATAAATCTCAAAACAAGTAACACTTCCTCTAGATATTAACAACACAAGTAAGTTGATCTACACTCTAAGCATGCATGAAATGAACAAAAGTATTTTTGGTCAACATGACCCTAGATAAAACCCTCATGGGGAAAACTAGATTGGGATGGAAGTATATATAAGTGGTGTCTAAAGCATGAGATACAACAAGTACATGAAACAAATGAACATGATACAAAGGAATCACCTCTCATGATTTTATACAAGTCTAAGAAGGTGAATGTGCCCAATCATGGTGCGCCATTCTTCTTTGCTGCTCAATCCCACTGAAGTGAAGTGCCCTTGACCCTAGATGCTCTGAAGAAGAATCCCTTGCACACAAATGTTCTCTTGTGTGTTGCCTCTCCACTAAAACAAACAAATATGACCTCCTCCAACTGTAGCTCCTCCTTGCTAGGTGTGTTCCCTCCTCCTATGGTGTTCCCTCCTCCAATCAAGTGTGATCACCTCTAAATAATAGGGTCTCTAGTTTTCATAGCTCCTCCACAAATAGAATATCCCTTGCTTCCCTTTTCCAATGTCTCCAACCTCATGCCCATGCTCCTCCTCAAGCTCTCCATGTGAACAGAAGAGTGAATGAGCCTCTTTAGGCCTCTTGCACCCTCTTTGAGAAAATCATAAGGAAACCTAAATGGGGATTTCTAGGATCATCCCAAGCCATCCCTAATCAATGGTTGAGATCATCCCACAATAATATCAACTCAAAACTCACTTTGGGTTAAGTTTCCATAATTCACTTTATGTCCCTCAATTCACCCACAAAGTGAATTAATAGTCACTTTAGAATAAAATCACCAAATTTCACTTTTGAATTAAATCTCCTAAGTCAAAGTGAAATTAGACATAAAGTACAAAGTACAAGAGTACCAACATCTCCCTCTTGTGGTTAGAGGCTCCAAACCACAAGGGAACCACTTCTCGAGGTACACAAAAACTCAACAATATTGAGTCTACATCCCCTTTTCCTTGAAAGTCTGAACTCTGTGTGTTCATCCCCCAAGTTCTTCCTATATTGAGATGGATAACCTCATTGACTCCTACTACTCATGATATTTCCTTTGTGGAGGATTGAAGTGGTGGAGGCCCAACTAGAGGGACTTAGTTTCTCAATTCCGATATGTTTCATTATCGAAGTTTTCCACCTATGTAGTTCTATTGATTACATTAATAGAAATAGTCTTTTCTCATCCAATTGATATATTGAAAATATTTGTATTACTTTCATATATTTTTTATGTATGAGAATGGATTATGCTAATTTATATGCTAACATTCTATATAATTTCCACATACTTTCATATATTGGTTGTTGGGGACAAGTTGCAGGTATAAATCTTTGGGTCGTGTGTTTAACAACAGTCTTCTTGGAACATCCGGATGAGGTAGGCTTCCAACCTTCTCTTGTTATCATTTTCATTTATATAGAATACTTGAGATTAGAGTTCATTTTTTGGTGTCTTTCCATCTATTGTGGTTTTCCCCTAGCCATAGAAAGATTTTCCTCGTAACAGAATTGGCGACTCCACTGGGGAGATAATCCTTTTGGGGTATTGGGTGTTTTTTCTCCTATATTTTCTCTCCATTTTCCTGATGTTTTGTGTCACCTACTGCTTGACAACCTGTATTTTTTCCTTTATCTGAGTTTCTTGGCATAACCCTTTCCCATACAGTGTCTTCTTTGGCATACATTGGTTTTCCCTCGACAATTGCATACATACCCAAGTTGTCTTTCTTTAGGGCATGTACATACACTTTTGTTCCCTGAACAGTCGCATACACTGTCTTCTGAGTCTTTTTGGATAAGTTTGGTGTTTTCTGGGTGAGTTTTGTTGGTTTCCGAGACTCCTTGGGTCCCTATTCTGATTGTTAACTGCCTACATGGTAACAAGAAGTCACTTTACTGGTGAATCTTTTGGGCAAACTCCGTTCTTGTCATTTTTCTCATTTGTTGTACTTGCATTCTGGTCTAGGTAGTTGCTTCTTGGCATCCTTCTTGGCTTGTCTCTTTTTTTATTTCAGTAGGGTCTGCCTATGAGGTTGTTATTCAATCCTTGCATTTTCTTTTCATTATATCAAAAATACAAAAAAAAATGTTTCTTTTTTGCAATTTTGGCTACTTTACATTAGTTTTGGAATATTAGGAAAAATTGCACTTCATTGAAATTGTAGAGATTGCATATTGGAAACAACATTTAGAAACATACCATTTCTTTGAAAATCAAGACTAGTACTTAGCAATGTTTTTAAATTTGCGTATTTTTATATATGTTGAGTCATAATACCATCAGTTTCACGATAGCACCTCTTGAGTAAGCACAAGCCACTAAAATTAACTTTGAATAATTAAAATTGATTAGAAACAATTTTATTTTTCAGGGTACACAAACCAGTGTAGGACCTAGAGACTTGAAATAAGATTTTGTGATTAAACTTCTCCAAGGATATAAAACTAAATGTATGTTTCTGACTAGAGAGTGGTGAAACCCATTGTGTAATTGGTGACATCAAGAGGACCTTCTCACCCCATAGTTAAGCATGAGTTTGCGCTAAGTTGGTTGTAGAGATATCCCTCTTATACCTGCCTAGTGTTAGAGATATTTATACCGTTCTATTTGTATCTGGGTGTCTTGCTAGTTCCCTTACCTCCTTGAGAGACAATGCTTTCAATATTTCAGGATTTTCTACCTTGATCATACAATGGGTGGGACTTTCGACTGCTCACCTGAGAATTGGTTATATCATGGTGACTTTAATTGCCTGACCTAGGTAGCCACATAGGTTGCTTGTAGGGATTATTCTATAGGTACCCTAAGTCAAATAGGGATCAGACAACACATAGAATTTATGGAGGACTTTCTCTCCAGAGGAATTTGACCAACTCTGTTGTGAATCCTATGAGGGTCCTTAAAATTGGTTTTGTTACCTCCATTATATTGTTTGGGAGTCTCATCCCCTCTTTGGAGAGGCATACCTTCTTTAGTTTGGGAAGTCCCTTCAACCATCATATCATGTTTGTATGAATTGGCCTTTAGATTTATTTAGGAGCATTCTCTTTGATTATTAGTCATCCTTAGGATTTTGTATTGTATCTTGAGTTTTGAGTCATCATGAAGCAACATCATCCTCCTCACTAGTCTATTTATCTTTTGAATATACCACTCTAACTTGATCTTTTACCTAATCCACCTCCTAAAATGTGTAGAGTTAATAAGCGTGGTACATATATCTCCACCTCCCACATTCATGATCGTCATACTATGAGTATTGAGCTAGATATGAATGTCTCAGGAAGCCCTTCGACTCCTATATCAACTATGATTAGTGGAGTCCCCGTCACCCCCTCATCGTCAATTGTTTGGATTCTGAAGGATCCCTCCCCTAATGCTACCCAACCCATGGTATCTTCTCAAGTCGTGGGAATGAATCCCTTTGTAAATTTCATGTATGGTATGTTGAACCATAGTACTCATTCAATGCCTTCAGACACTAATCCTTTCTCGTATGATATGACAGACATGACTCTGCCTTCTCATCATCCATTTTGACATCTCACATGAATCCTAGTTTTAGGTCTGGGGGCACAAAGTCTCCTTACGTTCCTTTCTCGTTTGGTGGGGGTCATATCCCTCAATCAAATTCTACAATAGGAAGTTGGAATCCTCCTTCATATGGACCCAATCTTAGCCACAATTTTACAGGATTGAATCAACAAATGGGCAGATCTTCTGCCTCTTATATCTAGTCTATCTATCCTTCTTCCATGATGTTGGTTCCGAAGAACAATTTTATAATGGAAAACCCCCCTCTAACCTCTGTTGTTTCATCTAGAGGGAGTCAATTTTATAGTATGGTCAACCCCCTACACATAGTTCCTTTGTCTAGGGGAAACATATATCCTCGCATGAGTACCCTGCATCATGTCGCTTTCTCCTTGCAAACAGCTTCCTCAGTTATGATGCCCCTACAACATTTTATGAATCGTTTGGGAGGAGGATAGTATCTTATTGGACAGGTCCATGGTATATACCAGAACCATTCTTGGAACCAGTCTTTCCTGAGAGCATGGGCTCAGACGCCGCAACCTTGACTCCCTTTTTTGGCCATGTCAAATCTGCTAGAATTTTCAAAATTAATGAATGATCCAGTGCATCACGATCCATCATGGCCCCCCGTACCCACTAAGATTCTTGGTGTCGAGATGTATTCCTCCTTGATGGGTACTTTTGATTTCGCAGCACCAACTTTGTACATTAATGGCATCTCCATTGAGTCTTCCTCGTTGATGAGATATGTTCCTTTTCGTACTTCATATTTCAGAAACCCTTAGACCCTACCTTCCCAGACTAAGTCATATGAAGGTCATTCGCACATTGGGATGGTGATGCCTTTGTCTGCAGTAGAAGTTTTGTATCAGGAATTGCAAGAAACTACTGTTGACTTGAATCCTTCCTCCTCACAGATAGATGAGGTGGATCCTATCTTAGAGCCCATATGGGCCTTACAATCATCTTGTGCACATGATTTCCATGAAAATACTTTAGCCTCATATGAATCCATATTAGAGGCAATGTCTGGCCCTAATAGACCTTGGGACGATATGTATCATCGATCTTATTTTGTCTTAGAGCTTATTATAATTGAATGGGATGAATTTAGGTCAACCCTGAGTGACATGGTTTGTCACGTCATGGTTCTGTTAGATATGCATCATATTTATGATGAAGGAAACATGGTGAACATTTCTCCTACCATCATGATCGACCTCTCTCAAACCCCTTGTAAATATGAAAACGTATATAACGGTGCAGATTTTTCACCTGAGGAAATTCAGATCTACACAGATCTCTTCAAAGAATTTTGAAATGTATTTGCTTGGTCGTACAAATATATGCCAGGGATCAACCCCATCATTGTCGAACATGAAATTAAAACTTATTTGAATGCTAAACTTTTTCAACAATGTCTTAGATATGTTAATCCTAGGAAGGCCCATGTTATTAAGGAAGAAGTAGAGAAGCTGCTCAATGTTAGCTTCATCTACCCAGTTCCCTTAACTGAATGGGTGCCCAAACCCATTCCTATATATAATAAGAAATCAATTGTCCACGTATGTATGTATTTTAGGGACCTGAACAAAGAATGGGCTAAAGATAACTTCCCCACTCCTTTTATGAACCAAATTATTGATGAGTATGTGGGAAGAAAATTCTTTTCTTTCATGGACAAATTTTCATATTATAATCAAATTCAAATCAAACCTAAGGATCAACATAAGACGACGTTTATTTTTCCTTGGGGTACCTTAACATACTGAAAAAATGCCTTTCGATCTTAAAAATGTCAGAGTGACATTTCAATGTGCCATGACCTTTGTATTTCACAATCTTAACCATATCATCAAATCTTATCTAGACGATCTCGCTGCTCACTCTCACAAGAGAGTAGATGACTCGACTCACCTTCGACTAGTATTTGAGAAATGTCACTATTATCACATTCATTTGAACCCTCACAAATGCATATTTTGCGTTAGGTCTGGTCACCTTTTAGGATTCATATTTTCTGAGCATGGGATCATGGTGGATCCTATGAAGGTTGAGGAAATACTTCAATTTCCTCTCCCGCACAACATTCAACAAATTCAAGGTTTACAAGGTAAGGTTAACTTCCTCCGTTGTTTCATAGACAAATATGCCAACATAAATAAGGGTTTCATACATATTTTTAAGAAGGACACTCTTTTCATATGTAATGAGCAAGCCCAGGAATCCTTCGATGCTCTTAGGAAAGACTTGGTATCGGTACCTCTATTGAAGCCCCCAGACTACAGTAGAGAATTTTTTCTTTACATTGTCACGTCCGAAGGGATGGTTGGTATGGTTCTTGTTCATGAGAATGAAGAGATCCATGAGCACATTATCTACTACCTTAGTTGAAATATAGTTGGTCCTGAACTTAAATACTCCCACGTAGAGAAGCTAGCCTTAGTCATTGTACATGCGATTCAGATATTACATCGTTATATCTTACTCTGCAAGACTACCGTGGTTTCATATATCAATCCATTTTAATACATCCTTACCAGGTGTATCATAGGGGTGAAATACAATAAGTGGATTTTTATTTTGCAAGAATTTGATCTCAATTTTGCCTCCGTGAAATCCAAGAAATCACTAGTTTTGCGGAACTGATGTCATACTTCCCTAGGGTGGATGAGGATATTTTTCATGATGATTCATTCACGGATGAACATATCTTCCTTATATCATCTTCAGACCCCTGGTATGTAGATATTATAACCTACCTTCAGACCCTGAATCTTCCCCAACATCTATCGAGAGACGATCGACGATTTATAAGTCATCAAGCCAAGAACTACCTTATTATCAGTGACACTTTGTATTGTCGATGGGTAGACAATATTTTGCGTCTTTGTTTTCCTTAAGAGGAGGATGAGGCCATTCTCAATGACTATCATAGTTAGCCATGTGGTGTTCATTTATCTGAGCTTGTGAGAACCAAAAAGATATTGTGAGCCAGTTATTTTTGGCCATCAATTTTTAAAGATTGCATCGAAACGGTCAAGACGTGTCACCCTTGCCAGGTGTTCACTCGTAAAATGTGATCTCACCCAACCCCTCTTCACCCAATTGTTATCGTCGGTCCCTTCACTAAGTGGGGGGTGTATTTAATGGACTACAACCTAGCCTCAGCTGGGGGAACCATCATATTATCGTGGTTGTGGATTATTTTACTAAATGGGATGAGGCCATGCCTACCATTAAATCTGATGGTAAGACTATAGTATTTTTTGTATTCAATCAGATTATAGACCGATTCGGAATCCCAAAATATATTTTCACTGATCATGGTAGTCACTTCCAGAATGAGATGATGATGGAGTTATCATCAAAACTAGGGTTTACACACAATCATTCTTCCCCTTACTACCCCCATGAAAATGGACAAGTAGAGGCCATGAATAAATCTCTAAAGACCATTTTGCAAAAAACCATTAGGAATATTAAATCTAATTGACATGTGATTCTTTAACCTACACTTTGGTATACCAAACCACATTAAAGACTTCCACCAATTTCTCACCATTTCAGTTAGTACACGGTGTGGAGTCGATTCTTCCTATTGAATGTGAAATCCCTTCCCTTAAGTTGGAAATTGAGCTCCTACCTAACATGACTGATATCGAAGAACGCCTTGTACACCTAGAGCACCTCGATGAGAAATGTTGAGACGCATCTACAACTATAGAAGAAAATAAATGACATATTAAGTTCCAATATGATAATTATGTCTGTCCTCAATAGTACGTTGAGGGTGACTTGGTCCTTCTTTATGACCAAGCTAAGGAACCACTAGGGGAAGGAAATTTCAACCCCATGTGACATGATCCTTATATAGTTTGAAATGTCCTAGAGAAAGGAGCCTACAAATTAGAATATTATGAGGGGAATGTGCTAGATGAACCCAAAAATAGGCTCTACCTTGAATTGTATTATGCTTAAGTCATCAAGCTCGAGCATGACATTTTTATATTAGTTTACTTTAGTTTATATACTTCTAAATTTTCATTTTCAGTCACTAACTTGCTTATTGAGTTTTCCCTTGGTTGGAATATGTCAATGGAATCTTTGGTATACCTAGGATTCACGGACAGTGCCAGTCGGCATACATAGAACATGTCTTCCACTGCTTGGATTATCTATTCACCTAAGGGACAAATGGTGCCTTCAAGTGGAATTTTTCTAGAGCCGTCAATGAATAATGTGGCTGATCATAGTGTCATTATAGATCTATTACGTGACACCATTTCACATGGTGTTCGATATTTAGAATTTCTCCTAGACTCCCAATTAGTTTTGCGTCAATTGAACGACAGTCACTGAGTGTGAGATCCTATGTTTCCTATGGGTATGAATTTTAGAACGACATTTTTATTTTCTTACTTATAATCACATCTCTATAAGTTGTATTCAAGTTTCCGATGCATATGCTAACTACATTTTAGATGGCCATTTATCACATACATAAGTAAATAAAACACACATTCATGCATTCATTCATTGTAAGATATATAAGTAAATCCAAATACCAAATTGTTTTTTATATTTCGTCCTTTAAGTCCAAAAAATATGGTGTCATAGTACAAAATTGGGCTCATGCCCTCAAAATACATATACGACCAGTACATCACATAGTCATGGAATCTAATCCTGTGGTGTCGGATGCGTGTCATGATAGCACACTATGGAATTCACAAGATGTCAGAAGAGTCTCACCCATGCATGGGGTACATCCACCACCTGCCTCAGCATCATCTATGGAAAATCCTCCACTTAGACCATAGAAATCATGTGTGTCAGATGAGATAGGTTTCCATGCACATTCTAGATAACTCTCTCCATGTCCCTGCCTATCACCTCATCTCCTTGACCCCTATGTCAATGTCGTGGGTACCCGTTTGGTCATCGTGGATCTACGTTTGCGTATGAAAATAATTGTTAATACATTATACCATACAAAAATATTTTCATTTTTGTTTGCATTTATCAAAATGAGAAAAACAAAAAAAATGAAATATATAAAAACCAATTCTCACTGATCTCTCCAAAGGTGGATCTTGGTGGAAATGGAAGGTCACTGTCCCCTCAGTATTCGATACCCTCATAGGTATATTCATTGATGGCTATGGCCTATCGGTGCCAATGAAAGAATTCATCATTGTAGGGCGTTGGCACCCTACCTTGGTCCATCGTGACATGCCTGGATCGCATAGTCCATGTGGAGTAATCTCTACTCTAGGGCTCAAATTTGCAACCCTCTCATAGAAAAAACTACACAGTATGGATGTTAACCCGAAGTTCCTCATTCTCCCGAGTTTGCAATCCATCAACTGGCTCTTCATGTTGGCTAGTAGTGAGGTGCACCAATCATAAACCATGGGTCTCAAACACTCCATGACTGCATAGAAAATGTATGGCCTCGATGCCTGGTGCAATGAGGTTGACCCTGATATCCATGTGAGTACTAAGACGATGATATTTAGACTCAATTTATCAATCTCCCTAATAGGGATTTGGTTCCCTACTTTCTCTATGCCTGCAAGACAATGGGTGGTGATGTACTCCTCCATAGTCCTCTCACCTCCAACCCCTCAAGCCTTGAGATTCACCATCTTGCCTAGGCGAGGCAATTCTATGATAAATTATATATCATCCACTTCAATTCTCAATGGTTTCCCATCAAGATTGAAGGCCTCAGTCTACGAATCCCAATAGTTTATCAATATCTGGAGAAACCTCACTTGAGCCCTCATTCCTTTTATCGCCCAAAATTTACAGATCCTGCATATTTTCAAAGATTTTTGGTCCCTTACATCTTTTTCTACTACAACATCAATTGTTTCATGCTCCCTTTCCCTCCATTCAATCACCACCCTGCAAAGGAAACACCAAATTTTGAGTTAATTCTCTCAAAAAAATTGATTACGAAGTTATACATGGGTTACCTTTATGAAAGTCGCATATAGGGCCTCATATACGCAGGTAGGTTTCTCCTTGACCACATACATGAGGTCATGTACACGACCCAATGAACTATATCTCGTGTATGCCCTAGTTTCTAACTTATGACCTATAATACTAAAAAATTGGGCACTAAAACTAAAAATTAAACCATTGAAATGGAAAATAATGGGATCGGAACTTACTTGGTCCATGCAGTTTCTAATTTCGTTGCTCGTAGCTCCTGAAATTGTCACTGGAAGATCATGGGTAAAATGGCCTCAAAATCACTATGTGGGTGAAAAACTCAAATGGTATGGTAAAAAATTCTCCTTTTTACTATTAATAGATAATTTGTACCCACTTTATATAGTTGTACCCTATCTTTTCTATTTTTGACCTTGTGGACTAATAGTGCAGTGAAATACCTAGTTTCAAGTGGTTTTGTCTAGGGTTTTTATGGATTTCTAATGTCACATCACCCATTTGTGCCTTCGGTAGGTATATTCCATCACTGGCATATAGGATAGGTTCTCACCTCGCTTTTCATTTCCGCTTCATCCTATGACCGTGATTCACATGCCCTAGGTACAAACCCATTTCTTAGCGACATGGAACATTCTAAATTCAACTAGAAGTGTCATTATTAAAAGGTAGAGACTTACAAAACATGGGTACCCTAGTTAGAACACTTTGGTCATCTGGTGCCCATGCAGAAGTTACTCCATAGGTTCGAGAGCTCCTTATAGTCCCAATATGAATTTGTGTTTGAACCCCATTTTCTTACTCAATATCATTCTGACCACTACCTATGGGACTCCCACCGAGTCTTGGTTAAGATCTTTTCTGACTCCTGAAAAAATGAAAAGAATGTCGAGTAAACTTGTCTCTTTCACACTCGTTAAATGGATTTGAAAGGACGTCTATTTTAGTATAAGTTTAACCCTTTTCTGAACCAAGTACACTTATTACAAAATATGAATACTCTAGTCACCATTGGCTAGAAGAGTTCTCCTGGGTATTATTTTATACTTTTTCACGCCTAGGGGACTAACATCTACAAAAAAGGACACTTGTTGAGTTAAGTTGTAATTGAATCCCATTATCCTTCTTGCATTGTTGATCCTAATGATGGATCCCGCTTTCTCGTTATAAGCCTCTCGCCCCAACAATTCTCAGCATTACCCAATTCATTCCTTTCATATATACTTTGTATCTTGACACCATTTACCTATAGAGGAAGCATCCCCCTAAGTTTCCATGCCCCGCATGCATTCCCTTGCATTGAGAATAGTTATGTTCCACTGCTTGGAACTATTTTCTTATTCGTGACACTCATTTCCTCTCCAGTATGATAGCAATTCTTTTACAATGAAAAAACCAAAAAAAAGAGAGGCAGTAAAAGAATATTATCTCCTATTGGCAGAACTCATGTCACCTTTGAAAGAAAAAATTATTGAGTCCATTTCATCTAAGGTTTGGGTTTATCGTGGCCTTTGGAAGCTAAAATCGTTACTTATATTCTACTCCTTCAACTAGTTGTTCTTCCAGTCCCTATGGAGAGTTTATTGATGTCTCGTGTGTCGCAAACATTTTTCAATGATCAGTGTTAAGTCTATGCTTCCTAAGTTATCCATCTGTCGTATGTTCTTGTTCAAAGGAAGTATAATCCTATGTCGACAATTCCTTAGAACTCTTGACTTTTCATGTCAACCATCCCCTTACAAGTGAATCTCAGAGTCACATGAAGCTTTTGTCCTACCTTGCACCCCAGACCTACTTTCATCATTGGTAGGTAACCTTGAACCCAACAGATGACATCTCCTCATTGGTCACTAACTAGGGGTTTTCCCTTGTGTTCGACAAAAATAAATCTATTCACACATTGGGATTTGTGCAGTGTCTTGGATTCCATTATCCCTATTTGTGGTTTCCTTTCCTTTGTCGAAATTTGTCCTCATTGGTTGTTATTTAGAGGGTCTCTTTCATGTACTACTTGCATTTGGTGCATGCAAGAGATGCACGTGGTCATTGGTTAATGAAAATCCTATTTGTTTGGGATCCTCCTAATCATCAATCTATTTCTTTGTACATCACGTTAGATGATGAGAGATTCCTTAATGCTCTCCTTTTAGCTGGTCTCCTTCCATCGACTTCAACTCATCTATTCTGGAATCAATATCTAGAGTCCTATGAGTACCTAGAGGCTTTTCATCATCAGTGGCAAGTTCTCCCACCATCGATAGTTGGGAATAAATCAATTTCTCTTGATCGATTGATTCTTCAAGTGTTCAACCTCAACACCCTTATTCACACTTGTTGAATGTACTCGGTGCCTTGGCACCTACTTTCATTATTAGTGGGTTGTCTTGTGTTTTTTAATGGCATACCTTAATGATCGGTAATCAAACAAAGTATCATTGTGTTCGACTTCAACTCCTCTATTAATGTAATGTAGACATGCACCTTCAACAGATAGTGTATAAGAACTCTAGTTTACAGTAGCAGCATCCCATATCTGTTGTTGTCTTTCATCAGACCAGCACCTATATGAATTCAATGACCATGGAAGATCAGATTGTACTCCATTGTATACCGTTATTTTCGGTTGATTTTGAATCTAGACTCCATTGTGTCTTGTTCATGACTATGAAAGCCTAAGGCATATGTCCACTTTGCATTTCCTATTCATGGCCATGAACAACTATTTGATATACATCCACATGGATTTGCAGTGTAATTCAGATTGGCAGCCATGTGTACAAAGTCAATGTGAATTGTAATATGCTCATGAGTAACTAGTACTTCCAGTTGAGTCTTCATTACTCCACTTCTTAGAATTATAATGTATTTCATCCATCGTGGATACTCCTCTGACCTCACACATTAGGGGGAATCCGTTATAGAAAATTTTTACACACTCCATGCATCTTTCTTTGATGGCCTTACATTTCCCTCTGCATGCTTAAATTCACTTTTTGTTCACTCTAGAGTCAAAAATACATATTTTTGTCCATATACACCATCTACAGTTAGACAACTCATGTATACGTAGGTTTCTCCATTACAACCCACATACATTGGGTTTTCTACTCAAAAATTAAAAAATATGTCAGGTTTGCATGCCATGGCATGAGATCCATGATACTTGACCTTCCACATATTGGAAATGCTCTGAATTGACCCTTCAATTCCATTTGGAGGCTATAAATTGAGCCATATATAATCCTTGAGGGAATTCATCACATTGAGAGCAAATACACTCTAAAGAAATTTCACCTCATATTGAGTTTTCATCTCTTTGTCCTTGAAAGTCTGAACTCTTTGTGTTCATCCCCCAAGATCTTCTTATCTTGAGATGGAGAACCTCATTGACTACTACTACTCGTGAGATTTTCTTTGTGGAGGATTGAAGTGGTGGAGGCCCAACTCAAGGGACTTATTTTCTTGGTTCTGATATGTGTCTTTATAGAAGTTTGTCACCTGTGTACGTCTGTTGATTACATTGATAGAAATACTCTTTTCTCGTCCAATTGATATATTGAAAAAATTTGTATTACTTTCCACGGGAATATTTTTTATGTTTGTTAATGGATTATGACAATTTATATGCTAGCATTCTATCTAATTTCCACATACTTTCATATCTTGGTTTTTAAGGATAAATTGCATGTATAAATCTTTGGGTCATGTACTCAACAATGGTATTCTTTGGATGTCCAGATGAGGTAGGATTCCATCCTTCTCTTGTTATCATTTTCATTTATATAGCATACTTGGGATTAGATTTGATTTATGGGTTTTGTTCTCTGTGTTTTGGATTTCCCCTAACCATAGAGATATTTTCCTCATAACATAATTGGTGACCAGGATGCATAAAGGAAAATGAGACGCGTTAATTTTGTTACAAGGTATTCCTAGCATAGGTGAGCGCTTTTGAAATAATAGTATTTCCTACCCAACTATTGTGCATCCTATTCGATACAAAGTGTTGGCGATAATGAGTTAATTCTTAGCTAGGTGGCAGACTCGTCGTCGCTCATATCGCAAGAAATGTGGAGGGATCTTTAGATTTTGCAGATATATGATGATATACCTATACCAAGGATTGGATTAAGAGATGAAGAATATTAGTTCATCTAGAAATGATTTGATAACTCCATTATCATCATTCTCTAGTGGGAACTCCGACATAAGTTTGAAAAAGACTAACAACTTCTTGGACTTGGAAGAGAAAAAATCCAAATTGAACTCCTGAAGAAAACAATCCACTTGTACTTTTTTCCAATGCTTCACTAAGTAAAAACACATTGAAAAGGATTAATGTTAGTGATGATGGTAATCTTGTGTAATAGAATATAGTGTCGGAGATGCTGAACATCATGGAATGTTGCTAAGTCCAGTTTATCAATGTGAGAATATTTTACTTCAACCTAACAAGGAATGACTCAAGTAAAAAATGACATGATCTTGGATCTCATCATCTTCTTGAACTAAGACCATGCCAATCGAATATTCAACTGTTTTGATATATAACACGAAATCACTATTATAATCTAGGGGTAATAATCAACTAAGTGGACACTAGATCCTTCTGCAATGCGTTGAAAGAACGTTGTACTGACTCATCTCAATAAAAAGGAAACCCTTTCTTTAAAATGTGCATAAAACCTTTTGTGATATTATCATATATCGGTACAAAACACCAAAGAAAATGTGGCTTTCCCTGTAAACTTTGAATCTGACTTACTGTGCATGGGGTAGGAAACTTTGCTATTGCCTCAACCTTTAAAGGGTCAACCATGATACCTTTAGTTGAAATGATGAATCCTAAAATATGTCTTGACGTTAAACAAAATATGCATTAGTGTCAATTCAAGTGAATTCGATAGTGACGACATACTTTGAAGACAAGGTGAAGGTGTAAAATATGTTGCGTCCTCTTATGTGAATGGGTGGTGAGATCATCCAAATAATCCTTCACAGTGTGCTTAAGATCATGAAAAGAGAACATCATGGCCCACTAAAAGGTAGGTCCAGCATTTTTAACACCAAATGGCATCTTTTTGTATAAAAAGGTTCCCCAAGGACAAAGAAAAGTCATCTTATGTTGGTCCTCGGGGTGGATTTGTATCTAGTTATAACCAGAAAAACCATCCATAAAACAGAAAACCTCACTTCCTACACACTCATCAAGGATTTGATCAATGAATGGCATAGGAATTTATACTTGGGACAAGCTTTATCCAAATCACAAAAATCCATGCATACACGAATTGTCCTTATTTCTTGTCGATCAGGATGAGGTTAGACACCCATTCCATCAACGGTATTGGGTAGATAAAGCTATCTTTAAGAATCTTCTCAACATCATCTTTGATTATTGTCGCTTTCCTTAGGCTAACCAGTCACAAATTCTGTCAAACAAGCTTAGCATTTTCATATTTTTGAATCTCACGTTCGACAATCTGAGGATCTATGCTAGGCATTTCCTCATATGACTAGGAGATAACATCACGAAATTCTTTAAAAAATGTCATACACTGATGAATTTCTTCTTGACATCATTCTACCCAGATGAAAACATTCTCGAAAACATCATGGGTTCTATAAATGTTGATCGGGATGGTTTCCAATATATTCACCATATTCCCCTCGACATAAACACTATGCTTAGCTAAGGGGTTTACCGTCTATCCAAAACTTCTACTCATGACTAAATTGAACTATCCTCTTTCAACCTGACTAATTTTGAAGAGAAAATATGATTTATGATGCATATCCTCCCATGGCCTTTTATCTCTATTAATTACCCCAATAATAGCTTCATCTAAAGGCAAGACAGTTTTAAGACAATCCTAGGAAATTGAAGTATTTTGAGCCCAGACAAGCTCTGGAAACATATCGTCCTCCTCTATCCATGCAGGAGTTTGATCAGGGTATAGAGTGATGTGTTGAATGGCTTGATAAGAAACCTCAGCTACAGATAGTGGCATAGCCATCTTGGCATGCGGGAAACCATCGACCGATTCACATGGTGAGGGTAACACCCATGGATCTTGTAGATACGAATTTCTAAATGACGTGACTCTCGTCACCAAAGCTGGGGTACTCAAATTTTGAAAGTCGACCGGGATGGCATGAATATAATCTATCGGTGTTGGGAAATTAAAATTTTCGATGAGTGACGGGAACATTCCAACTTGTCGATTGAGAATTTTCAATCCAAGGAAAAATGGATCTTGGATTCTCCAAGGAGCTAGAGCATTTTAATTCCATCTGATCAATAGTCACAATCCTTCCCTCCTAGGGAAGGAACAAGTATCGAAATACCGATGAGACGACAATTGTCATCGTATAATTCCAACTCCTTCCCAATAAAAAATTATAGTTGAATGGTGCGTCGACTACCTCTACTTCTATGAAAACATACTTTTCTCTTAACTAGACCAGAAAAGAGAAAATAATCCCATGTGGCTTGAAATATCATTCGTAAAAAGTGGATAGAAAAGTGGGAGAAGGTGTGAGCTCTAAAGATCCAATAGATTTCTAGCAGGACAGATACATTACACACGTCGAAGTGCCCTTGTCAATGACGGTCCTCCTGATGACGTGTTGCACATATACAATGTCAATCTACAAGGCTACATGATAAGGAAGATGAGGCTTCACATTAGTGGCATCAAACTTCATAGTGAGCATGTTGGAAGAATCCTTCACTTTGATCATGGATAACAATGTGATGTGTTGTGAGAGGAAACTTGGAAGCACTTCTAAAGTAGACAGCACACATGACATTTGAGATAAATCCTCAACAATGGAATAGTTGGGTGCAACTCAAGCATTAGGGTTATGCAACGCCCATTTGTACATGCCCTTTGGAATGTGTCGCATTGTTTATTTACCTTTAATTGTCGACTTTGGATTACCATAATCACAACTTTTGGTTGAAAATTCGAAAGTAAAGATTACAACCTGAGCCTTGATGTCGCAAACTTCCTTTCGATGGCCCTTGGCTCTGACACACACACTTTCTCACTTGCATGAAGAAGATCAAAACTCTTATGATGTCTTTGTTGTAGTTTCTTAGCATGTTGTTCAAGCTTCAATCCTTCACACAATCTTTCACCAATTCTCCAATCTCTTTCTTAACCTTGTTTGCTTATAACCTTTTCCATGAGAATCCTCTCACTATATAGGAGAGAATGAATTAGTTACTTGGATAAGAATGATCCCAAAATATCAGGGAATCCAGTACTAGGATAACCATTCGAATGCCATCTCATCCTTCTAGAAGATTCCCTTCTAGAAGCTTCGAGAATTCATCTTTTTCCCTTCTTTATAAAGAGTTCGCACCCTAGCAGTTTAATATAGTGCGAACTTCTCACATCCTGGCTTAAGGAAGCCTGCGAGAATCATACATTCTCATAGGTAAATATACTAGTAGCCTGCGAACATTCCTCAAAAATGTGATTTCTGGAAAGAGATGAAGGTAATTTTTCTCAGAAAAAAGTTCTAATGAAGAGCCTGAATACACCATTATAAATACATCATCATGATGACCAAAATCATGGGTAACAGAATGCCCCCCAAAGTATGAGGTTGGAACTAGTGACAGCCGATATACTTTGTAAGCTGCATGTGTGTGTCAAAAACCAGGAGCACATCTAATCAGAAACCTGCGAACAACCAAGCATCTGTAGAAAATCCTGTATATCAATTTTGAGGTAGGAATTCCCATACTCAGATCACAGACTGATGACATTATAGACATGGGTCATGGCCACCAATCATACACTGTGGATCCATGCCGTCCAAAAAATAGCATAGCCACCAGAATACACTGTGGATCTATGCGATAAATTTCAAATCAAGACGACATAGCCACAAAACATACACAGTGGATCTATGTGTCGCAAATTATACATACTCCATCGCAACCTGGATCACAAATATGATATCCAGGTTCTTCAATCTCATCGCCCAAAGTATCAACCTATCCATGTGATTACATGTGTTGAAGTCGAACATGATAGGAACCACTTGATTACCGGTCATTGATGAAACCGTTAACAAGTGTGAAAGAAATCACCATCGATGTCAATGACTCCCAAGGTACCATAGTACAATCCATCAAGTGTGAATAAATGAGTTGAAGTTGAATAGTCGATGGAATCTTTTGATCAGAGGTCAGTGATGTAAACCCACTGTCGAAAGCGAGGAAACCTGCCATTGAGGCATGTAGGCTCCAAGGTACCAAATAATTTCTAAGTCTTGATTCCGGATAATGAGATAAAATCGACGGAACAAAACTCGTCACAGGAGGGCCTTGATGTATCCCCCATCAATGACACGAAATGAGTCACAGAGTTTGAAGGTGAAACAAAGCATATTGCAATTTGGACTGGACATAGGGAAGGCCGACACAGAGAGAATGGATAACTGTAGATGGCCGACTCAATATAGGTTTCAGATGGACTTCTCTTGAACATATGAACAACACGACCAATGATTTGGCAGCATTGACTCAAAGACGACACATGGAATGACCTTGTAATCAATCGAAAGAGAGACAAATGGATTTCCCAAACCAGCTTCAAATGATGAATAGGGGGTGTCATGTTCAAGAGCGACACTTACTGCCAAGTAATACAACAATGAAAACATATCCCTTTCCCAAATTTTCCCCCACCATTTCTGGTAAGTACCTCTTTATTTTTACGCAAGCTTGAGGAGGATAACATATGCTTGTTGATATAAGCTCATCCTTCGGACGAGTCCCTCAGAGTATTTTTAATGAACCCTAAGAAGGATTGGTTCGATCCCATCATGGGTCTGTCAATGTTTGTTTAACGAGTCCAGAGATAGAAAAATCGAAGGTTTTTCAAGATTATAGAGTTTGGAAAAACACTTAAAAGAGAACTCTCTCAGTTCCTTTTTCGTAAAATAGTCTGGACGAGACCGAAAAAGAGATAAATTATCGCTCACCAGACGCATACTTCAAATACTTTAGGGAGCGTGAGAATAGAAAGGTCGCTCGGCGATCTTTTCATGTTTAGAGAGTCTGAAAAGAGCTTAAAGAGGACTCCAGGGGGGTTCCTTTTTCGTATAACCTTGTTGAGCCCAAAAAAGTGATAAAACTATGCTCGATCATGTTCTCATGTTTTTCACAAGCGCAAGAACGGACAAAAACGACGCTCGAGGTTTTATGTAAAAACCATAAAAAAAATCAAAAACATGTCGTAACAAAGAAAAATATTTCCATATCCTCATATTTAGTCATCAACGTCATCACACCTGCAAGTCATTACACTCATGTTGATATTAGGGATTAGTTTTAATCACAAAATAAGCATAAAAAACCCAAAATGACATAGTAAAAAGTAAATCAAGTGAGTAAATAATCATTTTTACCATATCATTTCACATTTTCACTACTGAGCTCCAAAACCCCCCTTTCACCCTCCGAATTTGGCGTCGATTTGCAGGAGCTATAAGAGATCATACAACGAACCATCTGCAGCATTAAGGTAATCTCTTCATCCTTGACATTTTCATGGTTTAAATTTTTGATTTCATTGGTTAATCCTTTAGTTTCAAATTGTTTTTTGAACCCTACATGCGCGTAGGCATTCTCGCAAGCAACCCATATGGGGCCTGCGAGAACGATGCGTTCTTGCAAGTGAGATTTAATCCACCTGCGAGGTTCTCGCACTGTGCCAATGGGGCACCTGCGAGAACTGTAGAACTCAAAAAAAATTTAAATTTCTAGCCAAATGAAAAAACTCTAAAGCATGAAAAAGTTATTAATCCTCCTTTTCTGTTCCTTGTGCAGATATTTGACCAAAAACATGGTTCTTGAGTGGCGAGAAAGGGAACATGAAGAGGATAATGCAATGGCTGAGAATAATCCTCCCACCATAGCTGCATTGAGAGATTGTGGGCTCTTAAAATACTTTCGCATCCCGGGCATGAAGGCCCAAGTAAGACTACTACAGTACTGGTCCGTATGTGGGACACAGATCAGCAGGTTTTTCTTGTGGGAGCTCACACACTGTCCATTGACATTGAGGACATATACTTCTTGACTGGATTATCCAGGCGCAGCTATTATGTTAGCCTGACCGGTAGTAGAGGCGGTGGATTAAAGATGAGTGAGTACTGCAATCAATACTATGTACCTGAGGCTGAGAGGAAAAAAGGAAAAGTGGCTATTTGGGGAGTACAAGACTTGACTCTCTACACTATCCTTTTTACTATAGCTCGTATGGCCAGGAGTTCTACTCCTCATATGGCATTACAGAGCTACTTCCAGTACGCCATTGAGTGTACTGAGCCTCGAGTATTCAACTGGGCAGATGTTGTTCTTCGCAGTATCAAAAAGCAATTAACCAAATGCAGGTGAGGTGAATTGAAACAATTTGGGTATGGATCTTTGTTAGTGTCTTTCTTCCTCGAGAGGGTCCCTGTATTTAGACTACAGGTTGAGTGGAACTTACCGGGTCCTAGGGATCCAAGGATGATGAGATGGTGTCAGCTCATGGCCCGACACGTGGCAGGACCAATCGTCAAGTACGATGATATTTTCTTTGACTAGCTTCAAAACCAGATGTTGATGGTCAATGACTACGCTTATGTTGGGCTGGATTTCCGAGGAGATCTAGATTTAGCACTGCCTGAGGATGCTCAGTGGGGTGATCTTGGTCAGAAGTACACGCATCTTTTCTTTTCAAATGTTTTTGTGAATTTTTGTCATATTCAAATGTTTTTGTTTTATATGTTTGTCTGAAGACTAATCACAAAATGTTTGTTGATAACATAGATGTTGGACCATATAGACCTCCTGGCACTTCTCCTATCCAGCGGCGAGGAGAGGTAGCAGCAGCGGCACCACAGTATGCTGAAGATTATCAGGTGGTGGAACAGAATTTAGAGGGCATGACAGCAGACATTCCAGATATGACTCTGGAAGAGGTTCCACAACGTGATCAGCGTCACACTGTAGGGGTATCAGCAGCTATGAGTCGACTGCTCCGTAGGGTTTCTAGGGCAGTTGTGTGTTACCGTGAACATCATCCATGACGTCACTTTGTAGAAGCTATGAGCTTCCATTTTGACATTTTGGTCTTCGGACAACTTTTTTGTAAAAAAAACTCTTTTGATCGTTATATATACAGATGGTTTCTACCGGTTACTTTATGTTGTGTGAATTTCAAATATGTTTGATTTATAAATGGTTTAAATTTCTGTCCAATACATAATTAGCCAATGCATCTGTTAATGTATTAAGACATCTAGGAATATGCTGATATTCAATGTGATCAAAATATCGTTCCAAGAGGCGAATTCGCAAATACACCCGTAACAAAGTAGGACTTCGAATAGAGTAGACATTACTTAATTGTAGTACCACAAGCTGCGAGTCAAGTCACACAACCAAATGACGAATTCTGAGCGAGATAGCATCAACCAATAATTCAATAACGACGCTATACTCTGCAATGTTGTTGGTTGCATGGCCAAGGCATACACCTCGTAAAGATATAAGTTCATTTGTTGGGGCATAGATTTCCCACGCAGCGGAAGCTAGGTTCTGAGTACTACGGCTTGAACCATCGGTGAAGCCAATATAGGGTAGCAAAGACTCCAACTTCTGGCAATCAAACACAACGTCACATAAGGGCAGAGACCAGATAACGTTAAAAGAAAACTAAAGTAACACACACAAAGTATGATACATAAAATACAAGTACATGTGCAGAAATGATTTATGCATAGTACTTCTTCAAGTACAACCCATTCCTGGGTTCACTTAAAGGGATACCATCGTAATCTACCAGCTCATATGCTCCTTTTTCCAAAACTCAGCGAACAATATAAGGACCTCACCACGTTGGTTCGAATTTTCCATCTCCTAACACGTCTCGATCCTGTTCATATAGAATAACAAGATCTCTTTCAGAGAAAATGTGAGGCTTGACATGCTTGTCATATTGTGCCTTGACACGTTTCTTCTGGGCTTCTATAACTAGAGTGGCATCACGTCGAGTTTTTTCTAATTGCATTAGATACAATAGACGTTCTTCTTCAACAGAAGTATTGGGTAAGAGTTCAACAGCTAGCTTCAGAGAGGGTATCTCGCATTCTATAGGAAGAATGGCTTCCACACCATAGACTAATCGAAAAGGCGTAAACCCAGTAGCAGATTTTACAGATGTTCGGTATGCCCACAATGCTAAAAACAACATTGTGTGCCAACTTGTTTTATGAATTCCTATCATCCGTCGAAGCATAGTTATAAGAACTTTGTTGATTGCTTCGACTAGGTCATTAGCTTGCGGATAATAGGGCGTTGAGTTATCATGACGAAGACCCAAATTTTTCGTAAGTTCAGACATCATAAAATTCCTAAAGTGACTACCGTGATCCATGACGATAGCTTGGGGGACACCAAAATGAGCTATGACATGGTTAAAAAGAAGCAACGCTGCAGTCTTTCTAGTATTATCAAATGTTGGCATCACCTCGACCCATTTTGTAAAGTAATCAACAACTACAATGATGTAACCATGCCCCCCGGCCGAGTGAGGGTGACATGTCATGAAATCAATGCCCCATTTCGCAAAGGGGACAACTGAGACTACAGGATGAAGAGGAGCAGGATGTGACCGAATTTTCTGATTGTAGGTCTGGCAGGCATGGCATTTGTGAACGACAGTAATACAATCATTGAACAAGGAAGGCCAAAAATACCCTGCACGTAAGATCTTCTGGGTAGTAGCATACCCAGACATATGACCACCACATGCTCCAGAATGGCAGTCATTCAGATCTTTCTCAGCTTCGTCAAATGTTAGACAATGTCGAAAAACAGAGTCAATTCCCCGACGGTATGGAGTATCGCCGAGGATAATGTATTGACGAGCTTGATAGCATATGGGACGTCGTTCAGTACTAGACAAAGTAGACCAGAAAGTCTAGGTTTGGAGATATATAATGATATCCCCATACCAAAGATCATCAGTGCTTATAAGGAAAAGAGATTCATCGGGTAATGAATCTACTGCTACATTTTTCGTTGCAGAGTGAGGAAAATCGCATATCAACTCAGCAAAAACTAAGGATTTCTTAGACGTGGCGCAATCGAATTCCAAGTCAAACTCCTGGAGTATGACAATCCATTTGGAGTATTTTCCCCCTAGCAATTGACGTGTCAAAATGTGTTGCATAGGGTTGCAATCAGAAATCATAGTAGTTTTCCTTGAGAGGATATAATGCCAGAAGCGTTGAACGACAGCCAAGGCCAGTTTTTCAACATGTTGATACTTGATTTCAGTTGATGTAAGCCTTCGACTCAAGTAATAAATAACATGTTCATCGTGTGCATCATCCTCTTGGACTAGAACCATACCAATAGTATACTCCGAGGCAGCAAGATAAAGAAAATAATCATGACTATAATCAGGAGGAAAGAGAAGCGGAGCTCGCGCGAGGGACAACTTCAAAGCCTCAAAAGCATTGTTGGCAACATTATCCCAGACGAATTCTAAATCTTTCTTTAGTAGCCGCGTAAAACCACGAGTAATCTCGGCGTAATTAGGGATGAAGAGACGAAGAAAGTTTGCTTTCTCCTACAAACTTTGCAACTAATGCAGTGTAGAAGGAGGAGGGAGAGTAAGAATTGCCTCAACCTTAAGAGGATCTACCCTGATCCCTTGACATGAAATGATGAAACCTAGAAGATGACCGGATTCTACGCAAAAAACACATTTATGAGGATTTAAATGGATTTGATAGAACCGGCAACGAATGAAAATATCTCGGAGATGAGTGGAGTGATCGACCCGCCGCAAAAAATGAGTTGGTAAATCATCCAAATAGGGTTGAACGATATGCTTTATATCATGAAAAGAATAAGACATAGCACGTTGAAACGTCGCACCAGCGTTCTTAAGACTGAAGGGGAGTTTCCTATAGGCAAAAGTACCCCAAGGACAAATAAAAGCAGTCTTATGTTGGTCCTCAGGAGCGATGTTAATTTGATTATAGCCGGAGAAACCATCCATGAGAGATAAGATTTCACTTCCGACATAGTCATCGACAATCTGGTCGACGAAAGGGGTTGGAAATTTTTCTTTTGGACAGGCTTTGTTAATATCCCTATAATCAACACATACACGAATACTGCCACCTTTCTTATCAATTGGAACAGGGTTGGAAACCCATTCTGTCAATGCCACCGGATAAATAAAGCTAGCTTTGAGAAGTTTTTCAACTTCGAGCTTAATAGTCGTCGTTTTACGTGGGTGGACGGGACGAAGGCATTTCCAGATAGGTTTAGCTCCGGGGTATGTCTTTATCTCATGTAAAACAATAGAAGAGTCGATACCTGGAATCTCTTCGTAACTCCAGGCGAATATGTCACGAAATTCTTTGAACAGAGATGTATAAGTGACAATTTCGTCTAGAGAACACGAAGCTCCAATATGAACATTTTCAACTATCCCAGGTTTGACGGAGATGTCAATGGGAATCATGGGAGAGATATTACTGAGGTTCCCTTCGGCAAACACATCATGTGTAGATCCGAGAACGGTCGATATGACAACAATGGTCGACGGAGCCGAAATCCATTGGTAGTTCTCAAGAGTGTGATGTTCCAAAAAGAGTATCGAATGATGATGCCCATCATCCCAAGGGGTGTCCTCCATGACAGACATGATCATCTCGTCAGTGGGAAAGATAACATGAAAAGGATCAGGAGACAACTCATCAAGAGAGGGGGTAGAAGGTATTGTCGATTGAATGGCCTGATATGTAGACTCAACCGGACTTAACGGCATGACGTCGCCGAAATGAGTGTGATCTCCGGGGTCAGGGACTATCCAAGGGTCGGAAGACACAGGAAGTTCATGAGGTACGGTGGAGATCATGTTGATAGAAGCAACTGACGGGCGCGGAATATCGGGCAGTGGAATGGGGAAAGTACCCATTAACGAAGAGTCCTTTAAAAGGCCTACACCGACATTCTCGTAACCCGGTGGGGTTTTAGCTATAAACGGCACATTGCCAGTGCGAGTATCGGAATTGAAGAAGGCAAGTTGGTCAACAGTAACTACCTTTCCTTGATGAGGAAAACGTACTACATGGAAAAGTGTTGACACAATAGCGTGCATGGAATCAATCCAGCTACGGACAAGCAGAAGATTATAATCAAGGGGAGCATCGAAGACTTCCACTTCAACTTGGACCGTTTTACCTTCTAGTGTAACGGGCAATGAAGGAAGAACACCGTAAGGCTTAAAACCAGAGCCATTGAAGGATTTCAGAGTATTTTGCAATTCATTTAAAGGAGGAGAGCCAATGGCTTTCCAACAAGCAAAAGACATTACACATGTTGAGGCACCCTCATCGATAACAGTTCGGCAAATGTTCTTGTCTGAGACAACAACCTGTATCTGGAATGCGAGTTGAGGGGGTAACCTTGGAATATGATCATCCAAGTCAAATACTATTAGATTCATATCTGTTGGGTCAATTCCACCTATAGCTTTCAATAGTGCCTTCCATTGTGCAGGACAAGACTGAAGGACTTCAAGGGCTGACATCGCTGAAGGTGCCTGCGCCAGATCTTCAACAATGTTGTAGTTCTGGGCTGCATGAGCATGAGGATTGAAAGCTAATTTCCGAACAACACCCTTAGGGGGGGGTCACAGAACTGTATCAAGGCTCGATCGTTCGAGATGAAGAGGACCGTTTGTGGGTGGAGTTAGTGGAGAGGGTTGTACCAAAGCAGGAGGTAAATCGTCAACCTTCTCCTTAGACAGAGAATAATATTTGGCTCTAGTGGTGAGTGCAACGTTGTTTTGCTTAGAATCACCAGTACACATCAAAACATATGATGTCATAGAAGAAGATGGTTGGTCATGGATGACCAACTGAGCCTGTTGTTGAGACGGGAAGGGTTGGGACAAGACTGCAGGTGTAAATGGTTTCGGGGTTCCTTGAAGGAATTTAGTGACTTCGGCACGTCGTGGACAATCCTTCATGCAGTGATCGTCACCACAGATAAGGCAAGGGTATCATGGTTTGCACTTATCCCGATCTTCAACAGGAGGTGTTTTAGTTTTCTCTATTTGATTATTATTTTTTCCCTCCTTATTCTTGCCTCTCCCCTTTTTAGATTTGTTTTTACCGGATGGGTAGATTGGACAACATTGACCTCAGAAGTTTTTCCGGTGGGAGGGGCAGGAGACGGAGCATTCTGAACATTAGAAGAAGTAGATTTAGGGGTTGTACTTGAAACAGAATGTGAGTGGGCTTGGGCAGTACCAATCACACAGTCAGCTGCATGTGAGGTAGTTGGAGTAGTTGAAGTACTGGAAGTACCAGGACGAGGTAATTTGGGCAGCAAATCGTAAAGTGTTCCCGTTTACGAATAAACGAGATCAATATATTGAACACGACTTATAGCCTGCTCCTCCGTAACAACGCCACCCATGGCAATGTCTTTACCAATTTCGTTCATAAAGGATTTCGTAAACCATTATGCCAGTAACTGATCAGGGAGTTCAAGTTTAATGAGACGTCGTCTCCTTCGCCACTCATGGATATGATCTGGTATATGAGTGCATTTAGTCTATTTGAAGGAAGTCAAAATCTCAGTCCCAGTATCATAACGGATCGGTAACTAGTAATGTGTACGAAAATCCATAGCTAGGGTGTTGAAATCAGAGAAGAAACCTCGTGGCAATCCAATATACCACTTCGCAGTAGAACCAGTAAGGGTTCATTGAAAAAGATGTAAACGAATAGAGTCATCCATCAACAAGTTGGATGAACACCATAAGTGAAAATTCATAACATGATTTTTCGGGTCCTCTCCCACTTTGCTGTCGAATTTAGGAATGTCCGATGGAAGTTTGGCTGGAATAGCAGGCCATTGGGGGGAGTGACGAATAGGATCATTTAGAATCCTAGACAAATCTGGCAAATCCAAAGTAGCAAGAAAAGGTAACTGTTGATTCACCTGCGGGTACTGGTGACTTTGGGGTAGAATCCTTATCGGCAAACCAGTAGGACCGTATGCAGTCTGCCCATAGTGGGAAGACCCTGGCTGATTCGGTGGTGGTTGGAGAGGATAGTAGTTCCAAGGATTGTAACCTTGAGTTTGAGTAGGGACCTGAGTTTGAGCATTTTGACCCTGAATCCAAATAGGATTAGGTATACCTAGATATGGTTGGCCTATAGTAGGGACAGGTTGTTTCCCCCCAGTTGTTTGAGGAAGATTTTGTAGCATCTTATTCCAATACTGGGCCAAAGCAGGAGGTATATTTTGTCCAAAAGGTGGGGTTGGTCCCCCAATCGTAGGTAAAGTTCCAACCGGAAGTTGTGTGTCAATTGTAGGTTGCGTAGTAATTGGATTATGGCCAGTAAGAGGAAATTGAATCGTACCACCTTGTCCACCAATAGGAATCTGCAAGTTTGGTGCAACGGTTGGGATAGTGCCACTAGGATTAAGATTGCCAAAAGGAAATTGAGGGAGTGTCAGAATAAAACCGGGAATAGGGTGCCCATGAAAAGAAGGACCACCAGGAGTACCAGAAGGAGTTTGCGGAGGTGTTGGATTGGAAGCATTCAACAAAGAATTCAACGCATGGTAGCCGGGTGGTTGTGTCGGAGTAACATGGGGCGTTCGTTGGGTGTTTATAGGAGGAATACTAGCTGTAGTGGACTCGGTTGGGACACTTGTAGTATTCATAAGATGGGCCATCTCAGCAGGGAGAGTAAAGTGATAAGTAGTATTCACCGGTACAGTCTCGGTGTCAGAAAATACTGGAGGGTTGATTTCAGAGACCACAGGTGAACCAAGACTAAAAAGGGTCTTGTGAAAATCACCTGTAGACCAATAAGGATCTTGGCCTTCTACACCGGGAAAAGGCCCAACGGGTGATCCAGAAGAGGTAACAACTAATTCTACAGAAGAATTTAATCGCACAAAGGGTCATTCACCAGGGCGAATTTGAAAGTCCTCTCTAGTATTGGTAACTCGAAAAGGTTCTAGAGATTCAGTTGATTCTACTTGTGGTGTAGTAACAACTGCAGCTTCACCTTGCCAAGGAGAGCCCTCAGGTGTAGCTGTAGGAAAGGGTTGTGAACCGTCCAGATGTGCTGGAGATAAACCCTGCATTCTATGTGAACAATGTGGGGGAGCTATTGTAAACAAGTGACAAGCTCCGCGAAGAAATTACTATGGTCAACTTCGAGAAACAAACAACACACGCTAGTAAACAAAATCTAGGAAGCAATCACCAAGTAAACAAGACCTTCTAATTTCGAAACCACTAGTTGGTGATGAAATCCAACGTCGCAACAATGAGACGAGAAGGGGCGGGGCTAGAGTGGAAAAGTTACGCTGACGACCTGCTTAACAGACTTACACCCTGGTGCAAGCTCCAACACATAATCGTGGGTATACCCTCCAAGGAGCCCGAGTGATTTTGATCAATGTCAATTCCAGGTACTGTGAAGACTTTCCCCTCCACAGTCACCTTGGGTAAGAACCTAGAGAGATAGGCCACTAAGGTCACCATAAACAACAGTAAAGCCTGGGGGAATAGTCGACAGTCTGATCCACACGCAAGGGCAGGGTATCGAGCCCGAAATCAACTCAAAAGGCTTCCACTCATCATTGTGGGTATACCTCTGAGTGACCCCCGTAATACATGCAATCTCTACACTGATGTCAACAAAGCAAGGTGAGTAACTCTACCAACACCAATGTGACCTAGTGCTTGACCCTTGTGTGAGAAGGGCTTCCCAGGACAATATGTTGCAAATGGATTTGAACACTCCCTAACTCAAGATGCTATTGTGTGTTTTGAGCTTTTGGAGAGTGTGTCTCTCTTCCTACTCCAAAGCACTAGCCTAACTAAATGTTGGTGTAAAAGAGCCCTAGAAAAGAGTTACTAGATAAGTTTTAAGATTACGCAATGTTTTTAAGAGCTGTTGTTTACTCAAAGGTAACGGAAGTGAAACTTATGTTGTATGACTCTGACCCAACAATGCAAGGATGAGAATGAAATGTATCACTTTTCGTTCAATGAATCCTATGTATGGGAGAGAGAGAAGTTTTCCAGATCAACCATGAACTATAACGCAAAATTTCCTTTCAAATGTCAATGCAAACAATCATTTATCAAATGAAAATTCTCTATTGTGTCTTTTTCAAATACTTTAACAATCTCTATAATTTGATTTTTCACTGTTTTCTAAAGACAAAAACAATTTTTGAAAGAAAATATTGTTGTTCACTTTCCAAAAAGGACTCAAACTATGACAGTGAGAGTACGGAAAATCAAATCAATGAACAAACAAATAACCCAATCTACTCTTTCAATGAAAGCAAAAGTAAAGAGCAAACCAAAGTAGTATTCTTAATTGTAAACGAAAATGACCTTTCAAATCATAGACAAATGAGAAAACCAATCAATCTTAACTTTCAACCAATCAATGGATCTTAACTAATCAAACACACTCAGAGTCTGAAGTCAGAGAGAATGGTTTTGCCAAGAAAAGTCAAGAAATGAAAATCAAGCCAAAAATGACAAGAAAAACCTTGAAACCCTAAGAATGTTCACGCATGCAAACTAAATAAAGAAATATATCAATCAATGGTCCAAGAAACTCATAATAGGTATTCCAACTGATCTGGGCAATTAGAAAGATCAAAACTCAAATTCAAAATTTTGAAAAAAAATGTTCGCAGGCAAAGCAATATTACACAGTGCGAGAATCATTGATTCTCGCAGGTGACCTTTGAGCAAGGTGAGAGAACCTCGCACTGAAACCTATGATCAAGGTGCGAACCTTACCAATTCTCGTAGGCTACAATGAAGTGCAGTGCGAGAATTCCTGAACATATCCAAAAATTTGAAAAATGAAATAAAATTGACAAAAGCTTCTGGACTCAGAAGGTCTATCAGGATATCCTGAAGACTCAGAGACTAATAGGACAGGAGAAAAATGAAACCAGATCAAATGGCCACAGAAAAACACCAACAACCACAAAGAAAATGGGATTGTTCCCCAGTGGAGTCACCAATTTTGTTATTGGATAAATCTGTAAGTGTGGACACAAACCGATCTCCCTAGATCCACCTGGATCTAGAACAAATCAAGACAGAATAACGCTCTTTCCCTAGATTTTGACTATTGAATTAAGTAGGAGGCAAGAATGAGTAACATACCTTATAATCACTTCCTATGGTCTTTGTTGTTCTAGCTTCGCTCCAATGCTCTTGTGTAGTCCAGACCAAGACAACTCAAACCAATCGGAGTGAAGACAACTCAATATATTCGATAGCCTATCTATGTATATGATGAAGGAATTATACAATAAAGTGAAGATAACTTTATGGGAAAGGGACATATTACTGTATCATATTGATGGAAAGTAAAGATTACAACCTGAGCCTTGATGTCGCAAACTTCCTTTCGATGGCCCTTGGCACTGACACACACACTTGCTCACTTGCATGAAGAAGATCAAAACTCTTATGATGTCTTTGTTGTAGTTTCTTAGCTTGTTTTTCAGGCTTCAATCCTTCACACAATCTTTCACCAATTCTCCAATCTCTTGCTTAACCTTGTTTGCTTCTAACCTTTTCCATGAGAATCCTCTCACTATATAGGAGAGAATGAATTAGTTACTTGGATAAGAATGATCCCAAAATATCAGGGAATCCAGTACTAGGATAACCATTCGAATGCCATCTCATCCTTCTAGAAGATTCCCTTCTAGAAGCTTCGAGAATTCATCTCTTTCCCTTCTTTATAAAGAGTTCGCACCCTAGCAGTTTAATACAATGAAAACTTCTCGCACCCTGGCTTAAGGCAGCTTGCGAGAATCATACATTCTCGCAGGTAAATATACTAGTAGCCTGTGAACAGTCCTCAAAAATGTGATTTCTGGAAAGAGATGAAGGTAATTTTTCTCAGAAAAAAGTTCTAATGAATATCCTGAATACACCATTATCAATACATCATCATGATGACCAAAATCATGGGTAACAACCATACCTGATTGAGAGTAAATCAACTCCAATTGTTGTGATCTAAAGATTTTCTTATTTTCTGAAAAAACCCATGAAGTGACTACATCCTTAGAAATGTAAGGAAGTAACGACTTCAAGAACCATTCTAAGAAAAAGTCTTGTGGAACCATGGATTTAATCAATCTCTTCCTTTACTTCTTTCCTAAATATAATCAGAAATGTGCGTAGCGTTATCTTTCTCAAAGTTGGCCAAAAGATCTGTACCAACATCATACCGAACAAGGAGTTGGAAGTGGTTGAGAAAAACCATGGCGAGATCACTAAACATTTCATACTTGGACCTCTCCAGTTCTATATACCATTTCGCGGCACTCCCTGTGAGGTTGTGTTGGAAAAAACGTAACTGGACCAAGTCATTGTTGAGCGAATTAGAAGAGCACCATAAGTGAAATGTTCTAACATGATCCTGTGGATATTCACTATTCTTTCCTTCTAATTTTGGTATATCTAAAGGTAGTTTGGTGGGGACTGCGGGCCAAGTTAGGTCATGATGAATTGGTGCATTCATCAACTTAGAAAAATATCTAAAATGAAGAGGTACCATAAAAGGTATCCTAGGATGCGTCATCAACTAATTAGTACCTTGAAAAAAAGGTCCTAGATTTTAAGTGGCACCAAGTTACCAAGAGTATTTTGTCGATGGACCAAAGCATTGGGTAAAACTTGTTGACTCTATTTGAATGTAGGATAACCTCCACACATATGATTCTCGGATGGAAAAATAGGGTTTCCCCCTACCAATACTCCTTGCGAAGGAATTAGTCCTTGCATGGGGCTATACTAACTGAGAAAGGGGTTTCCCCCTGAAGGCATCCCTTGTGAAGGGAAAGACACTTGCAAGGGATTCCATTAGGATTGGAAGGGGTTTCCCCATGCTGACATTGCAGACATGGAAAAAGGATTACTCATGAATCCATATAATGTTATCGGAGTGTAAGTGGATGGCCTTCTTGCAACACTCGTAGAAGCACCCAAGCCTCCAAAGGGGTTAGGACAGGGATACGGGAACGCCCCACTCCCAATGAATTGGAATGGTGGATTAATATGACCTCCACTCCAAGGGATTGCTTGGTAGGGAATTGAAAATCTCCATGCACCAATGTTAGAAAATTGGGATGTCGACTGGGGACCAGCGAATGCATTAAGCATTCCCATTGATGACATACCTAAAGAGAAATCATTTTTTGTCGATGAAAATGACATGGCCGCATGTTGGGAAATTCAATTGCTTAAATTGCTTTCTATTCAATTGTCAACCAGGGATGATCATAAGCTTGTGATGATGTTGGAAAAATATATGAAAGAATAGGAAACTAACCCTAAGCTAAGAAAACTCAATCAAATTCTAATTTTTTCAACCCTTACTAGTCACAGTTCCACTGATAGAAAATCAGGTTGCAAGGTGAACTGTACATTGTATGTGCCTTACAACAGTGCTTTGTCAACTTAATGAGGTTAGGGGCTGAAAAGAAAGTTTAATTCACACATGCAAGAAATAAAAGCTTTGACAAAAAGTAAATCCTAACTCTTTCAATCCTAACTTATCATTGATCCAATGGTATAAGATTAGGTTGCAAGGTGAATTATGCTACAATGAATGTACCTCCTTACAACAATACTCTGTCAGCGTATGAAATTAAAGAAATTGAAAAGAGGTTTCTAAACACACTTACATGAATTAAACATAAAGTAAATCCTATCTCTTTCAATCCTAAGTTATCATTGCTCAAATGGTAGTAAATCAGGTTGCAAGGTGAAATATGCTACAATGAATGTAGCTCCTTAAAACAGTACTATGTCAGCATATGAAATTAAAGGAATTGAAAATAGGTTTTTAATCACACTTGATTAAAGTAAAATTAAGCATAAAATAAAGAAGGGAAGAAACAAAATGCTAACATGATCCATTTGGAGTGAGCTCAATTCTCCCAAGAACAAAGTAACACACTAAATTCACTAAATTAAAGCATTCTACATCTAAAACAAGAGAATGGAAATTTATGTGAAAAGAGGCTTTATTTTATTCCATCATAAGTTGGACACAATGCTCCAAGAGTCCTCCCCTTGGAATGGAGGAGACACTCCTATTTATACAAAAACTAAGATAACTAACAATGAATTCAAATCCACAAATCTCTCATAGATACACAAATGTCTCATGTGGTTACAACCATGTGCTAACACCTAGCAAGTAATTTCTCTACAAATCCTCTCACAAATCTCTCTTACATGATTCTACTCCATCCAAGATACTTGAGTGAATCTCCAAATCTTCATCAAATCTACAAGGGGTTGAAGAGAAAATTCGAATTTGTGGCTTGATGGTCAAATATGACTTGGTTGGAGTCTTCAAATACACCTATAAACATCATAGAACTCATCCAACTTTGATATATAAGTGAAAACATGTTATTTTTCCAATATTTAATCATAAATTTGTTGGCATGTTTTACAGACAGTGTGTGCTTGTCATATATGGCAAGAACAGTGTGTGCATCAATGGAAAAACAGAAACAACGTAAGCTAAGGAGGATTAGCGCAGAGTCGCACGCAGTGTGTAGCTGTGCCCCAGGGACGAGGTTAACTCAATGCCAAAACTCAAGAGAGATAGTGTACTCCGGATCTTAGGCAGATCAAAGGTCGAGGCCTTTGACACTTAAAAAATTTTCTAAGTAAGGAGGATGTGTAAGCTCGAGCAAAGAAGCGACATTGATCATTGGATCCCATTCAAAATTCTCGATGACCATCAGATATGAATCCAGACAGGAGGAGTGCAAAGATGGAGGACAGATCTCTGGCATTAGATCCGAGCGCAGGGTCCGACCATCGTTGGATCAGGAAGAACCTGCACGTTCTTTAAAGTGCAAGATCGAAGTGGTGGTCCAACTCCATTTCGAAGTTTTGGCTATCGGGGTTTCGGATACCGGAATTTGGAGTGTCGAAACACTTTGCAACAAGAATGCCAAAATCGCGATATGATCTGAGCCGTTGAATCAAGATCAGATCTAGACCATCGAATCATAGGACATGTGGTGAAAGATCGTCATGTCACTGACTGGAAATTCAAAGGAACGAGGTTCTCTAACCTCTTGAATTCGTGATATGCGAAATCGCGAAACTATCTTAACCGTCAAATCGAGGTTTGTTCTGGACCATTGATCCAGCTCCATCTCGGAGTCTCGCCTATCGCGACTTGGAGTGACAAGAACCTCCATCTAAGGAACAGCAAGATGCGAGATCACGAAAAGATCAGGTCCGTCGGATCACCAAGAACGTGAACTGTCGATTTGGGCTCCATCTTGGAGCTTCACCTATCGCGACTTGGAGTGACAAGACCCTCCAACATAGGAATCGCAAGATGTGAACTCACGATGAGATTTGGACCGTCAATACACCAAAATTCTGAACCATTGATCTAAGCTCCATCTCGGAGATTCGCCTATAATGACTTGGAGTGACGAGAACGTCCATCATAGGAATCGCGAGATGCGAACTCACGATAAGATTTGGACCGTCAATACACCAAGAATCTGGACCGTTGATCCGACTCCATTTCGGAGTTTCGCGAATCGTGACTTGAAGAGGCAAGAAACATAACCACAGGAGTGCCGACGTGCTAAAACACAAAATTACCAAATGCAGTTGTTGAATAAAGGCTATGGTCACAGCCCTTGGTCACATCGGTGAAAGATGGAGGAAAGAGCTAGAGAAACCAAGCTCCTTTTCGAGGATCGTGATTGGGAGTGTCGAGACACTTGGTCACCCGAATGACAAATTACCGAATGTCGAAATGCCAAAATGAATGCAAGATAGAATGGAGCCAATCCAACGATGTAGGTGAACATGAGCATGATTGGAGGGATAATGTTGATCCTCATAGTGTAACTTCTAGAAACCACTGATGGTTTCTACCAGAGGAGGCGAAGAGATGTCTGTGTGATTTCCAGAGGAGGCGAAGAGATGTCTGTGTGATTTCCAGAGGAGCTGAAGAGTTACAAGGAATCTGCAAATGGAATGAAGATGATTCGTGGAGGAAATTGACAACTGAATGAGGTTTGGAGGTCGTAATTGAAACAGAAAGGATGAGCTCAACTGTAACAGAGAATATGAAGAGTCTCAATTTCCAGAGAGAAAAAGGAATCTCGACATAACACCTAGTGATGATAGACACAGGGGTGAACTGCTAGAGAAGCTGAAGAGTCACGATAATGATCAGGCAGAGCACTTGAGATGTGCAGGAGATTGGTGTGGTATGAGCATGCAAAGGAATGGCGAATATTACATGCACAAGGTGCATAGAAGCTATAAATACATGGTACAGAGAAGAGATGGGGTTGTGGTTGCTATTGGAGTTGTTGTGGATGTTGTTGTTGAAGGTGATTCAAGCATGAAGAAGGATCAGAGTGCAACAGCTTAATAGAATAGAAGAAGAACTGTCTAGTGAATGGACATGGTGCACAGAGCATAAAAAGCAGAAGAACAGAATGGGTTGTGGATGCATGCTGGAAGACAGTGAGGAAGTCTGAGTAGCAAACTCTTGCAGAACAGTGATGAGACTGGTAAGCTATTATTGAACACTATATCACTGAAATAGGTTTCAATATTTCATATTCATAATCCAAGGTGGTAGGGAGGTGTTAGGGAGGACTGTTGTCCTCAGTGGTTCAAGTGGGTGCTTGAACATGGGGAGTTGGTGCTTCCTTCTAGTTGGTGCTAGAGAAACCAGGGAGTTGGTGTTTTCTTCTAGTTGGTGCTAGAGAAACCAAGGAGTTGGTGCTTCCTTCTAGTGGGTGTTATAGAAAAATAGAGAGTTGGTAGTCTCAACAAGTTGCAGCTTGCAAAACAGAGGTTGTAGCCTCACAATGAGTTGGTGCTCATATGTATGATAATGTAAAGAATGTAAATAATACTTATCATATAAAGAAGAAGAGGTTTTTACCCTGTATGGGTTTCCTTGGGAAATATCTATCTCTGTGTTTCTCATATATGTGACTGATGCTAAATGTGCCATTGTTTATTTCCCTGCATTATTGTGATCATCATTGAGTGCCTTGTAAAGATTTTAAAAGAAGCATAATTGTTTAAGCATGGTAACAACTGATTCACCAACCCCCTCTTAGTTGTCCAACAATTGGTATCATAGCTAGTCCCTTTTATCTAAGGGTAGATCCTAGAGCTTAAACATGTCAAGCCATGAAGGAAATTCAACCAATAAGGCCCCTCTGTTCAATGGAACAAACTTTGCCTTCTGGAAAGTTAGAATGAGAACCTACATAATGTCGTTAGGTGCA
>ML783763.1:271538-423953 GCA_009831015.1 Picea engelmannii
CTCACTTTAATCATAAAGTCACCTTTTAATTTGCATCTCACAAATTAAATGAATAGGACCCACATTAGGCACTTTCTCCCCCTTAGGCGCCTAGGGAAGAGAAACACTTGCCTTGGTACTTTATTTTAATTAAAAATTTAACAACCTGGCCTCAGGCAATCTCAGATTCCTTCTTTGCCAAAACACTACCGAACAACTCTTCTTAAAAACCCCTTTTATAAAGCCCCACACACCCTGCTTCATTACTTCACACGTGTACACACTAGCTCACCCAAGACAGCCCATGTGTACCTACAAAAGCACGGAAAAAGGAAAGTTGTTGATGGAACACATAGCTTTGGGTAAGTTAACTAAACCTTTTGGCCATGCATGGCCGGTCACTCGACCAAATACCTAGCTTCTTCTAGCCTATAAAAGAAGGGTTAGGGGTCCCATTTGAAAGGAGGAGAATCATAGTAAAGAAACAATACTCGATTAAGCATTCCCTTTGTCCCAACCTTTAGCCATCCTTGTGCAAAGAGAAGTATAGAGAAAAGTAGTTGGTAGACAGTGGAAGAAGAGCCCAGGACCAGGATCGAGGAGCAATAGTTGACTTTATCATTCTATGGTATCATTGTGAAGTTAATAAAATAATTTATTTTCCCGTCCCGCTATATGAGATTATCATTATTGGAATATTGATTGTATGATTGATTAAATATTTAACCCATTAGTTCATAGATCAAATGCATGTGGAGTTCTTTGTTTGTCTTTAGTGAGAGCAGGCCAGCATTGGGAGGAGATTTGCAGTCAAAGAACGACCAAGCGAGAAAAGGGATTGACATCAAACATGAAAAATAAGGTACGTTAACTTAAGCCTTGAGCCTTGTATTTACATATGAGCAGTCGGGGTTTAGGCATGGGATGATGGTAAAAAGTAAGAATCTTTAGGTCATTTATGCATGCATGATAAAACCCTTAGTGCTAGTTCGTAGGAGGGATTTCCCGCCCACAACAAAATTGGCGACCGTACTGGGGATCTCTAGGGTTTTTTGTGAGTCATTTTTGGGTATTTTTTAAAAATTGGTTTCATTACTTGTTTTTAGAGTTTCTGCAAAAGTCTAAGCTAGCAGGGATTCTGATCTTCCATACCAGTTATTCCTACTTACTTTGCTTAACTGCATTTTCTTTTACGGGAAGTCATAAAGGTACACACGGCCTGCATAAGGCTTGTATGCGTGTACACGCGCCCAACCTTCACATAACCCACATGGACACGCTAGTTGATGAAGTGACAGTAGCGTGGTTAAGTTCAGAATTTTTTTATTAAAGAGGCAGTCATCCTCTTCCCTGTTAGAAGTGATCCTTCTCAGGGGTTTTCTGAAACTCATTCTGGTCTCTGTTTTTGCAGTTTGTAGCTTAGTTACTACTTCAGATTGGTTTTGTTCTATGAAATGTTCCTTGGATTGTTTTTCTTTTCTGACAAAGTAAGTTTCTGAGTCTTCAAGAGATTCTGGTTCTCAATACCAGTGGTCTCTGCCAGTGTTTGATTTCTTATATTTACATTTTTTTGAGGAGTTGCAGAGGTACACATGGCCTGCATAAGGTCTGCATGCGTGTACATGTGCCCTGACCTTTTACAGCTCGCATGCACACGCTAGTTGTTGAACTGTTAGTTGCATGCATATTGAGAAAATTTTTGTTCAAGGAGAGGCAGTCATCCTTTTCCTTGTCAAGAGTTATACCTCTCAAGGTTCTTGGTCGCTATCATAGTAGTCGACATCTTAGGTCTGATCACAGCATAGCTTGCTTTTTCATTAAAAGATTTCTTTTGTTACTTTTTCTTTTATTAGAAGAAAATATTAAAAAGCAAAAAAAAAAAAAAAAATAGCGTGTTCGTTCTCTTTCTTTCTTGGCATTTGCCTTGCATTGTTATTTGAAAAAGAAAAAGAAAATAGCATAGTGTTGTGTTTTCTTCTCATCTTAAAAGCATTTCAAAAGAAAAATAAGAAAGATAATCATTCTTTGCTAGTGTTCTTATCATTTCTTTTTTCTGCAAGAGTCTTAACAACATCAGTTGCACTACCGTACCCTTTTGAGTAAATCAAGCCAGTAAAAAGAACGCTAATTAAAATTTACTAGACTTTATGTTTGTAGGGTCCATCAACTAGTTTAGGCTAGAGCCCTTATTTAGGTTGGAGAGGAAAATCTTCAAGGCTATAAAACAAACATATGATTCTTTGCTAAGGAGTGTAGAAGTCCAGTAACGTGGAAATTATCCGGGACCCCCCTCTAACACAGGGGCTAAACACAAGGTCGCGTGCAGAAAGGTAGCGGAGATAACCCCTCCAAAGCCGGACCAAGCATAGCGGGGAACACATATAGAGGACTTCTCTTGGGATTCAGTTGATCGCATTTGCCATGAAGCTTCATGGGTCTTGAATCCATTTGAGGTCCTCAGTCGTCTTCTGGAACACTTACTTTCGATACCCTTGATAGGTTTCAGGCTTGATACCCTACTCATTGTGGTCCACCCGACTGTCGACTGTACCCGCCTGGTGATTATTCACGAGCTAGAAACCTAGTTGCCTTTATTTTAGGGACTTACACAGGTGACCGTGAGGGTATACCATAGTACCTAGGGTAGACATTGGGCCATGCTTTGCAGAGTATACTCGGAGGGTGCTTCCATATTCGAGTTGCACTTACACTGGTAAGTTTCTCTAGTGTTGGTTGGTGTAACTGTTCTTCCAACTAGTTAGTCGTTTGCTTGATTTGCCTTTAGGAACTTTTAGTGTGTTCTCTATGCTCCCTAGTTTTCCATAGTGAGTTAGTCAGTCATGTCTTTGGGTCTCTGACCTAGGGTGGTAGAATGCCCACTTTTCCAGTTGAGAGGACTTTTCAATTTTCCGCTTAGAAACGTGGAGCAACCTCTTTATAGGCGTTGTTTTGATAACACTGGTTCTTCAGAGTCAGTGTGTGAGAATTTTACGGATTTGAAAGATCCCGCAAGGGGAGAACCTCTGCATAAGATCTTCATGGCTAAAGTTCCTGATGATACCAACTAAGGAACCCCTTTGCAAGGGGATTCTTGCGCTTTTCCCTTCTTCGGAAATGTTGGTGTCCCTTTGATGGCCACTTTGTACATTCCTGGGTTGAATGTGGGACTACCAGTTTGGTTGGGTACCATTCCAAATGTCTCAAATGCTCTTGACGCTTCTCAGTTAAGCACCTTAAGTCATGAGCACCCTGTTGATGTTTCTTCATCAACAAAGTCTTCTCCTCCTCCTTCTCACGCCTCTAGTGAAAGTACAGTTACTAGTAACCGAAATTCTAAATGAGATAGAAAGAGGAAGAATAGGAAGAAGTAATCAGCAACCTCTGCGAGTCATGTTGGAGATAGGTCAACAACCTTTTCAAGTCACATTGAGGAACAACACCCAACCTCTATAAGTTATACTGGGGGAAAGCACCCACCCTCTGTAAGTCATGCTGGGGGAAAAAGTCTAGTCCCTGCTAGTCATACTGGCAATAGGTCTTTAGCCTCTGCGAGTCATTTTATCGACCCATCACCAACCTCTACAAGTCATGTTGGAGATGTGCAACCAACCACTGCTAGTCATGTTGGGGGAATTAATTCTATTGAGAAACCTAGATGGATAGGATGTAAGTCTAAGTTCCCTTGTAAGCTTTGCAAGGGAGATCACCTTACTCATTTGTGCCCTGGCATTCCAGAGGTACAAAGATTGTGGTCCCTGTCTGCAAGCTCTTCTGATTCTAATTCTTTTGAGGTTTCCTCACAGTCTATTCAACCATTGGTTGAGAAAGTGGTCACGCTGATGCAGTCATCGGTTGATCCCACTCCTCTTTTGGGGGGTGAGGTGCCTTTAGACCTTGTAGTCTCTTAGCTTATTCAACCATTCATTGATAAAGTGGTCATGTCGATGCAGTCATCGGCTGATCCCACTCTTCATTTGGGGGGTGAAGTGCCTTTAGACCTTGTAGTCTCTCAGCCTATTCAGCTAATTGTTGAGAAAGTGGTCATGCCGATGCAGTTATCCACTGATCCCACTCCTCTTTTGGGGGGTGAGGTGCCTTTAGACCATGTAGTTTCGTAGCCTATTCAACCATTAGTTGCGAAAGTGGTCATGCCAATGCAGTCATCGACTGATCCCACTCTTATTTTGGGGGGTGAGGTGCCTTTAGACCATGTAGTTTCATAGCCTAGTCAACCATGGGTTGAGAAAGTGGTCATGCTGATGCAGTCATCGGTTGATCCCACTCGTATTTTGGGGGGTGAGGTGCCTTTAGAACATGTATTCTCACAACCTATTCAGCAGTTGGTTGCGAAAGTTGTCATGCTGATGCAGTCATCGGATGATCCCACTCTTATTTTGGGGAGTGACGTGTCTACCGACTATGTTTTTGGCATTTCCGGTTCAGTATTTTCAGAACAAGGGGGCATTCCACTCGCTTTGAGCACACCCCCTCCAAGCCCTAGGATGGTTTCCTTTGATTGGAATGACCTTGTTGAGCCTCGTCTTCCTTCCTCTGCACCCTTTCAAATAAGGGTTGAAATTAATTCAACAAACATTTATCGATGTATTGTGGATGAAGGAGCCTCTGCAAGTATTTTATCCTCCTCAGTTTGGAAAGTCTTGGGTTCTCCCAAGATTGTTTCTACTTCACATGAGTTGTTGGCTTTTGACAGATGTCCTAGTGAATATTTGGGGGTTCTTCCTTAGTTGCCTATCTCGTTAGGTGGGAATATTGTCCGTGTTGATGTTATAGTGGTGCAAGGCCCATTAGATTTCAATATGCTTCTCAGGCATGATTATGTATATGCTATGAATGTTGTGGTGTCTATGCTCTTCCGGGTGATGCATTTCCCTCACAATGGAAGCATTATCACTATCAACCAACTGGCAACTGATAATCACCATCCTAATTTGGCATTATTTCAGACTTCCCCTTTATATGTTCCTAGTGTTCGTGTAGACTCTAACCTGCCATGGGTTAATTATGTGGCATCTTATCCTCGATGTTCAGTTTCTTCTGAGAAGGAACCTATGAAATCATGTTGGCCTTCTCGAGACTTAGTATCAGCAATTGATCCATTGGTTTATCCAATGGGGGCATGGGAGCCCTTGTTTCCCCCTCTTGGTCCAAGTAGGCTTGAGTATCCTTCCGAGTCTGATCTCATTGTTTGTAGATCCTCAAGCCCTCGTGCTTGTGATTCTTCACTGATAGACTCTGCTAGTCCTGGCCAGAACCTCCATCGTCATATGGAATATGGTCAGTTTACTTCACCCTTTGGGACTGTCGACCCTCATTTGTGTGATTTCTCGGATTTTGAATTGCCTTCAGATGAGGCTATCCTTGAAGCCATGTCTACGGTTTCTATACCGAGGGAGGACTTATACCGTGGTTTGTGTTTTCTTCACTTTTGGGACACTTTCCAGGTTGACTATCGAAGACACTCTTGGTCTGAGCCTAGCAGCGGGCTCTACCTAAACTAGTTTCATACATGAGTTGTAGCCCCCACGGGTCTTCTTTTAAGCCCTTTTCAGACCCTCTAAAAATGAAAAGATTGTCGAGCAATCTTGTTGACCTTCACACTCGTTAAATTGAAATTTGAAGTCACATCTATCCGGCGGTAGTTTACCCCTTTTTCGGTCTGGATGATCAACTATAAAAACAAAGGTATACTCTAGAGGCCTCGGATCTCTAGAAGAGTACCCTCAGGTATAATTTTAACCCTTTTTCGGGCCTGTGGGACTAAATTTACGAAAAAGGAACCCCCACAGAGTCCATAGTTAAGCTCTTTTCAGACTCCCTAAAATTGAAAATATTGTCGAGTGACCTATTTCTTTCACACTCGTTTAAATGGTCTAGAAAAACATTCCTAACGAAGTCCATAGTTAAGCTTTTTTCAGACTCCCTAAAAATGAAAAAATGGTCGAGTAATCTTGTCTCTATCACACTCGTTAAAATGGTTTTGAATAGACATCTTGTCGGTGCTAGTTTACCCATTTTTCGAACTGACTAGACTACCTTCGAAAAAGGTACCCCATTGGAGTCTCCTTTTATGTTTTTTAGACTCTCTAAATACGAAAAACCACCGAGATTACCTTCTTTGGTCTCATTAAAATTACATCAAAGGATGTTACCATTGTTTTTTTTATTAATCGCATTTGCATACCCACATCTTCGGCCTAATGCCGACTCCATTTTTCTCTCAACTAAACCATCTAAAGCATGCCCTATACGCAAGCCCTGTAGCACTTTGCCTCTACGTCTTGACACATTTGGCCCCTGGAGGATTTTTCCTGAGTGTCCTTTTCTCTCATATGTCCCTTTGTCCTAAGAATCCCTGTGTTTCGTGGGCTTGGAACTAGTATGTTTGTGACACTCAATCATCCTTTGTAACGTAGCATTCTTTTATTCTTTTTCAAGATTTCCAACATTATTGAAAAAGACAAAAATAATCAAATATACCCCAAAAAGAGGAAGGGAAAAGTATTTTCTTTTTTGGCAGCACAATGAGTTGCCCTTGGACAAAGCACATCCTTATGTTTGTTTGTCAAGCTCTAGGATTTAATATGACCTTAGGAGGCTATTCTCGCTACATAGAGTTGTGTCCTCCTCCGTTTGTTTATTCTTCCAAACATATGGAGAGTTTGAGTTGCCTTCTGCATCGTGAACTTATGTCAAATACCATGCTGCCTAAGTCTCATCATTTGTCGTGCTATTGCCCAAGGGAAGTTCTACCAAGCCTGAGTCAACCCCTCTACAATTTTTCTCTTTCCCTCATGCCCGACCATCCTCAAATACCAATCAAGTATTTGTTTGAAATCAATGAAGCCTTCAGTCTGATCATCAAGATCCTCCAGTCCATGACCAACGAGTCGTCGAAGAACTCTGGGTAGTGAATTTGTATGCTCATATTACACTCCTACCCGAGTTTTGAATATTTTGAATTTTTTTCTCGAGCTCTGAAGACCTCATCTCCAGCCATCAGGCCTTATCAACTTCTAGAAGATGGATACTCTACATGTATATCTTTTTGATTTCGAGATGTAACTCCACTATGTATTGCTCGCAACTACACTTTATATAGTTATATGACATGGATCTATAGTGTATTTGATAGGTAGCCATGATTTTATTTTATCCCAATCATGGGTATGCCCGCCTCAGTGAGACAATTATTATTTTGCAGATGACACCTCCTGATTTCTAGTCCCTGGGCTCACTTGTTCGGAACATTGGTGAAGATTCTTAATGTATTTCGGCCATCAGATTCTCTTCTGACCTCACACATTAAGGGGCATATGTTATATCCCTAATTTGGACCATACATGCTTACCTAGCCTTAGGCCATCTCAGATTCCTTCTTTTCCAAAACACTACTGAACAACTCTTCTTAAAAACCCCTTTTATAAATCCCCACGCACCCTGCTTCATTACTGCACGTGTGTACCTACAAAAGCACGGAAAAAGGAAAGTTTCTGATGGAACACACAGCTTTGGGTAAGTTAACTAAAACTTTCGACCATGAATGGCCGATCACTCGACCAAATACCTAGCTTCTTCTAGCCTATAAAAGAAGGGTTAGGGGTCCCATTTGATATGAGGAGAATCATAGTAAAGAAACTATACCCGATTAAGCATCCCCTTTGTCCCAACCTTTAGCCATCCTTGTGCAAAGATAAGTATAGAGAAAAGAAGTTGGAAGACAGTGGAAGAAGAGCCCAGGACCAGGATTGAGGAGAAGTAGCTGACTTTATCATTGTAAGGTATCATTGTGAAGATAATAAAAGAATTGCTTTCATCGTCCCGCTATATGAGATTGTCATTATTGGAATATTGACTGTATGATTGATTAAATCTCTAACCCGTTAGTTCATAGATCAAATGCATGCGGAGTTCTTTGTTTGTCTTTAGTGAGTCCAAGTTAGCATTGGGAGGAGAGTTGCAGTCAAAGAACGACCAAGCGCAAAAAGGGATCGACATCAAACACGAAAAATAAGGTACGTCAACTTAGTCTCTTGAGCCTTGTATTTACATATGAGTAATGGGGGTTTAGGCATGGGATGATGGTAAAAATTAAAAGGCGAAATCTTACCAAACATGGTACACATACCTCCACCTATGAGACTTGTGATTATACAACTATGTGTACTGAGTGGAGTATGAAAAAAATTGGGAGTCCCTCAACTCCCATACCTTTTTTGGTTAATGGGACTCCTTTGACTCCTTCAACTGTTATCATTGTGGTGTCAGAGGTTGTCATCCTTACTCCTATTCGGCCTGTGGTTTCTCTTCAACCCATAGTAACGAACCCTTTTGGGTCTCATTTTTGTACGCATGGATACAATTCTCAGTCCATACCTTCGGCCTCTAACCCTTTCTCTTTTGTTATGACAAATATGACATCACAACTCTCATCCTCCATTCCAGCGAATAATTCAAATCCTAGTCTTGGACCTAGGGGCATAGATCCTCCACATACTCCTCTCTCCTTTGGTGGAGGTCATATTCCCAAATGACTCCTACAGTTGGAAGCCAACCTCCTTTTCCCATGGGTCTAATCCTAGTCTCAATGCTCCTAGATGGAGTACTCAATCGGACGAAAAATATATTGCCTATGTTCTATCCTTTCCCCTTTCCTCCTCCAGGTCAATTCTGAATAACACATTTGTTATGATGAATACACCTCTATCCTATGGATTTCCACCCAGGGAGAGTTAGTTTCACGCTATGGGAAACCCCCAGCTTGGATCCACTCTAGCTGGGGGAAATGTTTATAAGCCTCATTATATTGTTCTGATGGGTATGGTGCCCACACAACCTCTAATGAATAATTTTGGAGGAGGATATTACCATACCAAAAAGGGCCATGGTGTATACCAGAACCCTATATGGGATGCAATCCCTCAACATCAATCTTTCCTAGGAGCATGAGCTCAGATGCCAAAACCCAGGCTCCCTTTTCTCGCCACTCTTGATTTTCTAGATTTGTTGAGATTAACGAATGACTCGGTGCATTACAATCTGTCATGGCCCCCCGTCCCCACTAAGATTCCTTCAGATATTCTGAAATTTGAGGGAAAGACTGGTAAGGATCTGGGTGATCATGTTACTACTTTTCATCTTTGGTTCTCATCCAATTCTCTTAACTATGATTCTATTCGTTTGAGACTGTTTCAACGCACCCTCATAGGTGTTGCAACAAAATGGTACATTGAGCTACCAAGGATAACAAATGGAAATTTTAATCAGATGGTTTTAGCCTTTCTCAACCACTTCCAGTTGTCGGTTCATTATGATGCCAACATAGAACTTGTGTCGGCCCTTCACCAAGATAAAGCCACACATATATTAGACCATATCCAAGAGTGGAGTAGACGGAAAAGGTTGATTAAATCCTACATTCCTCTAGAGTTCCTGTTGAAATGGTTCCGTAAGTCCTTACTTCCTTATATTTCAAAGGATGTCTCTACATCCAGAGTAAAATATGAGGAGGAAGTTGTTTTCAAAGCCTATCAATTAGACCTCATATATGCTCAATCTGGGATGTTATATGAAATTCTTCTGGATGCGCCATGGTCGAATTACGACCCTAGACAAAAGCTTGGGCCTCATGCCAATGGCATCATAGGCTCTGCAAATGATAAGTCTACAGATTTGGTGATGAACCAGTTGAAGGATTTGTCTATAATCCAGTTTTCAGCAAGAAAATCTTCATCTTAGTCCTCCACTCCCACTCAATCGGCGAATGTGCATTCTATACAGTTGTCGACCAACCAAAATGGTAACCAACAACCAGGAGGGAATAGAAAGAAAGGACGAGGTAATAATCATAAGGGTGGGAGAAATAATAACAAAGCCAAGGACAATGCTAACAATGATGGATCGAATAATAATGTTGGTGAAGGAAAGAAAGAAAAGCGGAAGGTGAAGTTTCCTTGTAAATTTTGTAAAGATGATCACCTTACCCACCTATGCCCTAAACTTGAGAAATACTCAAGGATCTTATCTCAACCTCCCACCGTGTTGACCAATCCATTTCCACATAATCAGCACATGGCTTTGGGGTCCTCCAACACCGGAAATGTGTTGAGTGGGAATCAAAACCCCTCGGCACATGAAGGTGATCGTGTATGTGTTAATATGGTCATGTCTCAGATTGACATAGCCACTCAATCTCATGATTACGGTTCTTCACAGACTCTTACAGGTATATAGTCTCCCCGTCCTCTGGAAACACCCTTGTAGATAGAAAATCCAGAGCCTCGCCTCATATTCTGAAAGGAGTACTAAAACTCTCTTTCCACAACCCCATTGCAAGAGATTCCCATAACTATTCAATTGTCGAAGATCTAGGTCAACCCCTTGTGTGATGTCAGCTTTGGAGGTGCTTCAGACATGTCCTTCATAGAGGAACACCTTGTTATCTGTGTCAAGATCTATAGACACGTGTGGCTCAAAGGTTATCAATTTTGGTGTCACGGATGTTAAGCCTCACTTGCCTTACCATGTGGCCTTTCAAATCCATGTTGACTACATGAAATATACCATCAAATGAACTGTTATTGATGAAGGTGTTGTAACATGTGTGATGTCCCTAACCTATTGGAAAGCCATCAACTCTCCAACCCTCTTTCAATCTACGACTATGTTTACCACATTTCATGGTCATTTGTTTCATCCCCATAGAATTCTTCCCACCTGTCCAGTCCAGTTAGGTGGAAATACATTCGAGGTGGATGTCGAGGTGGTTGATGGACCCCTTGACTATAATTTATTACTAGGGTGTAATTGGACTTATTCCATGACTGTGTTCATGTCATATTTTTTCCACACTTTAGTGATGATTGATTAGTTATCTTTTGTGCATGCTAGTCCTAATGCATCAATTGGACACTAGATCCCAATGATCGACAATTCTTAGCTGACAACTAAGGATATTGGTGTCGGAATGTATTCCCCCCTCATGGGTACCTTTGATTTCATGACACCAATTCATCACATTTATTCCATGTCCAGTAGGTCTTCTTCATAGATGAGGTCCATTCCCTTTTGTACTCCGTATTTAAATCATCCTTGGACCATACCTTCCCCAACCATGTCCTATGAAGTTCAGTCACATATTGGAATGGAAAATCCATTTTCAGAGGAAGAGGTTGTGTATCAGGTTGTTATTAACTCTACTGCTAACCTGGATCATGTCTCATTGCAGATGAATGAGAAGGATCCCATTCTAGAGCCTGTATGGGCCACCTCATCATCATGTTCACATGATTTCCTTGATGATACTTTACCTTAAAATGAATCCATCTTGGAGGCCATGAATTGTCTCGATAGGCCTGGGGACAATATGCATCATCACTCTTTTTTTCTCTCAGAGCTTGTTAGGATTAAACATCACGACTTTAGATCTACCTTGAGTGAGATGGTCGGTCACGCCGTAGTTCTACCTGATACGCATGGTGTTTATGTAGAAGGAAGCATCGAAAATATCTCTCCTACCATCACGATCAAAATCTCTTGAATTCCTGGGAAAATTGAAAATGTATATATCAATGCAGATTGTTCACCTAAAGAAATTCCGAACTACATCGATCTCTTCAAAGAATTTTGTGACGTATTCTCTTGGTCGTATGAAGAAAGGCTAGGAATCAACCCTCGCATTGGCAAACATGAGATCAGGACTTCCACAGGTTTTTCTCCTTTTTAGTTAGTACATGGTGTGGACCCAATCCTTTTGATTGAATGTGAAATCCCTTCCTTAAACTAGCAATTGAGCTCCTACTTGATACATCTGATCTTGAAGAATTTCGCTTACACCTAGAGATCCTAGATGAGAAGCATTGAGATGCCTCTACAACTATCAAAGAAAATAAATAACGTGTTAAGGTCTAGTATGATAGGTATTTCTATCCTTGTAAGTACGTTGAGGATGACTTGGTTCTCCTATATGACCAAACCAAAGACCATTGGGGGAACGCAATTTCAACCCCATGTGGCATGATTCTTATATCGTGTGACATGTTTTATAAAAAGGAGCCTATGAATTGGAGGATTATGAAGGGACTATATTAGATGAGCCCAGAAATGGGCTCTACTTTAAAAGATATTACGCTTGAGCCCCCAAGATTGGGCGTGACTCTTTGTATGCTAGTGTATTTTAGTGTGTGTGTGTGTGTGTGTATATATATATTCCTTTCTGTCATCATCTTGCTTATTAGGTTTTCCCTTGGTTGTTATATGTCAACAGAGTCTTCAGTTTACCTAGGATTTGCAGACAATGCCATTCGTCATACATGGAACATGGCTTCCGCCGCGTGGGTCATTTACTTACCCAAGGTCCAATTGGTGTCTTCATGTGGCATTTGTCTAGAGCCAACAACGAATAATGTGGTTGATTATAACGTTGTTATAGATATTTTGCGCGACACCATTTTTCATGGTGTTCGATCTTTAGAGGTTTGCCTAGACTCCCAGTTAGTTGTATATCGGTTAAACGACAGCTACCGTGTGTGAAATCCTACTATACACCAACAATTCCTATGAGTATGAATTTTGGAATGATACTTTGATTTTATTACTTATAATCACATACTTAGAAGTTCTAGTTATGTATATGATGCATATGCTAATTATGTTTTATATTGGAATTTGTCACATAACTAAAGTAAACAAAACACATTCACCAATGTACACATTGTAACATATATAAGTAAATCTAAAGACCAATGTTTTTTATATTTCATACCTCCAAAAAATATGGTTTCATAGGCCTCACACCCTCAAAATACATATATGGCTGGTAGATATATGACCATGGCATCTATTCATCTAGCATCGGATGTGTATCATCATAGCATAGTACTACATTTGTGAGACATCGAAAGAGTCACACCCACGCATGGGGCACACCCACCACATGTATTTTCATAGCCTCTAACAAATCATCTACCTAAACCATAGGAATCTTGTGCATCAATCAAGATAGGTTCTCCTTCACAATTTGGAGGACTCTCTCCTCATCTCCTACCATGTTCCCATCTCCCCGGTTCCTCCACCGATGTAGTGGGAATCCATATGGTGGTCATCGTGGGCCCACATCTGCATGAAAAATCCATTGTTAATACTTGGTACCATATAAAACTATTTGCATTTTTATTCTTTTTGAAAAACAAAAAAAAATGAAATATTCAAAAACGTGTCATACCTATATCACCATAGCCAAAGCCTAGTGGAAAAAGCATATCTGGATATCCTCTGTAGTTGATCCCAACATTGGGGTATTCGTCTTTGGCTATAGCCTATCGAGGCCACCAGAAAAAGAACTCATCATTGTAGGGGGTTGGCACCCTACCACCTCCTAACCGCCTCATCACGTCAGTCCAACGTGTCATGGATGTATCATGCGGTCCATGTGGAATGATCTCTACTCTAGGGCTCAAGCCTGGAACCCGCTCAAAGAAAAAAGTACACAAGATGGATGCAAACCCAAAGTTTATCTTTCTCCCTTGTTTGCAATCTGTTAGTTATCTCTTCATGTTATCTAGTAGTGAGGTACATCAGTCATAAACCATGGGTCATAAACACTCCACTGTGTAAAACAGGAGTGGCCTTAATTCCTGGTTCAACGAGGCCAACCCTAAACTTAGATTCTCATTCACCCTAATGGGGAGTTGGCTCCCTACTTTCTCTGTTCCTGCAACATAGTGGGTGGAGATGTAGTCCTCTATGTTCATACCACCCCCATCTCCTTGTCATTTGAGATTCACCACCTTGCCCCGACGAGACAATCCTATGATAAAATATATATCATCTACTTCAATCCTAAATGGTTTCCCATCGAGATTGAAGGCCTCTGTCTCTGGATCCCAATAGTTTATTATCATTTGGAGTAACCTCACTTGAGCCCTCATTCCTTTGAGAACCAAAAATTTATAAATACCACATCTCTTTAGAGCTTGTTTTTCCCCTTCATCTCTTTCCATTGTTGCATCTACTTCCTCGTGCTCCCTCTCTCTCCATTCAAGCACCATCATGTCAAAGGAAAATCATTTTTTGAGTTAATTTCATTAAAAAATTTGTTTGAGGACTTGTAAGTGAGTTGTAATGTTAACAGTCATTTGTAGGGCCACATATACGTGGGCATGTTTTTCTTTTCCCACATACATGTCTCCATGTATGTGACCCGATGAACTATAGCTCACGTACACCCTAGTTTACACTTTGCACCCCATTAAACTCAAAAAATGAGGACTAATTTTAAAATTTAAACCCTCAAAAATGAAGAGGAGGGGAAGGGCACTTACTTGGTCCAGACGGGTGTCAATTCCGTTGATCGTAGCTCCTGCAATCATCACTTGAATATCTAGGTAAATTGGTCCAAAAAGCACTATGTGGGTAAAAAAACTCAAATGGTATGGTAAAATTGGCTATTTTTACTATTAGTAGAAAATTTTTATCCACTTTATATAGTTTATACTAATTTTTGGACTTAATTGACTAATAGTGTAGTGGAAGGAGTTGGTTTTGGTGGTTTCGTCCAAGGATTTTTGCGGTTTCTAGCGTCATATCACCCGTTCATGACTTCAGTAGGTATTTACTTTTACCAGCATATAGGATATGTTGTCACTCCATCTTTCATATTTGCATTATCTTATTACTGTGATTTGTATGCCTTACATACAAACCCATTTATTAATGATACAAAATCTTCTTATAGAAGTGTCGTTATTGAGTGGTAGAGGCTTACCAAGCATGGGTTCCTTAGTTAGAACCTTTGTGCCATTTGGTGCCCATGAAGAAGTTATTCTATAGGACCGGGAGTACCTTATAGTTCCAATATGAATTTGTGTTCGAACCCCATATTCTTACTCACAAGCATCCAGACTTATACCAATGGGACTCCCCCAGAGTCTTAGTTAAGCTCTTTTTCGACTCTCTAAAAAAAAGTGAAAAGATTGTTGAGTGAACTTGTCTCTTTCACACTCGTTAAATGGATTTGAAAGGACAACTATTTGGTGTAAGTTTAACCCTTTTTCAGACCAAGTAGACTAATTTTGAAAAATGAATACTCTAGTCAACATTGGCTAGAAGAGTTCTCATGGGTATTGTTTTATACTATTTTCAGGCCTAGGGGACTAAATTTACGAAAAAGGACATTCTTTGGAGTTAAGTTGTAATTTCATTTCATCCTCCTACTTGCAATATTGAGCCTATTGTTGGTTACTTCTTTCTCATTATAAGCCTCTTACCTTAGCAATTTGAATCACCAGCCAAGATAAGCCTTATTTATATCCTTTGCAACTTAACACCTTGTGATGCAGGAGCGTCACCTTCACATCCATCAGTGCACACGTGGAGGAGAGGAGAATGACATCTCACCAATGCAGAGTTCAAATCAAGCATTTACTCAGAAATTAAATTGGTTGTTGGGATATTTTTGAAATGACATTTTAAATTGTAACTTGTTTGTAAAGTCTTCAGGACTGTAAGAAATCGAGGATATGGAGTGTAGACTCTATCCTAAAATAACTCATAGTTATTATAGTAGCACTAGTTAGGTGATAGTTTGAATTCTGAATTTAATAGGTTTTAGGAAAGGATGAGAGAGCTCAGGGAGCCAGTCCTTAGATAGCTTTTCAATTGCATTGTAATAGATTAGTATGGATGAGTAACCGTAGGAGAGTAGAACAGAAAAGAAGAAACACCATGTAATTTTCATTTTTTTTTCAACAATGAATAGAAGCAACAAGAGATTGTCACATATCCATGTTCATCTGGCATTTGAATAAAGGCATGTAATGTTCTGTGTAATGTATATATTTCGTTCTCGTTCATGCTTGAGAGTTTGAGAGAGTGATTGAATGAATCTATAACGAGACTGGATGAGTTTCAGTTGTTCTTCTACTGAATCGTGTATGCAAGGTGTGCATTCCCTAACACAAGGTGTGCGTTGAATGAATCATGGAACGATTCAGAAAGGGAGGTTCAGAGAAAACATAGGAAAAATTCACAATCCAGACACAAGAAGTGCGCAGGACCTTGAAACGACTAAACGTCAAAAAACAGGAAGACGGGTTCCAGGTGGGCGAGAACCATTTTCTCTTTGAGAAAATCCTTCGAATTGAGCTATTCAAAATCCTATCAAGGACAAAGGATCATAAGAGACAACACCTTCAAGAAGTGTTGACGAAGTCCAAAGGAGGTAGATTCGTCAGGTAGGGAAAAGGATCAAAATATATGAAGGCGGACAGATCTCCCAAGTCTGGGAAGAAAAGTCGCAAAAGCTCAAGAGGACGAGCACAGTCACCGTTAGATTTCAAGTGCAGAGATTCGACAACCGTCGGCTCCACAGGAGTAGTGCCAACCTTAACTCTTTGTGCCACAGGACCATTTCGGCATTTCGTTACTGGGGAATCGAGAGGGAAGACTCCCCCAGAATCACGAAAGGGGATTGTCGATAAATATCTTGGTTGTTGATCTATAAAGATCTTGATCGTCATACCTAGCACGAATAGCCACAGACCATGGGATCAAGTGAACTTGCATGGGGAGTAATGATGGATCCACATAACTCTAAAAGTGCAAGACGTTAGGTCTAGACCGTAAGATCTGGTGCCGAGGAACAAGAACTGTCGAATCTGAGAGAAGGTGCAAGAGGTTTAATCCCTTGTATAAGCAAGGGGGAGGACCCTTTAAGTCCCAAAAGCAATCAGACCCATCCATTTACGGGGACATGTGGCAAGTAGTCGGTGTTTGGAGGAATCGCCGAAAGGATCAAAACCATCCATCTCAGAGGACGTGTGGAAAAGATCTGGAAGTCACCATGGTTTTGAATGCAGGGAGTTGGGAGGTGAAGACTCCGCAGAAATCCCGAAAGGAAGATAGTCAGGGTTTAATCAATATCATGGGTCTAGGAAGGATCTGAGCCTCTAATCTCGTCGGAGGTGGTTTTGGCATTTCGATTTCGGGAATTGGGAGGTGATGATTCTACGAAAATCCCGAAAAGGAGAAAGCCGATATTTGATCCGAGCCGTTCATTTGTAATAGATCTAGAGCGTTGATCTAGATCTCCAGGTTTTTGGTACCGGTAATTTGGAGTGGAGACATCGTTGTTCATGGGTCTACGATCCACAAAATATGAAAGGAACAAGAGTTGGGACTTGGGCCTACTCGGAGGTCACATCGCGAGAAAAGGGAAGAGGACTAGCTCTTAGTTAGAGCCCCTACCGAGATTCGGGGATCCAGGTAGCCGAAGGATGGGACACTTGGCAACATAAAACCCGATACACAAAAGTGCCTTTTGGTTTAAGCGCGGGGTCACGATGAATGGTCGCATGGGCTGAGACTTAATCAGGGCATAATTGTCATTAAGATATTTTCCAGCTTTCGGTGTTAAAGAGTTGAGGGTTTCCCCTCCAGAAGTACCGAACAGAGAAACGTGAAACACCTTGTAGGATAAGGGTGTGGTCACGGCCTTTGGTTGTGCAAAGTTAGAGATCATGTTAGGTTTTTTTAAAAGCTGACTGAGTTTGGATTTGGACCTGTGGATGTGATTTGCATGGTTCCAGTGAGGAACCAAGAGAGAGTTGTTCCAACTCGAAGATAGAGTACGATCCAGTGACCGGGAGGTTGCGAACCCCGTTGGGGTGCGAGGTTTTCATTTGGTGGTATCAGAGCTAAGATTTGAGTTTGTTTGCAGACAATGGACAAAGAGGAAAGGAAGAAGATTGGTGTCGTTTGCGGTATCAAAGAATTTTTCAACTTTTGGTTGTAGGTGACACAGTGAAGTCATGCAGCCTAGAAGATGCAAAGCGAATGCAGAGATGGAAGAAGAAATGAGGCAACTTAGAATGAGATTAGACGCCATGGAGACAGCATAATGAAGAGCACCAAATGCTGATGATATCAGTGAAGATGAAAGCGAAGAAGAAGAAAAAGGTGAAGCACATGATGTAGAGGATGCTACACAGGACCGCTTGATAAAAGTTGTTTGAAAAATAGGCATTAGAGCAAGGATAGAAGTAACTATGTACGAAGGTAATTTAGAAGTCAAAGAATTGTTAGATCGGGTACGTGCCATGGATAAATACTTCAATTATGAAGATATTGAAGAGGACAAAATGCTGAATCATGCAGTGACGAGACTGAAAGGTCAGGCAACATTATGTTGGGATGAACTGCAAGCCGAGCGCAGGAGAAATGGTAAGCAAAAAATTAAAAGCTGGGATGGGATGGTAGCTAAGATAAAATCCAAATTTATCCCAAAGGATTACCAGATCAATCTTTACAGAAGATTGCAGAACCTGAAACAAAGAGGTTTATCAGTGAAGGAGTACACTGAAGAATTTTACAGACTGAACATCAGGGCTGGACAGAAGGAGAATGAAGATGAGAAGATGGCTAGATATATCAATGGGCTGAGATATGAAATCCAAGAAGAGATCATCATGATGTCTGTTAGTATGGTCGAGGATGCTTATCAAGCATCCTTGAAAGTTGAGGAGAAAATAGCCAGGAGGCAAAGCCAACGAAGAAGAGGCGGAAAAGTGAGCCAAGGCAAAGGAACCAGCAGGGAGAAGTTCAAGAAGTCAAAGTTGGAAGCTAATAAGAAGCATAGTCACCAAGAGAAGGGCAGAAGCTCTAAAGAGGGATAGTATGGTGGAGAGAGCTATTTTTCCAGGGGAAGAGGGAGAGGAAGAGATAGAGGTGGCGTAGTTAAATGCTATGCCTGTGGAAAGGAAGGACACAAATCTTGGGAATGTCCTGACAGAAAAAGAGAAGGCGAAGAATCACATGTTGTTGAAGCGTAGAAACATGTGGAAGTAGAGGCCGCAGAAGGAGGAAGAAACCTCATGATGAGGAAAGTTCTTCTCAAACCAGAGAAGGAACCAGTTTAGCAAACAAGCCTATTTAGAACTACTTTCAAGTCGAAAGAAAGAGTTTGCAAGGTGATCATAGATAGTGGAAGCACTGACAATCTAGTATCCACAGAGATGGTGGAGAAGCTGGAATTGAACACAACTACACATCCAAGGCCATACAAGGTATCATGGTTGCAGAAAGGACATCAAGTCATGGTAATTCAACAATGCCAAGTTGAATTTAAAATAGGAGATTACAAAGATGAAATATTATGTGATGTAATCCCTATGGATGTCTATCATATTTTATTGGGGAGACCATGTAAATATGACCAAAAGGTTATTCACGATGGTAGAAAAAATACCTACACCCTAGAAAGGAATGGTATAACACATATGTTATTACCCATAGAAGATAAAGGGGAGAAGGCAGAAGCTAGTTCAAGCGTACTTCTCATGAGTGGGAAGGAACTCTTGAAAGGAGTCAAGGAAGAGAAAGAAATGCAGTTTGTTGTTGTGAGGAAGCCTAGATTTATCCTTACAAATACTTCTGTAGAATATTTTCCTGTATGAATCCAGGAAATGTTAGAAAACTTTGTTGATATAGTCGTAGATGAGTTACCACACTCCCTACCACCTATTAGGAGCTTAATCCATCACATTGACCTTATTCCAGGAGTGAGTTTACCAAACAAAGTAGCTTATAGGTTGACGCCTAGAGAGACTGAGGAGGTCAAAAATCAAGTCCAGGGGTTGTTGGAAAAAGGGTTAGTGTTGTGGTGGGAAATCCTCCTACGGACTAGCACTTAGGGTTATATTATGCATGTAGATAAGACCGAAAGAATCCTACTTTCTATAGTCGTCCCTGACCTAATCCCCATTTCTTTTAAGAAAATACATGGTTAAATGAACATACCTTGTTCCAAACGTTTGTTGTCGATCCTTCTTCGTGCTTGATCGCTTGCTAGAAGCTATCCTCCCAAGACTGAATTATGTACAAAACAAGCAACAAACTCTACATGCATTTGTTCTACAGATTAATGGGTTAGAGATTCAAACATATACTCACTAGACTATGAAGAACTCATATAGTGGGATGGGAAAATCATTTCTTTATTATTAACTTTAATGAATCAACTTACAATCTCGAGATCGGCCACTGCTCCGCGAACCTAATCCTGGGCTCCTCTTCAAATGTCCTCCAACTTCTTTGCACAAGGATGGCTAAAGGGTTGGGACAATGGGAATGAGAAATTGGGTAGAGTTTCTTTACTCTTATTCTCCTCCTCCAAATAGGACCCCTATCCCTTCTTTTATAGGCTAGAAGAAGCTAGGTATTTGGGTGAACCCTTGGCCATGCATGGCCAAAAGGTTCAGTTAACTCACCCAAAGCTGTGTGTTCCATCGGTAACTTTCCTTTTTTGGTGCTTCTGAAGGTCCACGCGGGCTGTAGTGGGCCAACTAGCGTGGACACTATAGATCCACATGGGTTGTAGTGGGTCAGCTAGCGTGGACTTTTAAAAATGGATTTTTTTAGAAGAGTTGTTCAGTAGTGGCTTGGCAAAGAAGGGCTATGAGATGGCCTGATGCCAAGTAAGCATGTATGGTGAAAATTAGGGTTGTAACAAATGCCCCCTAATGTGTGAGGTCAGAAGAGAATATGATGGTCGAAACACATTACCAATCTTTACTTATGTGCCGAACAAGTGAGCCTAGGGACCAAAAATCGGGAGGCATCATATGCAAAAATAATAATTGTCTCACCGAGTAGGGAATACCCATGCTCGGGATAAAATAAACGCATGTCTACCAATCAAATACATTGTAGATCCATGTCATACAACTATATAAAGTGTATCCACGAACAATACATAGCGGAGCTACATCTCGAAATCAAAAAGATATACATGTAGAGTATTGTTGGCAGCCATTTCGTATTTTTATTCTATCTTTATAAGCTGCCCACACAACTATTTTGGAACCCTTGATTTTCATCGCAATCTTTGAATAAAACAACACTATTATTTTGCGCATTTGCACACCTACCTTTGTTCTCGTTTTCACGACTGCAAGCGTGAAAACTTTGATTTCGAACTCACATTAAAATCGTCACTGGATTATTATGGTCACTCTTGTCTATGTATTCATTGCATTTCCAATTTAATTATAGTCGCATAGTTGGCAAGGCACCAAAATCTTTACTCATTTGGCATTCTTTTGTTGTTAATATGATTTAATTTTTATAAGATGGTGATGATATTATAATGACTGTCATTGAATCCTTAATACATTGGTGGTTTGGTGTTCTATAGTCTTTCATCGAATTCCTTGGTGCATTTATTTCATGAAAACACATTGACATTGTGGTTAGACCCTTGGTGCAATCATTTCATACAACTTATATTCGTTATGATCGAACCCTTGGTGCTGATTTTTAAACATTGTTTTGATTTTAAAACCATGCAAACACTATTACTTGTGCAAATTTTTGGATCGAATTACCATAGTTTTCATTAATTATCTGGATGTCATTACTTTTAAACACATTGCAATAGTGATTTGAATCACCATATGCGTCGTCGGTTGTACATTTGGATATGACGTTTTTGCATGGGTTGATTTCGTTCCACCACCCCGGCACACTTTGGCATTAATGCCTCCCATCTATCCCGGTTTACCTCTGTTGGTTTTGGGGAAGTCTGTGAGCTATTCGATCCCACGTATACCCTGTCCAAACCTTTCCCCATTTACCCAGCTCACTGCGTGCCCTTGCCTATGGCACCTATGGTACGCATAGATCTTAATGGTAGCCAAACACTCTTGCTTTTCAACAATGCCCGTGAGCATTTAGAAAATAGTGGTTGGTTGGTGTTTATCCAAAGATTTGAGGGTTTTAACCTTTCGGTAGCCCAACAGTTCACCCTCACCTTCGACGGTTACAGGGCTAAGGTTGGAGACATACAGCTTGAGCTAAATGAGGAATTCATAAGCTCAGCTACAGGGAAAAGGTGGTTTAAGAACTCCAAAGTAGACGAGGTGCCGTGGCCGCTCCTATTCACATCAAGAAAGATTGTAAGTTGTGATAGAGGTATGCCTGTCACTACCCTCAAACCTAGGTGGCACAATATTTTGGCAATTGTTAAGCAGTTTGTGACCTGCAAAGGTCGTTATGGCTTGGTATTTTTGTATCATCTTCGGTTGTTGATGAATTTTATAGACTACCCTCTGAATATGCCACATTATCTCTTACGTAGTCTGTACAAGATGTCCAAACGATTTAAGCGTGAGAAAGATGATAGCAGCCTTTTCCATCACTGCTTGATCAAAGTTATTATCGTCCACCATTTGAGCCTTAGTGGTGATAGTTGGCAATCCTTCCTATCAAGGAATGGCTTTGCCACTCCCGAGTCTATTCAAATTGACAAGGTTTTGGTCACTGAAACCCTGGTTATGCCTACCGTGCCATCTCCTACCCTTCTACCCCCTGTCAAACCCTCAAATTACCCTAGTTGTGACCTACCTGATACCATAGCCAACCCATGTGATAAAGACAATACTAAGGCAGTCAAGAGGCCTGTAAGGAAGAAAGGAAAAGGTCATACTGGTGTGAACAGTAAGGGAAAGAAAAATGCACGATGGATATCGAGATGTGCCCGGAACAAGCCCAAACAGAGCACTGACCAGAAGCCTATCGTCTTGAGCAAGGATTTAAACTCTGATATTGAACATTTCCTAGCCGAGGAATACCCCTATTCTCATGGCCTATACTCTGTGGAACCCTATGACTATGTTTCCAACTTACCTCTGTGCCTCAAGATCGACCCTAACTACCCGGGAACTAAGCTTCACAATCAAACCCTTGATAACTTGAAAGAACCCTCACCTGTGATGCCAAGGCCCGATCAATCACTGCGTACTCAATGTAATGCCTGGCTTGAATGTTATTACATCGACGTTCCCCTGTTGCAATCTAAGATCAAATCATTAGAGGAACGACTTGCAGTGCTGTCAAAGGAGGATGACAAGCTACAAGACAACGAGAAGAAACAAAAAACCACCGGTTCAATTATCTTCAAAAATGTCGAGGCAACAACAACTTTTGTCAATTCAAAGTTATCATGATCGAATCATTTTCTTACTACCCAGGTATGTATTTCAACATCGATTTTGTTTTATGAGTTGGTTTGAATTAATATAACTAATTGAGTTTGCTTTCAATTAGTTCTGTTCGTTTTAATAAGATTCAAAATGATTCTGTCATTTTCAAATTACCAAAAATGATTTCGTCATGAATCATGTACAAAAGATTTGTTTGCTAAACTCGGACACAGCTATGATTTGGTTAATGCGATTTTATTGTTCTCAGATTGGTATAAACGATTGATTTGTTTTCGATTCTGTTTGATTTTCTTTTGAAACAATTTTGTACTTTTGAATTAGGGTAGTCGATTGGGTTTGCTTTCGTTTAAGTTCCGTTCGAATAGATTCAAGAAATGATTTTGTTTTGTTTTGGATTATGATGGCATTCGACTTGTACAAAAGATTTGTTCGTTAAAATCGTGTAGCTATGTTTTGATTAATACAATTTTGCATTAGTATAACGCTTGTGTCGACCCCGAGTTAGTTCGATTCATTTCTGTTTGTTTCGATTTGCAAACAATGTTGCATGCCTTGAATTAGCATAATGATTTGTATGAGTTGGATTAGTATCAAAGACAGATTCGATACGTCTCTGTTAGTTTGGATTTAAAAGACGATTCGGTTGAGTGTTGGATTGACATATTATGTCTATATTGAATTCTTACCAGAGGTTTGCTTGATATTCGTTTTGGGTCTGTTTCGATTGAAATAAATTCAAACATGATTTCGTTTGCTCTCAATTAGCATAGAAGTTTTGGTTTAAATGATTCGCTTTGTTTTAAATTAGCAATTAAAGATTTGTTTAATAGTCCGAATATATTTCTTTTAGTTTTGGATTGATTTAGAACGGTCATGTTTTCAAATTAGACTAGCTACAGAATCGTGAGATTCTGTAGCTGGTCTTAAAATTTAGATTTTTGTTAATTTTACCAATAAAACATTATCTAAACTTGTCTATTCTTGTCCACCTGCAGGTACCTATGAATTTCAATGGAAAATTGGGCATGTTGTGGCAGTTTAGAAGATACTTGTTGTGATATAGTTTTGTTTTAAGTTGTTGGTGATATTCAGAAATAGAGACTTGGGAGATTATTCCCAGATTTTTTGTAAACTATTTTTGATAATTCCCACAGGGATGTTTTACCTTGTGGCCTTTAAATACTTGTTTTTTTTTGTAATGGACCCATCATCACAGTTGGGAGAACAAGACTATGGATTTATGATGATACGGACTTGAATGGAAGTCGATCTTTTGTAACAGCTTTAGCTTTCAATTTATCATACTTTCGTTCAGGTTTTGTGCATTCTAATTTGTGATTAAGTCTTTGACTACTTTAGATATCAAGACTTATTACAGGTTAATGCGTTGTGATTTAAATTCCGTCCATGTCTATTGTATCTCAGTTTTAGCACAGCAATTATTCTGTTTCAATTTAATGAATAAAGGTTTATCTTCTTCGTTAATTGAACTGTTCTGTACAAATCTTTGCATAGGGATTTATCTAACTGCAATGATTTGTAAATCATAAGATTGTTGTCAGTTTTATGTCTTGTTTGCTCTGTCGTTGATATTCAAAAGAGCGCTTCTACTTCCTGTTTACAAGAATCTTGTGGAAAATTTGGTGTGAGTTTCCTCCCATCGAACAGCTGAATCGGATACTTTCCACGGGACAAATTGGAAAGCATTATTACAGGTTAGTTTATTAGTGTTATTTAAGTAGTTTAGATAGATATATTCGTTCAGATTTATTAGTTAAGATTATTATTTTTTTTGATTGCTCAGCTTAGATAGTTTCCGTTTTATTTCTTTCTCATAAAATTATAAAAATCAAAAAACAATAGTTTTGCTGTCATAGGACAGCTTACAAACGATTTTTGCAGGTTTTCATTTAAAATCTATAATCTGTAAATATTATACATTTGTGATTAAGATCTACTTCTGTTAATTGAACATTTAATTTCATAGAATTAGGGCTGTATAATATTAGACAATAGACTGTATATATATATTTCAAACTTGTTTATTAGTTTGCTTTAATTGTTGTTTTCATTTAGAATAGTTCCTTTCATTTTAGTTTTCTTTCCTTTTCCTAGGACTTAGTTTTCTTTCCTTTTCAGGGTGGATCATCCCAAATGGCTTGGGTTATTTAGACAACCCTGAACCGGATCCACTCTTCCAGTTGGCGAGTGTTCATTTATGCCCGTCAACAAATGGCGCTAAAAGGAGGGCCTAAAATTTATTAATGGCACAAGGCGGTCATAAGACTCCTCCACCACCCAACCACTCACCTATAGTGACAAGAAGTCATTCGAACGATGACATCCCCCCTCAAACAGCAATCACGTCAAACAACGATCTATGGATCACAGTTGAGCTAGCAACCCCAAATCCTACAGGTGGTGACGTACAAGAGATCGTCCGACAATCTCTTTTAAGAACACATAGTGCCTTCGCTCGTTTAAGGCAACTAAATCAGCCTTTGGACCAACCTTTATATTTCTCTGATATCAGAGAAAAACTTGGAGGCACTAACCTCACTTTAAACCCTACAGATCCAATCCTCACTCCTATTGTAGGAGTATCTAGAATACCACCCTCACCACCTCCATCATCTCCTTCTTCTTCTAGAGAAGACTCTTCTGACGAAGGCAGTTCCCCTTCTCAGCCTTCAACACCACCTACACCAATGGCCAACCAGAACAATCCTACCAGACCTTGGCTCGACCAGGATGCAGTAGCCATACCTGGGCCTCAGCATCCCTTACCCAAACATCCGGAGAAGTGGCTTCCCAAGTTTGACCCTGACTCTAAACAGATCGTCGAAGATCACATCAAAAAGTTTATGTTAGCCATTAGACTCTGTAATGTCAAGCACGAAGACATAGTCTGTAGGTTTTTCCCCTATACTTTTGAGGGCAATGTCTCTACTTGGTACTTTGCCCAACAACCCCATACCATCGTTTCTTGGGAAAAGTTTGAATCCTGCTTTCTGGAAAAGTTCGGAGATGATAAGTCCTCGGAAGTCCTAGTCATGGAGCTTTCTAGCTTAAGAATGAACCCAAAAGAGAAAATTAAAGACTTTAATCAAAGATTCTTAACACTTAAGAACCGAATCCCTACGGATTCCATGCCTGCCGAGAATCTTATCATAGCATACTATACTAAAGCCTTGCATCAAAGTATATCCATTTGGGTTAAATGATCTAAGAAAGCCACGTTGTTAGAGGCCTTCGAAGAGGCCAGCCAGATTGAAAAAGACATACTTAGTTTTAAAGACACTACTAGCAACAAAACAGAAACTAGTTCATCTTCCAAAAAGAAGATCGAAATCCTCCCTAGACCTTCTCAAAATAAAACACAACCTGAAAGCTCGGATTTAGAAAATTTAACTAAAGTCGTTCAAAAACTATCAAATCAAGTTATAGATTTGAAACGGACGACCAAAGAAGCTTCTTCGAGCAAAGGGCCCTACAAACCCCCATTCAGGAAGCCTTTTCCCACCAATGGACCTAATCCAAATACCGAGGGACTGAACCTAGAAAGTTTGCAATTCGCCCTTCAAACAATTCTAGAATCCCAGGATAACTTGATGCCTCCTGAGATTCCTGAGCAGGTTGTTGAAAAAGAGACATTTGAAGAAGAAGAATCTTCTCCGAACATTTTTGGATACTTCTCGAATAGCATATTTCAAGCTAACTTCGAGACAGTACACCCCTACAATACTAGGAGTAATACAGCAAACAAACCTTCTTCCAAAAACACTATGACTTTGCCCCCAAAGCAATCTAAACTAGCTGAGACTAAATACAGTCATGTAAACCCCAACTTAGATTATGATTTAATTGAAGATATTAAAAATTTAAGGGCTAACATTTTTGTTTATGAGTTATTAAAATTTTCGTTTCTGCTACAAAAAATGTTACAGAACATCGCAGAGAATAGAAAAAATGGTAATTCAAACAAGGTTGTTCAGAACAAAGCTCCTTAGAAGACTTCCGCTAAGAGTAATCCTGATCCTCATGATAAAGGAAGCCTTCCTGTAAATAATGTAACAAATGTAGATAAATTAGCTTTAGATACTGCAAGTAAAAAACCACAAGCTTCCACACTTACTACTCGCAGAAATGTACCTCCATTTTTGTTAACTTTCAAAATCTTTAATAGAAACGTGTACAATTGTATGGTAGACTCAGGAGCATCATCCAATGTGATGCCATGGTCTATATGTCAGAAGATTAATGCTAAATTTGAACCATCCACTTTAAAAATCATCCAACTTGATCGAACTAGTGTTAAAGTCATAGGCGAATTAAGGAATGTGCTTTTAAGATTATCGTCTAACCCCAAAGTTCATCAAGTTATTGATATTATTGTTGTGGATATTCTGGAAGTGTATGGTCTATTTTTAAGAAGGGACTGGTCAGAGCAGCTACACGGCTATTTCGCGATAGATTGGTCTCACCTGTGGCTTCCAGAGAACGACAAGCCCAACAAAATCAAGGTAAATTGTGAACGCTACCTTAAGTTCACGGTCACAGATTTCAACGATCCCAATGAGCCATTTACACCTTCTGCCAATTCACTCGAAATACAAGGGATGGATACCTTTTTCGGTAATTTCATGGCCGAGACTTCAGCTACCACCAACCTAGAACAACAGTCCGAGATTGTAGCATATGTGTAGCCAGCAGCTTCTACACAATGGTCTCATGCACCCGATAAAAATCAAATTTGGTCTCTTTACTTTGACGGGTCGAAGTCCAAGGAAGGAGTAGGTGCAGGCTGTGTTATTATTGATCCGATAGGTAACAAAACCCTGATTGCATGTAGACTAGAATTTGAATGTACTAATAACACAACAGAATATGAGACTTTATTGCAGGGCCTCAGAAAAGCTTTATATATGAACATTCAAAACTCCACTGTCTTTGGCGATTCCGAGATCATAGTTAGACAGGTAAGAGATTCTATCCACTGTCTGTCCCCACATATTAAAAGCTACCAATCCGAGGTATGGAATTTAATGAATAAGTTTTCTTCTTTCAATATAAATTCTATTCCTAGATTGAATACTTTTGAAGATGATCTATTAGCTAACGTAGCTTCCAAACTCTTTCCTGCAGAAGGCTTGTCACCAAATGCCTTCTCCATCAAACTATTGTTCAGACCATCCGTTCCCGACAACATCACAAACTAGAGAGTCTTCGATGGTGATCAACAAATTATTAGCTTCCTCCATATGGAAGAAACTTTTCAAGGCACGGCGATTGATGAATGCACTCACAACGACAATCTGTGCAATTTCACGGTAATACCAGATCCGAGAACTCCTGAATCTTCATCGGACATGGTAAATTCGATCCATAAATCTATAGTTAGATTAGAGAAATTTTATGATCTTCAAGATAAATTCAAAAAATCAGTCAACTGTAAAACCAATAGTTCCTTGTTATCGTATGAAAAAGTCAACTTAGGAACTAATGACAATCCACAGTGCATTAATTTAGGGGTGGGGTGTTCTGAACAAGAAAAAGCCGCATTTATTAAATTGTTTAAATAATTTAAAGATGTTTTTGCGTGGACGTATGATGACCTTAAAACTTTCGACCCTAACATCATACAACACGTCATTCCTATGAAACCCTAGACCTTGCCCTTTCAACAAAAACTAAGAAAAATTTACCCTAAGCTTGAACCGACCGTCAAAAAAGAATTAAATAAACTCCTGAATACTAAGATAATTTTCCCATTTAGGCACACTCAATGGGTTTCTAACCTTGTCCCTGTCCAGAAGAAAACTGGGGAAATTCGACTATGCATCGATTTCCGAAACCTTAATAGAGCGTTTGATAAAGATAACTACCCTGTCCCACCCATGGAACAGATCCTTCAACAGGTATCTGGTTCTGAGAGGCTATCTTTATTGGATGGCTTCTCAGGGTACAACCAAGTCCTGATGTCTCCTCCAGACCAACTTAAAACTACCTTCTACACTCCATGGGGCACCTACGCTTATCGAAAAATGCCCTTTGGACTGATTAATGTTGGTGCCACTTTCCAGAGAGCGATGGACATTGCTTTCCGAGGCTAAATAAATCAATCTGTCATAGTTTACTTAGACAATGTTACTATATTTTCAAAAAAAAAAACCGATCATCTAGCTCATTTAAGAGCCGTTCTACAGCGATGTTGTAAATACGGCATTTCCTTGAATCCTAAAAAATCTATATTCGCAGTAGAACAAGGTAAAATCTTAGGATTTATTGTGTCAAGAAAAGGGATGATTATCGACCCCGAAAGGACTCAAGTCATCTCGAAACTTCCCCCTCCTACATCCAAAAAGTCTATGCAGTCTTTCTTAGGCCAGATAAACTTTGTCAGGAGATTCGTCCCCAGTTTCTCTAAAATGGCCAGACCTTTACAAAATTTAATTAAGAAAGACGCACAATATCATTGGGGACCCTTAGAAAATCTAGCTTTTAATTCAATAAAAAAGGCCATAATAGACGCTCCTTCTCTCATGAGCCCCGACTTTTCGCAAGACTTCACGCTCTACACTTTTGCTTCTGACCACTCCTACGTTGTAGTCCTAACTCAAAAGAACGCCAAAAATAATGAAGTACCCATTGCCTTTATGAGCTCTGCTTTCAAAGGCGCTGAACTTAATTACCTAGCGTAGATCAGCAAGCCTATGTTTTTTTCAAGGCAGTCGAGCACTTTTGATCTTATCTTTTGAAATCTAGGATGAAAATTATTGTCCCTTACCCAGCCGTCAGGAATCTGTTAGTGCAGAAAGAACTAGGCGAAAAGAGGGTGAACTGGGTTACTTCTTTACAGGAGTACGACATAGAAATTACCCCAGCTCAGATAGTGACAGGTTAAGGGTTATTCAAGTTAGTTGCTGATTCAGCAGCAGGACAACAAGAAGAGAATGATAGGTCAAACCTAGGACAACACAATCAAAATGCAATCTGTTGTACACAAAACTCTGTCAGTCCATGGTATGACGATATAAAATATTGTCTTGAACATGGATCGGTCCCCCGCCACCTGGATCCCACTAAAAGAAGAGCATTAAGATTAAAGCATGCCTCCTTTCATTTGTTTAATGATATTATGTTTCGTCAAAATTTTGATGGAGTACTAATGCGTTATCTTGAGAAAGATGAAGCAGAAAAAGTCTTATTAGAATTGCACGCAGGAGAAGCTGGTGGGCATTTTGGTGGTGACACCACTACCCATAAAGTCTTGAGAGCTGGTTATTACTGGCCCACGCTTTTTAGAGACGCCCATGCCTTGTGCCGCAAGTGTATTATTTGTCAAAAAGCATCAGGGCGGTTACAGAAACCAACCTTTTCTTTGCAGCCCGTATTAGTAGACTCCCCTTTTCAGCAGTGGGGCCTTGATATTATAGGTCCAATCAATCCGCCATCCTCTCAGCAACATAAATTTATCATAACAGCCACAGATTATTTCACCAGGTGGTCTGAAGCTACCGCATTAAGAACTGTGAATACCAGTCAGGTAATTGCCTTTCTAAATTCGAATATTATTACTCGTTTTGGTATCCCTGACTGTTTAGTATTCGATAATGCTTCTTATTTTTCATCTCTTGAGATGAGCGAGTTCACTTTAGAAAAAGGAATTAAATTGAAGTATTCTGCCAGCTATTACCCCCAGGGTAATGGATTGGCAGAATCGATGAATAAGAATCTGATTAAAATCATCAAGAGAACGATATCCGAGAATCACAAAAACTGACATAATGCATTGTTAAATGCAATCTAGGCTGATAGGGTAACACCAAAAACTGTTGTAGGTAACTCTCCCTTCTTTCTCGTCTATGGCAGAGAAGCAATTCTTCCACCACACATTCTACTTCCCTCACTACAGCTATCGCATAAAATACAAGAAGAGGATTGTCCCCCTTTGGAAAACTGAATTAACACTTTAATGAAGCTAGAAGAGGTAAGAGCTCAAGCCAAATGTAATTAGATCAGCATCAACTAGTGGTCAAGAGGTCGTTTGATTCTAACTCTGCCTCTGTTAGGAACTTCGAAGTAGGTGACCTTGTCTTGAAATGGGACAAACCGCATGAGGGAAAGGGAGAGCACACGAAATTTCATAACTTATGGCTTGGACCATTTTTAATTGCTGAGAAATTGGGTCCCAGCTCTTTTAGGTTACAGAATCTAGAGGGGCATCCAGACACCTATCCGGTGAATGGCCAAGCTCTAAAAATATATTTCGCTTGATGACAACCCTTTGTATACTATGTAAATATTTTTCTTTTGTTTTCTTTTCTTTTACTGTTTTGGTTTTGATTTTTTTTTTCCCTTGCGCTTATCAGTTTTTGTTTTTGGAAGTACACATACCTGAATTTCAGAACTATTCAGATAAGGAAAAGAGAAAATTCTTTCACTAAAACGACCGCTAAAAAATTGTGTAAACATCAATTACATACTTCTAAAATTTACATCTGTGTTGGCAAAAAACTATTGTTTGAAAGAAGTTAACTGATTTCGATCTGTGAGTAAAGCCTGTCACGATCATCCATTATCTTCTTACGTTGTCCCTGTTCCTTAAAGTAACGACTCTGAAGATGTCTCCCTACCTTAGAAAGTTGGTTCTAAACCATCTCTGGATCTCAATGAAGGATAGTTCTAAAAAATTCTGTTGAGGTCTGTAAAAAATATGCTAAAATATCATAATTTTCTGCGTCATCCCGCTCAATTATATATCTTTAAAAAACAAAATAAATCATTAAAAGAGCTATGGGAAGTGCTTGTAAACCCGTCAAGATGCTGAACAGGTCTGCTGGCAGCGGGTAAATGCATGCATGACGCCAAGAAAACTTCACCGGGGTACTGAACAGGCCCGCTGGCAGCGAAGCAATGTCGGGTATATGAAAATTCGTAAATATGAAACATGTTAACCTTAAAATGTCCTTTATTTTGATCTGGAACTTCTTGGAAGGATACGGATATCAGAGTGGGTTAAATGGAAACCCTGTTGAGGCTATGGACGCCTGCTGGCAGAAGTGGCTCTATCAATAGTATTGGGTATTTTATCATTAATATCATGGCTCGCTTGTCTTAAGATTGTTATCAGTTTTCATCCTTTAAACACTGCTGGAATATTTGATTAATAATGATGTTTAAACAATTTTCTGGTTGTTTTTTAGTTTGAATTATTCTTGTTATCATAATCTGAATTTGTTCTTTTGGCAGAGATAACTGCTTCTACCAGTGTGTCACCATTGTTGGCAGCCATTTCATATTTTTATCCTATCTTTATAAGCTTCCCACACAAGTGTTTTGGAACCCTTGATTTTCGTCGCAATCTTTGAATAAAACAACACTATTATTTCACGCATTTGCACACCTGCCTTTGTTCTCGTTTTCATGACTATAAGCATGAAAACTTTGATTTCGAAGTCACATTAAAATCATCATTGGATTATTATGGTCACTCTTGTCTATGTGTTCATTGCATTTCCAATTTAATTATAGTCCCACAATTGGCAAGGCACCAAAATCTTTACTCATTTGGCATTCTTTTGTTGTTAATATGATTTAATTTTTATAAGATGGTGATGATATTATAATGATTGTCATTGAGTCCTTAATACATTGGTGGTTTGATGTTCTATAGTATTTCATTGAATTCCTTGGCGCATTGGTTTCATGAAAACACATTGACATTGTGGTTAGACCCTTGGTGCAATCATTTCATACAACTTATATTTGTTATGATCGAACCCTTGGTGCTGATTTCGAAACATTGTTTTGATTTTAAAACCATGCAAACACTATTACTTGTGCAAATTTTTGGATCGACTTACCACAGTTTTCATTAATTGTTTGCATGTCATTACTTTTAATCACATTGCAATAGTGATTTGAATCACCATATGCGTCGTCGGTTGTACATTTGGATATGACTGTTTTGCATGGGTTGATTTCGTTCCACCACCCCCGCACACTTTGGCATTAATGCCTCCCATCTATCCCGATTTACCTCTGTTGGTTTCGGGGAATTCTGTGAGCTATTCGATCCTGCGTATACCCTGTCCAAACCCTTGCCCATTTACTAGGCTCACTATGTGCCCTTGCCTATGGAACCTGTGGTGTGCATAGAGCCTAATGGTAGCCAAACACTCTTGCTTTTCGACAATGCCTGTGAGGATTTAGAAAATAGTGGTTGGTTGGTGTTTATCCAGAGATTTGAGGGTTTTAATCTTTCGGTATCCCAATAGTTCTCCCTCACCTTCGACGGTTACAGCGCTAAGGTCGGAGACATATAGATCGAGCTAAATGAGGAATTCATAAGCTCAACTATAGGACTACCAGCTACAGGGAAAATGTGGTTTAAGAACTCCAAAGTAGATGAAGTGTCGTGGTCGCTCCTATTCACATCAAGAAAGATTGTAAGTTGTGATAGAGGTATGCCTGTCACTACACTCAAACCCAGGTGGCACAATCTTTTGTCAATTGTTAAGCAGTTTGTGACCTGCGAAGGTCGTTATGGCTTGGTATTTCTGTATCATCTTCGGTTGTTGATGAATTTTATAGACTACCCTTTGAATATGCCACATTATCTCTTACATAGTCTGTACAAGATGTCCAAATGATTTAAGCGTGAGAAAGATGATAGCATCCTTTTCCATCACTGCTTGATCAAAGTTATTATCGTCCACCATTTGAGCCTTAGTGGTGATAGTTGGCAAGCCTTCCTATCAAGGAATGGCTTTGCCACTCCCTAGTATGTTCAAATTGGAAAGGTTGTGGTCACTGAAACTCTGGTTATGCCTACCGTGCCATCTCCTACCCTTCTACCCCCTGTCAAACCCTCGAATTACCCCAGTTGTGACCTACCCAATACCATAGCCAACCCGTGTGTTAAAGACAATACTAAGTCCGTCAAGAGGCCTGTAAGGAAGAAAGGAAAAGGTGATACTAGTGTGAACAGTAAGGGAAAGAAAAATGCACGATGGATATCCAGATGTGCCCGAAACAAGCCCAAACAGAGCACTGACCAAAAGCCTATCGTCTTGAGTGAGGATTCAGACTCTGATATTGAACGTTTCCTAGCCAAGGAATACCCCTATTCTCATGGCCTATTCTCTATGGAACCCTATGACTATGTTTCCAACTTACCTCTGTGCCTCAAGAACGACCCTAACTACCCGGGAATTAAGCTTCACAATCAAACCCCTGGTAACTTGAAAGACCCCTCTCCTGTGATGCCAAGGCCCGATCAATCACCATGTACTCAATGTAATGCCTGGCTTGAACGTTATTACACCGACGTTCCCCTGTTGCAATATAAGATCAAATCATTAGAGGAATGACTTACAGTGTTGTCAAAGGAGAACGACAAGCTACAAGCCAACGAAAAGAAACAAAAAACCACCGGTTCAATTGTCTTCAGAAATGTCAAGGCAGCAACAGCTTTTGTCAATTCAAAGTTATCATGATCGAATCATTTTCTTACTGCCCAGGTATGTATTTCAACATCGATTTTGTTTTATGAGTTGGTTTGAATTAATATAACTAATTGAGTTTGCTTTCAATTAGTTATGTTCATTTTAATAAGATTCAAAATGATTCTGTCATTTTCAAATTACCAAAAATAATTTCGTCATGAATCATGTACAAAAGATTTGTTTGCTAAACTTGGACACAGCTATGATTTGGTTAATGTGATTTTATTGTTCTCATATTAGTATAAATGATTGATTTGTTTTCGATTCTGTTTGATTTTATTTTGAAACAATTCTGTACATTTGAATTAGGGTAGCTGATTGGGTTTGCTTTCGTTTAAGTTCTATTCAAATAGATTCAAGAAACGATTTTGTTTCGTTTTGAATAAATATTTTTCGTTTCGTATTATGATGGCATTCGACCTATACAAAAGATTTGTTTGCTACAATCATGTAGCTATGTTTTGATTGATACGATTTTGCATTAGTATAACACTTATGTCGGCCCCGAGTTAGTTCGATTCATTTTTGTTTGGTTCGATTTGCAAACAATGTTGCGTGCCTTGAATTAGCATAATGATTTGTATGAGTTGGATTAGTATCAAAGACAGATTCGATACGGCTCTATTAGTTTGGATTTAAAAAATGATTCGGTCGAGTGTTGGATTGACATATTATGTCTATATTGAATTCTTACCAGAGGTTTGCTTGATATTCGTTTTGGTTCTGTTTCGATTGAAATAGATTCAAACATGATTTTGTTTGCTCTCAATTAGCATAGAAGTTTTGGTTTAAATGATTCGCTTTGTTTTAAATTAGCAATTAAAGATTTGTTCGATAGTCCGATTATATTTCTTTTAGTTTTGGATTGATTCAGAACGGTCATGTTTTCAAATTAGACCAGCTACAGAATCGTGAGATTCTGTAGCTATTCTTAAAATTTAGATTTTTGTTAATTTTACTAATAAAACATTATCTTAACTTGTCTATTCTTGTCCACATGCAGGTACCTACGAATTTCAATGGAAAATTGGGCATGTTGTGGCAGTTTAGAAGATGCTTGTTGTGATACAGTTTTGTTTTAAGTTGTTGGTCATATTCAGAAATAGAGACTTGGGAGATTATTCCTAGATTTTTTGTAAACTATTTTTGATAATTCCCACAGGGATGTTTTACCCTGTGGCCTTTAAATACTTGTTATTTTTTGAAATGGACCCATCATCACGGTTGGGAGAACAAGACTATGGATTTATGATGATATGGACTTGAATGGAAGTCGATATTTTGTAACAACTTTAGCTTTCAATTTATCATACTTTCGTTCAGGTTTTGTGCATTTTAATTTGTGATTAAGTCTTTGACTACTTTAGATATCAAGACTTATTATAGGTTAATGCGTTGTGATTTAAATTCCGTCCATGTCTATTGTATCTCAGTTTTAGCACAACAATTATTCTATTTCAATTTAATGAATAAAGGTTTATCTTCTTCGTTAATTGAACTGTTCTATACAAATATTTGCATAGGGATTTATCTAACTGCGATGATTTGTAAATCATATGATTGCTGTCAGTTTTATGTCATGTTTGTTCTGTCGTTGATATTCAAAAGAGCACTATTGCTTCCTGTTTACAAGAAGCTTGTGGAAAATTTGGTGCGGGTTTCCTCCCATTGAACAACTGAATCGGATACTTTGCACGGGACAAATTGGAAAGCGTTATTACAAGTTAGTTTATTAGTTTTATTTAAGTAGTTTAGATAGATATATTAGTTCATATTTATTAGTTGAGATTATTATTTTTTTTTATTGCTCATCTTAGATAGTTTCCATTTTATTTCTTTCTCATAAAATTATAAAAATCAAAAAACAATAGTTTTGTTGTTATAGGACAGCTTACAAATGATTTTTGCAGGTTTTCATTTAAAATCTGTAATCTGTAAATATTATACATTTGTGATTAAGATCTAATTCTGTTAATTGAAAATTTAATTTCATAGAATTAGGGCTATATAATATTAGACAATAGACTGTATATATATATATTTCAAACTTGTTTATTAGTTTGCTTGAATTGTTGTTTTCATTTGGATTAGTTCCTTTAATTTTAGTTTTCTTTCGTTTTCCTAGGACTTAGATCGGCCAATGGAGCCGCTAAACTCGTCAGGGTGGATCATCCCGAATGGCTTGGGTTAATTAGACAACCCTAGACTGGATCCACTCTTCCAATTGGTGAGCATTCATTTTCACCCGTCAACAAGTATCCATCTTCGTAGAAGCTGATAAGGCCTGATGGCTGGAGATGAGGTCTTCAGAGCTCGAGAAACAACTTGAAAATCTTCAAAAACTTGGGTAGGAGTGTAATATGACTGTATGACTTCACTACCCAGAGGGCTTCGATGACTCGTCGGTCATGGACTAGAGAATATTGATTATCAGACTGAAGGCTTCATTGATTTCGAACAAAGACTTGATTGGACAATCAGGATGGTCGAGTATGAGGGAAAGAGAAAAAATGCAGAGGGGCCGACTCAGTCTTGGTAAAAATTCCCTTGGACAACAGCACGACAAATGATGAGACTCAGGCAACATGGTTGTTAAGCCCTAATATTGGCTCATTACCCCTTAATTGGGGCATATTATATTAGTAATTCTATTTTATTTATGTCGGCTTTAGGCCAGTAGTTGTAATTTAGATTAGTAATGTTATTTTATTTATGTCGGCTTTAGGCCATTATTTGTAATTATACCTCCTAGTCTCCTATATATACCAAGGAGACATTTTCATTTTGAATAATCTTGTACTTGAACATTTAAGTGGGGTAAAAGGAGGTTGCCCCCTTGAAGAGGCTTATTATCTGAAATTATCTCTTTTTCAAGGTGTTGAGTACTTTTCCTGAGGTTTTTATATGCTATATTGATGTTTGGTTCTTAACAATGGCATTAATCATAAGTTTACGAGGCAGGAGGCAACACAAACTCTCCATATGTTTGGAAGAATAACCAAATGGAGGAGGACACAACTCTATGTAGCGAGAACAGCTTCCTAAGGTCATACTAAATCCTTGAGTTTGATGAACAAACGGACAGATGTGCTTTATCCAAGGGCGACTCATTATGCTGCCAATAAATAAAATAATTTTCCCTTCCTCTTTTTGGGGTATATTTGTTTTTTTTGTCTTTTTCAATAATTTTGGAAAAAGGAATAAAGGAATGTTACGTTACAATGGAGGAATGAGTGTTACAAACATACAAGTTCAAGGCGCAAGGACAAGACTGATGTTCATAATAATGATACTCGGGAAAAATCCTTCGGGGGCCAAGGGTGTTAAGACGCAGAGGAAAAGTGCTACAAGGCTTGCATATTAGGTATGCTTCAAATGGTTCAATTGGGAGCAACATGGAGTCGGCATTTAGACCAAAGACACAGGTATGCAAACGTGGTTAACAAAACATACAATGGTAACTTCCTTCGATGTAAGTTTAACGAGCCTAGAGAAGGTAAGCTCGGTGGTTTTTCATTATTAGAGAGTCTGAAAAAACGTAAAAGGAGACTCCATTGGGGTACCTTTTTTTGAAGATAGTCTAGTCAGTTCAAAAAAGGGGTAAATTAGCACCGACAAGGCGTCTATTCAAAACCATTTTAACGACTGTGAGAAAGACAAGATCACTCGGCCATTTTTTTCATTTTTAAGGAGTTTGAAAAAAGCTTAACTATGGACTCCATCAGGAATTTTCTTCTGGACCAATTTAATGAGTGTGAAATAATAAGGTCACTCGGCGATCTTTTCAATTTTAGGGAGTCTGAAAAGATCTTAACTATGGACATTGTGGGGGTTCCTTTTTCATAAATTTAGTCCCTCAGGCCCGAAAAAGGGTTAAAATGATACCTGAGAGTACTCTTCTAGAGAACTGAAGTTCCATAGAGTATACCTTTGTTCGTGTAGTTGACCGTCCGAACCAAAAAAGGCGTAAACTAATGCCAGACAGATGTGACTTAAAATTTCAGTTTAACGAGCATGAAATTCCACAAGATTGCTCGGCAATATTTTCATGTTTAGAGGGTCTGAAAAAGGCTTAAAAGAAGACCCGTAGAGGTTACTTTTCTCAGTTAATCTGGATGAGATCAAAAATAATAAATGCAGTCTCATTGGATGTTGCTTTCAGATCTCAAAGCAATCTTGAAAAACAACAAAGTTAGCTCATGATCAACTCTTTGTGGTTCGATGCCTGGCATCTCCTTGGGGGAGTAGTATGCTCCGATGAAAACATTGTCTATGACACCAGGGGTTCTGGAGATATTGATAGGTATCGTTTCAGCAATGGTTTCCATATTACCCTTAGCATAGATCTCATGTGTAGCTAAGGGATTAATAGGACAAGACCTATCTCCAGTCATAGTCAAGGTGAATTCTCCAGCCTCGATTCTGCTTAACTCTAGGAGGAAGTATGATCTGTGATGAAGATCATCCCAGGGTTTGTCTGGACTAGTCATTGCTTCAATTACTTCTTCGTTAAAGGGAAAGACTAAGTCTAACAAATTGGTGTCAGCGAGAGAACCTTGAGCCCAAATAGGCTCTAGGAGCGGATCTAACTCTTGTGCAGTAGTTGGATCTAGGTTGGCTGAAGCTTGTTGGACTAAAGAGTATGCTACTTCAGCTGCGGACAAGGGCATGGACATGCCTAGGTGCCCTGCCCCATCCATCATGGCCGATGGGAAAGGAAGTATCCACGGATCATCAAAGTAAGTCGTGAATAACGACGAAACTTGAAAAATATCAACCTTATGGTGATTGGCTATAAACTTCATATCACCTTGAGGGGGCGGGTAATCGAAGGTACCCATCAAAGATGGGCACAAACCAACCCCTACGTTGACCATGTCTAGTTGAGGATTACCAATCATTATGACCGTGGATGCCCCCAATGAAGGGTCAGGTATGGAGAAAGACAATTGATCGATGGTCACAATCCGGCCCTCGTGTGGGAACAACAAGACCCAGAATACTGTAGCAACCACAACTTGCATGGCATAAGTCCAACTCCTCCCTAACAAGAGGTTATATTCGAGGGGTGCGTCGACTACTTCTACCTCGACACACACGGTCTTCCCTCCTAACTACATGGGGAAAGAGGGAATGATACCATGTGGTCAGAACGAATGACCGTCAAAAGTAGTGAGGAGAGTAGGTGATGGAGACAAAACGGGCTGGCCAATGGCCTTTCAACATGCCAAAAACATAACGCATGTCGAGGTGCCCTCATCAACCACCATGCAAAAGATATTCCAAGTAAAATATTTCGTGGTATAAGCCACTACTATCTAAAATGCAACATAGTAAGGCAGACGAGGTTTTAAGTTAGTTGTATCCAGTATGATTTTACCTGGATTACAAGTCTCGGTAGATCCTAAAGAAGTTAACAAGGCTTTCCTCTAGGAAGGGCAGCTTTGGAGGACCTCCAAAGTGGACATTGCACAAGGTGTTTGTGATAAATCTTCCACCATAGAATAGTTCTAGACGGCCCTTGCATTTGGGTTGTGAGAAGATTTTTTGAACGCGCCTTTGGGGATGTGTGTCATTGTTTCACCCAACGTCTTCTCAATCTGTAGAGGAAGAGATGGGAGTTCAGCTTCTTTTCCCTTCTCAGAAGTGCTTGGTTTACTATAGTCATGCATTCTAGTCAATATAAAAGAATCACCCTTCACGATATATACATTCGTTAATGCGGGGTTGTTCGAAGATGGAGAGGGTCCTTGGCTGCCCCCTTTCGTGCTTGCAGATGCTTGGGTTAGATTTTTCCCATGTTGAAATGGATTGGTTAACACAACAGGCTATTGCTACATCACAAACTTTTGGGCTTCTGCAAGCCGAGGACATAGATGGGTCAGGTGGTCTTCCATGCACAAGTTGCATGGATACCTCACCTTTCATTTCTCAGTGTTGTCCCTACTAGCATTATCGGTAGGTTTTTTATCCCCCTTACCCTTCTTTCATTGTTTTTTCTTTCCTTCAGGATGTTGGGTGGCCTTTGGATTAGTTGATTGCACTGTGTGTACATCCGATGTTTTGGTAGGGGGAGCAACCAAAGTAGTAGTTTGGCTAGTCGCTATGTGTTGTATAGACAACTGCTACAACTGCTTCATCAATTGCTTAGTGGGCTTTGTTTGTGCTGAACCAACAATACCATCGGCATGTGGTCCAGCTCTCTGTCTGGTTTTATCAAGTATTAAGCATGGCGCATCTAGCAAGATCTTGTATAATAAATCGGACTAAGAATAGATTAGCTCAAGTTGTTGAGCTCTCATGATGGTGTCTTCTTCAGAAAATACTCCTGATGTCGTGACGTATTTGGATAACTTTGGGACCAAAGACTTAAGGAACCACTCAAGAAGGAATGTTGGTGGGACTGGTACCTTAATTAAACTCTTTCGGTATCTACATTCTCGGATGTGATCAGAGATATGGTCCTCTTTTGTTTGTGAGAAATTGGCTAGCAATTTGGTGCCAGCATCGTATCTCACAAGAAACTGGAAATATTTTATAAAATCCATTGCCAGTTCGTCGAAGGAAGAGTATCTTGAGTGATCGAGCTCAATGTACCATTTCGCGGCACTCCCAATGAGAGTACGTTGAAATAATCACAACTGTACGAAGTCGTCTTTCAACGAGTTAGATGAGAACCAAAGATGAAAGGTAGTCACATGATCTCCTGGATCTTCATTAGGCTTGGATTTGAACTTTGGTATGTTCGAAGGAAACTTCCTCGGCATAGGAGGCCAACGTGGATCATGACAAATAGGGTCATTCAACAACCTTGTCAAGCTTGGCAAATGCAAGGTTGCCAGGAAGGGTAGTTTGGGTTGTTGGTGATAACCTGGGAAAAAGGGGCCTGTAGTTTTACTGGCACCAGGTTGCCAGGAAAAGTTCGGTTGCTGGCCCGGATTCTGGTAAAATCCATGGCCATGGCCAGTGTATGGATTTTTGGTGTGAGGAGACATCATCGGCTGATTTCCAAAATAGGACATAGATGGTTGGGCATGCATTACATTCGAAGGACTTTGGGAAGGGTTGCCCCACGTCGGTCTCGTGGGGATAGGCATAGTACTTTGTCTGGGGTTTCATTGATTATGAAAAGAATTACCCCAAATCGGCATTCCTGACAAGGGAATGAATCCCTGCCAAGAATTCCAAGGCCCTGATGCGGAAGAAGTTCCTGTGTGTGCCCCCTGTGCAGGAATAGTACCCTGCAGAGGAATAGGTTGTCCAAAATTGGGATTGCCCCTAGTCGGGAAAGCAGTGGACGAAAAGGTGTTGTTACCAAACTCACCGAACAAAGAAAACGGTGTTGAACCTACCGGCATATTATGCAAAGGTGGTCCTTGACTCCCTGCTCCAAATAAACTATGGTGTGCAGGTGGCCCGGTGGAAGGCTGATGAGTGCCACTGAGCGAAGGGGACGAAGGAGGTATATGACCTCCCCCATAAGGGAATGAGTTAAAATTAGCATGAGTGCCCCCCATGTGACCTTTTAGAGGAGAATTAGAACTCCCTACCCCCAGAACTAAAGTCTATGAAGTGGAGTAGGAAAGTATAGGACTTGTACCTGAACTAGGCATCATGTATGAGAACGGAGGGCCTGTCGCACTTGGCTGGAAAGCAGTTGTGGTCATTGCCAGAGATGGGGTTGGACCACTGTGTGATGTAGAGGCAGTCGAGACCATGGTGGCTCGGACCAGTGATGATGGGTTAGCAGGTGGAAACTCTCCTGTGGTGACAACCATAGTGGTAATTGAAGAATTCCCAGAAGGAGTAACAACATTTGTTTCCATTGCTGCATGCGACACTGTCTGGCACTCGTAAGGATGAACCGGTATGATGGTGGGTGCTAAAAGATCAGTGGTCAAGGTTTCAACTAGACCAAAACCTTTCACTCCAAGGTCTAAAACGGTCGATTCCTCTGGATGTTGGTCAGGCACAATTTCTTGTGACCCGGTCGCTTCAAAAGACCCTTGGTGGACTAGGTTTCGCCTTAGTGGTGGCGGGGGTGGCTCTAGTGTAACCGGAAGCAAGCCAAGAATCCTTCATGACCAGTGGAGCTCATGATCCTCCACTGTGTGAGAATATCAAAGACACTCTATGGCATTCTAGTCGGTCAAACACAACACACACTAAAAAAGTCCCTATAAGATAAGACAAGAAAACACTAAATTAATTGGAAGAACAGTTACAACAACCAACACTAGAGCAACTTACCAGTGCAAGTTCAACTCGAACATGGAAGCACCCTCCAAGTATACTCTGCAAAGCGTGGCTCGATGTCTATCCTCGGTACCGCAGTATACACCCACAATCACCTATGTATGTCCCTAAAAAAATATAGGCAACTAGGTTGCCAGCTCGCGAACAGTCACCAGGCGGGTACAGTCGAAAGTCGAGTAGACCACAATGAGCAGGGTATCGAGCCCAAAACATGTCAAGGGCATCGAGAAAAAGTGGTCTGGAAGACAGCTGAGGACCTCGAACGGATTCGAGACCCACGAAGCTCGGTGGCAAATGCAATCAACGGAATCCCAAGACAAGCCCTCTATATGTGTTCTCCACTACAATTGGTCTAGCTTTGGAGGGGTTATCTCCGCTACCTTTTCACACGTGACCTTGTGTTTATCCCTTGTGTTAGAGGGGGGTCCCGGATAACTTTCACTATACTGGACTTGGACACTCCCTAACTCAGACTCCAATGTTTGATTTTAATGGCCTTGAAGAGTTTCCTCTCCAACCTAATCCAAGGCCCTAATCCTGAACTAGTTGGTTAACCCTACAAACATAAAAGTCTAATGAATTTTAGATTTAGCATTAATTTTATGGCTTGTCTTATGTCAAGGGGTATGAAAGTGAAACTAGTGATGTTTGAAAGATGAAAATAAAAATGAACAGAAAGATGGAAACAAAAACCTTCACTTAACGCAAATTTTCAACAACTTTTCAAAAAAAAAATTAAAATTTTTTCTAAGATCTTTTGAACAGCAAACTCAAAGCAAGATTTCACTCAACTATGAGCTACTTACGATCTAAGTAAACTATCAAGAACTTATGAAAGAAAATACTTTTCCCTGGTTACTAATGCAAAACAACACTTTTCAACCAAAAAATGAAAGAATTTGTTTTTATTTGAATGCTCACAAAGCAAAAAGGAAAAATATCAACAAGTCAAAAACCAAGAAAAACTTCTGGCCTAATCACAGATCGCAAAGAATCACTTCAAGAAATCACATACTAGCAACTTAGAAAAGGACTCTCACACTTGTCTAAAAACCCTAAAGAAAATTTTGATGAAAACTTTTAAATGAAAAAAGAAATCTATGGTTGAGATCAACCCTAAGCTACTGACTGCTAGGACAGAGATTCGAAAAACCTGAGAGGTATAACTCTTGTCAAGGGAAAGGATGACTACCTCACCCTCAACAAAAACTGTCCTTCACAAGCACACTGCTGACAATTCAACAGCAAGTGTGTGCACGCGAGCTGTGTAGAGCCATAGGGCGTGTACACACGTGTTGTCATTATACAGGCCATGTGTATCTCTAAAACTCTGAAACAAATAAAAATAGACAATCCAAACTAGGAAGAGACCACTGATACTGAGAACCAGGATCGCTTGAAGGCTTAGACACTTTCTTTAACAAAAAAAAGAAAACAATGTAAGGAAAAATTCGTAAAAAAAAACAATCTGAGATGAACGCTAAGCTATAGACCGCAAACAACCAAGACTAGAAAGAGTTATAGAAAACCCCTGAGAATGACTGATTCTGATAGGGAAGAGGATGACTGCCTCAAAAATTTTCTGGAATCATACACTCTATTGTTACTTCTTCAGCTAGCGTTTACATACAGGCTGTAAGAAAGTAGGGCACGGGTACACGCGTGCAAACCTTATGCAAGCTACGTGTACCTTTGTGGGTCTCGAAAAAAAATCACAGTCAAGCAAAGAAGCAGAGATAGCTGGTATGGAAGACCAGAATCTCTATTAGCTCAGACTTTGCAGAAACTTCAAAAAACAGGAAAGAAAACCAGTCTTTTAAAAATACCCAAAAATATTCCCAGGAACCCTAGAGACTTCCCCAGTATGGTCACCAATTCTATTGTGGTAGGAAATCCTCCTACAGACTAGCACTTAGGGTTATATTATGCATGCAGATAAGACCAAAAGAATCCTACTTTCTACTTTCGTCCCTGACCTAATCCCCATTTCTTTTAAGCAAATACATGGTTAAATGAACATACCTTGTTTCAGACGTTTGATGTCGATCCTTCTTCACGCTTGATCACTTGCTAGCAGCTATCCTCCCAAGACTAAACTATGTACAAAACAAGCAACAAACTCTACATGCATTTGTTCTATAGATTAATGGGTTAGAGATTCAAACATATACTCACTAGACTATGAAGAACTCATATAGTGGGACGGGAAAAGCATTTCTTTATTATTAACTTTAATGAATCAACTTACAATGTCGAGACCAGCCACTACTCCGCAAACTTGATCCTAGGCTCCTCTTCAAATTTCCTCCAACTTCTTTGCTTTGTATCTCTCTTTGCATAAGGATGGCTAAAGGGTTGGGACAATGGGAATGTGCAATTGGGTAGAGTTTATTTACTCTTATTCTCCTCCTCCAAATAGGACCCCTAACCCTTATTTTATAGGCTAGAAGAAGCTAGGTATTTGGGCAAACCCTCAGCCATGCATGGCCGGAAGGTTCAGTTAACTCACCCAAAGCTGTGGTTCCATCGGAAAATTTCCTTTTGTCATGCTTCTAAAGGTCCACGTGGGCTGTAGTGGGCCAGCCAGCATGGACACTGTAGATCCATGTGGGTTGTAGTGGGTCAGCTAGCGTGGACTTTTAAAAATGGAGTTTTTTAGAAGAGTTGTTCAGTACTGGCTTGTCAAAGAAGGGCTATTAGATGGCCTGATGCCAGGTAAGCATGTATGGTGCAAATTAGGGTTATAACATTTAGTCAAGGAAATCCTAAGCCCATGTGTAGTACCGACTGTATTAAGCCCAAAGAAAGATGGAGGATGGAGAATGTGTACAGATTCCAGAGCCATCAACAAGATAACCATTAGGTACAGATTTCCTTTACCAAGGATGGACGATTTGATGGACTGCCTGAGTGGTGAAAAATATTTCTCCAAGATATACTTGAAGAGTGGATATCATCAAATAAGAGTGAGAGAAGGATATGAATGGAAAACAACATTCAAGATGAATGAAGGATTATTTGAATGGCTAGTCATGTCGTTTGGGTTGACAAATGCACCCAGTACATTTATGAGATTGATGAATGAAGTGTTGAAATATGTCATAGGGAAATGTTTCATACTATATCTGGATGACATACTAATCTTCAACAAAACAAAAGGAGAACACTTAAGACATCTAACAGCAGTGATGGAAAGATTACAGCAAGAGTAGTCGCTAGTAAATCTGAAGAAATGTTCTTTTATGAAGAAGGAGCTCATATATTTGGGATTCATGATCTCTTCAAATGAATTGAATATGGACCCTCAAAAGGTGAAATCAATTAGAGAATGGTCGTCACCAAGCATCATATTTGAGGTACAGAGTTTTCGTGGGTTAGCGAGCTTTTATAGGAAATTTATCAAAAATTTGAGTGGCATATGTGCACACATGTTGGACACTGTGAAGAAAAAACACAAGTCCTTCAGTTGGACAAAGGAAGATGAAAGAAGTTTCAAAGTGTTGAAAGAGAAGATCACAGAGCATCCAATTCTGGTCTTACCAGATTTTGGGAAAACATTTCAGGTGAAATGTGATGCAATCGGATTTGATATTGGAGCAGTCTTGAGCCAGGAAAATAGGCCAGTTGCTTATTTCAGTGAGAAACTAAATGACACCAAGAAAAAGTATTCAACGTATGACAAGGAATTTTATGCGGTGATTCAAGCTTTGAAAAAATAGAGGCATTATCTAATGCCTAAATAATTTGTCTTGTATAGTGATAATCATGCTTTTCAATTTATTACTAGGCAAGAAAAGTTGAATCAGAAACATGCAAAATGGGTAGAATTCATGCAGAACTTTACTTTTGTTATTAAACACATTGTTGGAACTGCTAACAAATTTGCAGATGCTTTGAGAAGAGGGAGTTTGATTGTACAAGAATTCCAGGTGGAGACATTGGGGTTCGAACACCTCAAGGAGATGTACAAAGAAGATGCAGATTTCAAAGAAGCTTATCAAGCATGTAAGAATCCTTTATTGGGAGATAGAATCCCATGGACTGAATATTTAATTCAGGATGGATTACTATTCAAATGGAGACAATTATGTATTCTGAAGTGCTCAATGAGGGACAACCTACTGAAAGAAAAACACAGTGGAGGTTTAGTTGGACACTTTGGTCACGACAAGACGTTTGCACAGTTGATAAATTCGTATTATTGGTCGAGCATGAGGGAAGAAGTGAAGAAGTTTGTGAAAAAATGCATAATTTGTCAGTATGAAAAAGGGAGACAACAGAACACTGGTTTGTATCAGCCATTGCCAATTCCAGAAAGGTCATGGGACGCAATCAGCATGGATTTTGTTTTGGGATTGCCTAGAAATCAGAAAGGGAGTGATTCCATATTTTTTGTGGTGGACAGATTATCGAAAATGGCACATTTCATACCATGCCAGAAGAAAAGCGATGCCACACACATTGCCAAAATTTTTTCCAGATAAGTCATGAGACTACATGGATTGTCGCGGAGCATAGTTTCAGACAGGGACACCAAATTTGTAGGACATTTTTGGAGGACTCTATGGAAAAGGCTGGGGCTGAAATTATCTTTTATCTTATCATATCACCCTCAGACAGATGGACAAACTGAAGTAGTAAACAGGAGGCTGGGAAACTTGTTGCGAAGTTTAGTCACTGAGCAAGGTCGAAAATGGGATCAGATTCTGGCACAAGCATAATTTGCGCTCAACAATTCAGTGAACAGGAACACAGGAAAAATTTTGTTTGAAATTGTGTATGGCACACAGCCCATAGGGATCACAGAATTGAGGAAATTGAGTCAACATGAGTTTAGAAGTGATGGAGCAGAAGAGTTCACAGCAGAGATGCAGAAACTCCATGACAAAGTCAGAGAGCAGCTACAGGATAGCAATCAGAAATACAAGAGCAAAGTTAACCAGAGGAGAAGAGAAATTCAATTTGAAGTTGGGGAAGAAGTTTTAGCTCATCTGAGAAAAGAGAGATTCCCAAGGGGAGTGTACAACAAATTCAAGATGAAAAAGATAGGACCGTGCAAAATTCTCAGAAAATTCGTGGCCAATACTTATGAGATTCAATTTCTGGACAACGTTGGGATATCACCGATATTTAATGTTGCAGACCTATATCCTTACTAGGGGGATGAAGCAGGAGAGGCAGATGATCAGAAATAGATTCAGTGGGAAGAGCAATTGCCCATAGTAGAAATACCTCATATGGAGAAAATTATTGAACATAGGGATGGAAAGAAAACCAGGAGGAAAACATATCCTGAGTACTTAGTGAAGTGGAAACATCAACCAATGGAAGATGCAAGTTGGGTCACGAAACCTGATATTTTGAAGCATGGAAAGATAGTATAGGAGTCCACGAAATATTTTAACCAGAGGAGTATGATGCAGGAGAATCACCTTCACATCCATCAGTGCACACGTGGAGGAGAGGAGAATGACATCTCAGCAATGCAGAGTTCAAATCAAGCATTTACTCAAAATTTGAATTGGTAGTTGGGATATTTTTGAAATGACATTTTAAATTGTAACTTGTTTGTAAAGTCTTCAGGACTGTAAGAAATTGAGGATATGGAGTGTAGACTCTATCCTGAAATAACTCGTAGTTATTATAGCAGCACTAGTTAGGTGATAGTTTGAATTCTGAATTTAATAGGTTTCAGGAAAGGACGAGAGAGATCAGGGATTCAATCCTTAGATAGATTTTCAATTGCATTGTAATAGATTAGTATGGATGAGTAACCGTAGGAGAGTAGAACAGAAAATAAGAAACACCATGTAATTTTTGTTTTTTTTAGAAATGAATAGAACCAACAGGAGATTGTCACATATCTGTGTTCATCTGGTGTTTGAATAAAGGCATGTAATGTACTGTGTGATGTATATATTTCATTCTCGTTCATGCTTGAGAGTTAGAGAGAGTGATTGTATGAATCTATAATGAGACTGTATGAGTTTCAGTTGTTCTTCTATTGAACCGTGTATGTAAGGTGTGCATTCCCTAACGCAAGGTGTGTGTTGACTAAATCATGGAACAATTCAGGAAGGGAGGTTCAGAGAAAACATAGGAAAACTTAAGAGTCCAGATGCAAGGAGTGCGCAAGACCTTGAAATGACTAAACGTCAAAAACCAGGAAGATGGGTGCCAGGTGGGCGAGAAGCATTTTCTCTTTGAGAAAATCCTTTGAATTGAGCTATTTGAAATCCTATCAAGGACAAATGATCAAAAGAGACAACACCTTCAAGAAGTGTTGACGAAGCCCAGAGGAGGTAGATTCGTCAAGTAGGGAAAAGAATCAAAACCTGTGAAGGTGGACAAATCTCCCAAGTCTGGGAAGAAAAGTCACAGAAGCTCAGGAGGATGAGCACAACCACCATCAGATTTCGAGTACAGAGAGTTGAAAACTGTCGGATTCGCAAGAGTAGTGCGGACCTTAACTCTTTGTGCCACGGGACCATTTAGGCATTTCGTTACTGGGGAATCGAGAGGGAATACTCCCCCAGAATCATGAAAGTTGATTGTCAATAAATATCTTGGCCATTGATCTGTAAATATCTTTACCGTCAGACCTAGCGTGGATAGCCACAGACCATGGGATCAAGCGAACTTGCATCGGGATTAATGACGGATCCACATAACTCTCAAAGTGTAAGAGGTTAAGATCTAGACCATAAGATCTAGCATTGAGGACTGATAGCCGTCGAATCTGAGAGAAGGTGCAGGAGGTTTAATCCCTCGTATAAGCAAGGGGGAGGACCCGTTAAGTCCCAAAAGTGATCAGACCCGTCCATTTAAGGGGACACGTGGCGAGTAGTCGACATTTGGAGGAATCGCCAAAAGGATCATAACCATCCATCTCAGAGGATGTGTGGTAGATATCTGGAAGTCACAGGGGTTTTGAACGCTGGGAGTTGGGAGGTGAAGACTACGTAGAAATCCTGAAAGGAAGATAACCGGGGCTTAATAAAGAACGTGGGTCTAGGACAGATCTGAGTTGTTGATCTCGCCGGAGGTGGTTTCAGCATTTCGATTTCGGGAATTGGGAGGTGACGATTCCGCGAAAATCCTGAAAAGGAGAAAGTTGGGATTTGATCTGAGTCATTCATTTGTGACAGATCTAGACCGTTGATCTAGATCTCTGGGTTTTCAGTGCTAGGAGTTTGGCGTGGAGGCAGCGTTGGTCGTGGGTCTACGATCTGTGAAATCCAAAAGGAGCAAGCGTTGGGACTTGGGCCTAGTCGAAGGTCACATTGTGACAAAAGAGAAGAGGGATAGCTCTTAATTAGATCCCCTACCGGGATTCAGGGATCTGGGTAGACGAAGCACGGGATGTTTGACAGTGGAGATCCCGATACACGAAATTGCCTTTTGGTTTAAGCATGGGATCACGGCGAATGGTCGCATGGGCCAAGACTTAAGAAGGGGCTAATCATTGTTAAGCTATTTTTTGGCTTTTGGTGTTAAAGAGTCGAGGGTTTCCCCCTCAAGAAGTCTCGAACCGAGAAATGTGAAACACCTTGTAGGATATGGGTGTGGTCACGCCCTTTGGTCATGCGGAGTTAGAGCTCACGTTAGGCATTTGTAAAAGCTGACTGATTTTGGATTTGGACCTGTGGATCTGATTTGCAAGGTTCCAGTGAGGACCTAAGAGAAAGTTGTTCCAGCTCAGAGTTAGAGAACGATCCAGTGACTGGGAGGTCATGGACCCCACTGGGGTATGGGGTTTGCATCACCTAGTACCCTAAGAGGAAACATTCTCCCGAGTGTCTATGGCCTACATGCACCTCCTTTCATTGATGATAGGTATGTTCCACTGTTGGAACTAGTTTCTTACTCATTACACTCATTTCCTCCATTGTATCATAGTATTCATTTGCCTATGAAAAAAAAAAAAACGAGCGGGAAAAGAATATTATCTTATATTGGTAGCAATCGTGTAGACTTTAAACAAAACACAAACTTTTCAGTCCACTTTTCATCCATAGTTTGGGTTTAGCATGACCTTAGGAAGCTAAGATCGTTACTTAGATTTTACTCCTCTCACTAGTTTTTCTTCTAGTCCCTATGGAGAGTTTGATTGATGCCTCCTGCATCAAAAGTTTCATCATCAAGTCTATGTTGTTGGAGTCCTCGATATGTCTCATGCTATTGTTCAAAGGAAGTCTATAAGCATGTGTCAGCCATTTATCAGGACTCTTGACTTTGCATGTTGGCCATACCCTCAGTGTGTTTCAGATTTACATGAAGTTATAGTCCTACAGTGCACCCTGGACCTACTTTCATTATTGGTAGGTAACCTTGAACCCAACAGCCGACATCTCCTCATTGTTCATTGAATGGGGGGTTTCCCTTGTGTTTGACTGCAAGAAATATATTCACACATTAGGATTCATGCAAGGTCTTGGATTCCATTAGCCTTATTGGTATTTTCCTCACCTTTTTCGGTAGTCTTCCTTATTGGCTTCTATTCAGAGATTCTTTTTCCTGCACTACTTGCATCTGGTGCATGCGAAATATGCACAGGGTTGTTGGTTTTTGAACATCCTCTTTGTCTGAGTTCCTCCAAATAATCAATCTATTGCTTTGTACCTCGTGCTGACTGATGAGAGATTCCTTAATTCTTTCCTTTCATCGGGTCTCCTTCCATCGACTTCATCTTATCTATTCTGGAAATGAGGCATAGAGTCTTATGATTACTTAGAGTCTTACAGTCATCAGTGGCAGGTTATCTCGCCATCGATAGTTGGGAATACATCAATATCTCCTTATCAATGGATTCTTCAAGTGTTCAACCTCAACACCTTTATTCACACTTGTACGAATGTACTCAGTGCCTTGATACCTACTTTCATTATCGATAGGTTGTCTCGCATTTGTTAACGATATACCTTAATGACTAGTAATCAAATGAAGTCTCATTGTGTTCAACCTGAACTCCTCTATTCAAATGATGTATACTTACACCTTTGGTGGATCATGTAGAATAATTGGAGAATTAATTTATAGTACCATATTTCATGAGTTGTGTTTATCGTTCATTGGGTCAATACATATATGACTTCAGTGATCATGGGATATCATATTGTACTCCATTGTATACAAATATCTTCAGATTGATTTTAAGACCAGTTTTCACCGGGCCTTGTTTGTTACTATGACATCCTATGGCATGTGTCTACTTTGTATTACTTATTCATGGCCATGAACAACTATTTGGTATATTTCCACATGGATTTGTAGTGTAAATCAAATTGGCAGCCATGTGTACAAAGTCATTATGAATTGTAATATTCTCATGAGCAACTAGCTCTTCTAGTTGAGTCTCCATTACTCCACTTCTGGGAATTATAATGTATTTCAACCATCACAAATACTCCTCTGACCTCACACATTAGGGGGCATTTGTTATAGAAATTTTTTCCTCACCCCATGCAACTTCTTGGATGGCCTTTCCATCTCCCTATGCAGACTTGAAGTCCCCCTTTGTACTTCTTAGAGATAAAAAATCATATTTTTCCACATATATGCTCCCTACAAGTTAGATAGCATGTGTATACGCAGGTTTCACTATTACATCCCGCGTACATCGAGTTTGGTGCTCAAAATTAAAAATTGTGTCAGGTTTCCATGTCACATCATGAGATCCATGATCCTTGACCTTCCATATACTGGAAACATTTTGACTTGGCCCTTCAGTTCCATTTGAAGGCTATAAATTGAGCCATATCCAAGCCATGGAAGACGAGAGAAATCAACTTTTGAGAGCAAAGATACTCTGACGAAATTTTCACTTCACATTGAGTCTGCATCCCTTTATCCTTGAAATTATGAACACATTGTTCATCCCCCACGCTCTTCCCTTTTTGATGGAGAACCTCATTGTCTCTTTTATATGATCTTTCCTTTGGTGGAGAATTGAAGTGGTGGAGGCACAACTGGAAGGGACTTAGTTTCTCATTTCTGAGATGTGCCGACATGAAATTTTGTCACGTATACACTTTTGTTGATCATTTTTTAATAGAAATACTCTTTTCCCATCCAATTGATATCTCGCAAATATTTGAATTATTATTCCATGGGCATATTTGTTATGAATGTTAATGGATTATTCTATTGTGTGTGATAACATTATATATTATCACCATATGCTTGTGTATCTTGGTTGTTGAGGACAAGTTGTGGGTATATATCTTTGAGTTGTGTGCTCAACGGTGGTCTTCATTAAACGTCCGTACAAGGTAGGCTCTTTATCTTGTCTTGTTAGCACTCTCATTTATATATCATACTTGGGATTAGAGTTTATTTCTACAAGCATTCTGTCTGTTGTGGTTTAACCCATACCATAGAGTGATTTTCCTCATAACACCAATTTCCATTTTTTCTAAAAATGATTCACCCAAATTCCATAGAGTAAAATTATTTTACCTTAAAAAACATCAAAAATAGAAACTATATAAAATCCTTATAAATTTGAATATTTTTACAAAATTATTGCCAAATATTTTACATGTTGCATATTAAGGACTAGTAAGATTAGCCCAGGTTTCTACATTTTAATATAAATTTACATCCTTAAAATTATCCCTGCTTGTATCACAGGTGATGGGAAAGTTCCAATTAGCGGAGGATTGAATGCTAGAGCGTATTCTTCGGCTCCGCAATCTTCAAAAGTTACAGAGGAATGACACCAAGAGGGACAATATCACTTCAAGAAATTTTAACTAGGTTCAAAATTTCCAAAGGACTGGCGCCAAATGATTCAGTATCACTTTAGGAAAAACCCTCTATATATGATATCTCCACTATGCTCAATTAAGCTTTGGAGGGGAATCTCCTTGGCTCTCCCTTTAGTGACCTCATCCTTATCTCCTTATGTGAGAGAAGTTCCTTGGCCACACCTATATGGCAGTTGGATTTTTCAATCCCTATCTCGGGCTACTAAGTTTGTTTTATGGCCTTGGAGAAATTTACTCTCCAACATGAACCAAGGCCCTAGCCTATAGTTGTTTTTGTATTATATTGGAATGAAATATGTTGAATAAATTTTATTTAGCATTTGTTTTATTGGTTTTTACTTACTCATAAGGGTTATGGATGGAACTTAGATGATTTTTTGACAGGCCCAAAGAAAAATACTTTAACACAAAGAAAAAATGTGATTTCTTCATTGAAAATGATAAGTGATAACAATTCTTCATATAGAAACAAACTCTTTTATTTAATACTTTTGAAAATGAAAGCAATACACCTTATTCTATGCAATATTTTGAATCACCTTGGAATTTATCCAAAAATACTCTTTCAAGGCAATGTAAAACAAAATGCAAAAAATTTTCAAATGAGGTTTCTTTTATTTTATTGAAGGCCACTATAACCAATCACAACATCTATCAAAGAAAACAAAATGCATAAAGACCCGAGTTCTAGTAATCAAGACTCCTTTCTTGAAAAGTTCAAATCCAAGGGGTCAAGAGAAAGGATAACTAACAAACAAGTTGTTTTTTGTCTTTTCGGTTCCTTTCCTTTTCCTTTATGAACAAAGGGAAGAAGAAATAAAAACTTCAAGAACTATTGAATCACAACAATTAAACTAGAAACTAATCCAAACAGTCCACAACTGACCTTTCGAACAAACTAAAGAACCTTATAACCAAAAAACCAACCTAATCAAAAGCAAGATATTTTAGATGATTAGATATTTTTCAAATACTCAACACAACAATCAAAGGAAAAATAAAACTCAACAAGCTTAGATTGTACTAAAAAAACAAACCAGGTCCTCCAAAACAGAGAGAAAGGATGAAAAATTCAAAATTCAACATAGATCTGTAATTGTGTACACTAGGACTCGCGGACATCCATGGGTCATACAAAGTCAAATCACATATATCCATGACTCAGAAAGGGACAAAGCACGGATGGACCAGTAAAATTTGAAAAATAAAAAACCCAATCCAGATGGAGGCTTCTAGAAACTTTGGAAAAAGTTTCTAGATGGAAAATGATTTGAAAAGAAAGCCTAGAAAACAAGAAAAGTTATAGAAATCAAAGACAAAAAAATACACCCTAAGACCAACCCAAACTAGGAGAAGAGATCTCTGGTATGTTCGCCAATTATGTTACGAGATGTTTCCCCTATGACCTTGGGTCATGTCAAAGCAGAGTGAGACCATATACAAAAGACAGAACCTACCCTCACATACAACAATGTTATGAGAAAAAATAACTACTTTGACGAGAAAGAGAGAGAGAGAGAGAGAGAGAGAGAGAGAGAGAGAGAGAGAGAGAGAGAAGGAGAAGCCTCAAACCTTGAATCCTACATTTGATGTTGGTCCTCACTCTCCACCTTTGATGTTGCTCTCGATCTCTTATGGTATCAACCTGCAAAAGAAGACCAAGTCTATGCTGTAAAAAGGTAGTTATGGATTCTAATTATACATGTAGTGTGAAAATATTCAAGTATATGAAGAAAACTAACATATATCAACATATTGAAATAAATTTACACATGTATGGAGGGAAAGAGAAGTCTTTTATTGAAAATGGTAAGAGTGGGTAGTTACAACCTGACTTGAACCACTGACACTACCTCAAATCCAACCACCTAGGTTCCTCCACTGGTCATACAAGAGAGAATAAGGAGAGTTGTAAAACGAGTTCCATATCAAGGGGATGCTACTCAGAGAATCAAGGAAAATAAGGAAACTTGCAAATGCGTCAACATAAACTTACATCTAGGTTTTCCTCCTCATCCATACCCTCAAAGATGCATTTATACCATCCTTAAGGGATTTGAGGTGATTGAATTCTATTGTGTACAGACCAAGGGAAGTTTGGGAATGATCCCAACCAAAAACCATGCCCGAAAATGTGGAATTATTTTATTTTTCATATTTTTTGAGGGAATCTGCAAGTTGTAAACTAGAAACTCACGGACATCTGTGGTTTACACACATGTGACTCGTGGATGGAAACAAAAGTCATATTTTCTAGATGAGATTGATGAAGGAGAATGGGGTTTGAGTTTACATTCTAGGGAAAAGGTTAGACCATGCCACAAATACTTTGTGGTGTGGCAATTTATGCTATAACAGGTACCCACTCTAGCTTAAAATGAGTGCTTCCTTCTTCATCGTACAATCTGCAAATTATTGCTGACAAAAGCATGTAGGATTCTTTGAGATACTAGATTTGATATAGTATATTATCCTTTATAGTAAATTTTTTCTTGTCACCCCACCAATATTTTATTATCTCAACAAATCTAGGATTTTCTTTCTTGAATATATCCAAGAATTGTTTGTTCATATATACTTCAGGTTTCAGTAGCTAGTATATCCTATGAACATCATTTAGCTTCAAGGAGGTGATAGATGTTCCCACCTCATTCACTGTGGTGGATGTTTTTTAATCCAAATGTGAGTAAACCCATATGATTGCATCATTATATGGAAATGTGAGTGATGTTCCCACCTCTTCTCAGTAATCAATGTGTTTATATTTGAAACGCATAGTATGTGGAAAAAGTACAGGGTGAATAATGTCATCGGTAAATCTCTTTCAAAAGGATGCCTTTGGGAACACTTTATCGAGAAAACGCCATTGGGAAAGATCATATTGGAAGAATATGTTTGGGATAATTGTGTAACATATTTGCTTGCTAACACCAAATTTAAAACAACCCATAAATATAAAATAAACCAAGGGGAATCATGACCATAATTTAACATGCATCTAACAACATCTTTTAGAACATGAATGTAATTTTTCCAGCAAAACAAAAAAAACACAACATTCATATAAAAATTTTACATAATGGAATAACATCATAACACAATAGAGAACTTATATGTTTATAAAATACCCAATTGGTTGCATATGAAGGACTCTCCTCCCAACCATAGTCTTTTTTTTCATTTTCTCTCAACAAAAATCCAACCCCGAGATAAGGATATGAATCCACAAGGAGATCTAGCCCTCTTGGTTTTCCACTCTCCACATTCAGCAACCTAAAACCCAAGTTCTACTCCAACAGTAATTCCAATCCACCATATCTCTTCCCCACAACCTACACAACCCAAGGAATGGGATTCCCCCTCTCTACCATGTAATCCCTCGAGCCTTCCCACTTCCCTACAGGGCTTCAGTGCACTTAGTTGAACAAGAATATCACAGTTGGGGACTCCATGAACCCTAAACTACTCCAAGCGTGATCACAACAACCTGGACAAGGATATTGAGCCATTTCCTCAACAGGAAATTATCCACATGCACACAACATTTCATTTTTATAGGAACACGGGCCACTTTTCCATCATAAACACAACCTAATAATGTCTACCTTCAAGAAAAAACTGGTTGGTGCTCTTCCCAGCACTCAACTCCTCTCTTGCTGCCCAAAATTAGCATGTAAAAACTTACCTCTCTTCCTATACAAATTTCTTTTTTTCCCAAGCAAGACCAATCAAGTTGGCTCTCACACTTCCTAATGTTCATTGTACTTCATCCCCATGCTCTCAATAACTAATTTATGTAACTTCTCACACCCACACTCTTACATGAATTCAATGATTGACCTCTCATACACTCAAGGGGAAAATTAGAAGGTAAATTTTCATTAACTTGGGATAATAACGTGGGTTTCCCCTTTGGATCCCTCTTTTATCCCCCCATCATTTCCTTCACTCTCGTATCGCAACCAATGATTATTGTTATTATTAATTATTTCAATGTATATAATATTCAAATTTGGACATCGACCATAGTAATCAATATGGGATCTTTTCCCCAAAAATATTGTCTCACCAACCTAAATCACATTTATAAAATTACATCATAATTTGCGAGGATTAAAATCTAGGGATGTTACATCCTCCCCCCTTATTTTTTCAATCTCCTCAGTGCACAACACCCTACAAGTGTACATACATAACACAATGTTAGTATCTCCATAATTTAGTCACATATAGGCTCTATGGCCTAATATCACACATGCATCCCACCCCAAACATAAATACATAGGTGACAAACTTTTCAATCACTTCCTAATTAATTTAGTAAGCAATTGAGGAGGTGTGTATTTAATTATCAATCGGAGGTCATAATTGAACTTGCGAACTGTCATGCACCATATATCCAAGTATAGTATGGTGATTTATAATGATTTGTAGTACTTTCAAATGATTGTCACAAGGAAAGGTTTCGGGATGCTTTAAAAAGTCATTGAATTAAGCTATATCAAATCCACACAGTTGCAGGAAAGTAAATGACACACTACAGAAAATTAAATCACTCTTGCGGGGAAAAATAATCACACTTGCAGGAAAGTAAATCACGCTTGTGGAAAAGTAAATCACACTTGTAGGAATGTAAATCACACTGCAAAAAAGTAAATCACACTTGTGGAAAAGTAAATCACACTTGCAGGAAAGTAAATCACACTTAGAGGAAAGTAAATCACACTTACAGAAAAGTAAATCACACTTGTGGAAAAGTAAAGGTGACTTGATCAAGTAATAGGATGATCTTGATTAATGAGACATATGTCTTATAGATTATGCCCCAAGATACAACCCTTATGCTGCAAGGATCAAACCACACTATGCTTGTAAACAAATGAAATAATTGTTTTAATTTGCAAACCACACGATTGTCAACTAGAAAGCTAGATGCAGAATTGTAGCAGCAGCCAGAGTTGCAGCAACATGAATTACAACAATGCAAGTTAAAACAACCATAATTGAAACAATAAAAAAGTTTAAATAGGAATTGTTGGAAATAAATGAAAGTGAATAAAAGATACCACTATTATTCTAACAAATCAAAAGACAAGGTTTTGCAACGTTAACACAAGATGGCGACAACAGAGTTATAGCGTCGAGAAAATTCCAAAGTCATAGCATGATGTTTATATAGGAATTGATGGAAATAAATGGAAATAAGTAAAAGAGACTACAATTATGCACTCGTCAATCTTAAAAGAGACAATACCATGCAACACCAATGTTAAGCTACAACAATTGGTTACAAGTTTAATAGAGGAATTATTGGAGCTGAATGAAATTATGGAAAAGCTTCTATAACTATTCACACATGAATAAGGAAACTAAATTTTGCAATATGAACTCTGAGTCACAACAATCCAGAGCTAAAATAATGGAAAATTATACAGTTATAGTAAGATGTTAATGAAGGAATTTCCAGAAATAAATTAAAAAGATAAAAATGAAACTAAGGCTATTTCTACAATTTAGAAGATACACACCCAATATCGAGCTAAGGAGGGGGGCCTAACTCCTTAGACAAGGTACTAGTATAAGAATGCAGGAGATGCTAAATGATCAACATGTCATTAATTGAATAGGAACAGAACAGAACTTTATTAAGCTGAAAGATGTAGCTTAAATACAATTTCCTCTTACAAAATATCTGTTGATTTTACTCCCTCCCTCGGCTTAGTGCGAGAAGACATATTTATACAAAGTGACTTCTTCCTAAGTGATCTAAGAAAATCTATGGACATCCACAAGAATCAGGGGGGGGTTGTCTCATCTTGTTACAATAAATTTTCCAAAGGAGGGAAAAAATGGGTGTGTGTTGATTAAATCAACCACGACAAGTGGTGGCTGAGTTGTCCATTCTATTCTTATGCCTAATTTCCCTCATCGTATTCTTGAGTGATTTTTGGATGACTGGTCATTCCCTAGTGACAATTGTATGGTTGACTGTTGAGTTGTTACATTTTTGCAACAATAATCTGAAGTGGGAGTTGCGGCATTGCAATTCACAACACTACAAGTTGCAGCACTGGGAGTTGTAGCATCATAATTCACAACACTACGTGTTGCAGCACTGGGGGTTGTAGCACTGGGGATTGCAGCAACGGACAGAGTTGCAACACTGGGAGTTGCAGCAATGGGATTTGCAGCAATGACCAGATTTGCAAGAGTTGCACTTGAAAAGGAATTGCATCTCTCATATTGGGAAGGTGGCTACACAACTTGTTCCTATAAAACATTGTTAGCACGAAAAGTAATAATCTCCTAAAAAATGCATATGACTAAAAATTGAAAATGGCATGTTGGGTGAGTGATTATAGATTAACAAAAAAATGTGTCATTGTGGATGGAAAGTGTTATGAATATGAAGGTGGACAATTTGTGAAAAAGGTGATTAAAAGGTATTGGACGTGTGCTAAAAAGATGTCAATTTGAGCACCTGTCATCTTCCCTCAGCCGAAATCATTGCATTTCCTCATGAAACAAAACAATTACTATGACTCTAAGAGAGGGAGGCTCCCATGGAGGCGATGGATTTCATCATTTGTGGATCTTCCTCAAGAGTGGGTGCTTCTTCCTCATCCTGATAACGTTCCAAAATTGCAAATAGTCCTTCACCTAAATTTTCCTCTGTTGGTTCTTGTGTAACAACGAGGTCCTTCTCTTCTTGTGTTTGCACTATTTCTCGATCCTTTGTTTCTTATACTAGTTTTGGTGTATCAATAGAGTGGTTGGTATCTATTGGTTCTTGCGTAATATAAGGGTAATGGGACTCTGTTGGTTCTTGTGTGACAATAAGTAAATTGGAATTTGTTGATTCTTTTGTAACAACTAGGAAATGGGCCTCTGTTGGTTCTTGTGTAACAATAGGGAAATTGCCCCTTGTTGGTTCTTTTGTAACAACAAGTCAATTGGCTTCTGTGGAAGTGGAGTGGGTATCCTTTATAGGATAAGAAGGGTGATCTTCTTTTGTTGGTTCAACAAGGAGAGTGTCCTATGTTGGTGCAACATGGTGGATATCCTCTGTTGTTGCAATAAGGTGGATATACATTGTTGTTTCATCAGGGAAAGTTCCCTCTATGGGTTCCACTAGTTGACTGGCATATGAGATAGGGGAAATTTTTGTTGATGGTGCAAAATGGTGAGTCAACTCTATTGGTTTAGTGAGTTGGGTAGCTTCTAGGAAAACAAGGTGAATTTCCACTGTTGGTGCAGTGGACTGACTTTTGGCCATGGGTTATGTTGCCTAGGCAAGGTGGTCTATCCCATCCAACTGCCTCTCTTTCATGAGCTCATCCTTTAACAATTTCAAGGAGGTATGAAGCCTCATGTTCTTCTTTTGAAGAACCCATTTCTTCCTTAAAAGTGTTGAATAGAAAGGTGTGAGGGAGTGGTGACTTACTCGTTTTGATTTTGTGCTTTTGGTGCTCTAGGGTAGTAATGGGGTAGTTGTCTTCTGGAGTTGTGGCTTCCTTATCATCATTGTAAGCCTCCATAATCATAGTGAGGCCTTCCCCTATGGTTTTCCTTCCTGGTTGTTCTATATCAACAAGTTTCTTTGCCCCTATATCTTCTTTAGGTCTAGGCCGTGTAGAATATTTTCCATCCCCCATGGTATCTTGTGCTTCAAATATTTCTTCAACCTATTGTGCCCCTATTGGTTCTTGTGTAACAATAGGGGTTTTTTATTTTTTGGTATCAGCATTCCTTCTTTCTCTTTTGTTCTTCATGGTCATCGGGTATGATGCCCTCTTCCTTGTTCTTGGAAATCTTTTGGTCACAATTTTTCTTCTTGTGAACTCTATGTCACTATAATGGCCACATTCTTCTTCCAGTAGATTATCGATAGAACCATTGGTGGTTTTATTTTTAGTGGTTTCAATTTTGGAAGTTGTATCTTTTTCATCCTCTAGAGATGCATCAGTTACTGCATCCATAGCTTTAGCGACCATGGCCTTCAGTGTTGCAGTGGCCTTTGCTTCTAGAGTTTCATCTCCCTCAACTTCTGGACTTGTGGTGTCACTATCCCTTGGAGGAGTTATAGTGGATGTTGCTCTTCTAGGTGGGGTGATGGTTGGGGTTGGTTCTCTCACAACCTCATTCCATGTCTTTCCCTCATGTTGCAGTGCTCATTCAACCAAGAGTTTGATCATCTCATGGTGTGAAGGGGCTTCTCAAGGATGAAAAACTTGGTGTGCCTATTTTTCCATGGTTTGCATCATTCTCCAAAGAAAAAAAGACATGTTGATTAGCCTGTTGTGTCACAGATGGTCCAATAAATGGATTTATTATAGGTAGATGGCCACACAAAAACCCTTGCAGGTAATGTATCGTTGTATGATGAGGGAATTGTTGGATAATTTTGAGCTTGGGCCTCTAATTGCAATACCATTGTTCGTTGATCTAAGGGAGTTCGACCACTTCTACAATTACGTCCTATGTTACCTACATGACTACCTAAGCTACCTCTGTCCTAATTTCCTTGAATTTTATAGTGAATTCTAGCACCACATTATCATCATAAATGCCCAGCCTATTTAGGTATTCCATCCAACCTGCCTGCTAGAAAAATTCCTCGATGCTTTTGTATGCCTCCAGCAAGACGCTTTCCATGGGCTCTCTATGGTTTAGTGAGCCTCTCATTTTCCTACTCATAACTCAAATGATTGTGGTTGCAACTTGGTATGAACATTTCAGAAGGTGGCGATTTCAAAGAATGAATAGGAATGGTGGTGGAAATGGGGTGATCATGTTCCGGTTTGGGTAATTATGGATGTACGATGGTGTTTTAGTGATGTGTTTAGATCAAAATTATGCAAATTCATTTGTTATTCCTTACATAATTCAAGAGACGTACCTTCTAATCTTACCGTCTCTTGTCATGATTGTGCATACCCTCAGCAAGTTTTCGTGTTGGCATTGAAAGTTGAAACAACATGTGAAATTGTAGTGACGGTGTAGTTGAGCTACAAAAACATTTATCTATGTTCGAATTTGTTGTAGTATGTAAATTTGCAATAGTACGTTGAGTTACAGTAATAGGAAAATTCACAACAACATCCTGGAATTGTAGCAAAGTGCAGAGTTGCAGCAATACGAGGAATTGCAACAACGAATAGTGTTGCATCAACAATGGAGTTGCAACATCATCCAGGATTTGAAGCAAAGTGAAAAGTTGCAACAACAATAGACTAGCAGCAATGTGTAGGCCGCGACTGTGGCTTGACATGGGATCTTGGCAAAAGTCATCTTTGTCCAAATCAGATATGGATATCTTAGCAGTGGAGTTGTGCTGGTGATATGAAGAGTTGCGGTGAAAGGAATTTTAGCAGAAAAATTTTGTGGTGGTGGGAGTCACAACAACGGGAGTGGGAGAAAAGGGAGTTTCAGCCAGCCAGAATTGCAACAGGACAGAGTCGCAGCAATAGGAGTTGCAGCAACATTCTTTTCCCTTGCATATCCTGAAAGTTTTTTATTAAAAAACAAAAATTTATTGAAACTTGATCAGAAGTATCCTGACATAACTATCACAAAATTGTAAAGTCTCTCTCTCTCTCTCTCTCAAGCATGGTATACACTAGCATAAGATGATTTTCACAAAACATTCCCCAAGGCATGCCCCTAAGGGTTTTCATACATCGGTGTATTTTTTTTTAATAGGAATGAATCATTTAGTAGGGGTTCCCCCCTTGTCTACAATCTCCAGATCATTGTTAGGACATCCACTAGTGATCCTATTTAGAAAGGCTTCCTTGGATAGGGGTTTATGATATAATCAAATCATGTGTCCATTTTCCATCAAAGGAGTTCTCTCGTTTTCAATGGTGTGAATTTTGATGGCTCCATTTTCATATACGATATCAATATCATAAGGCCCGAGCCATCAAGTGTGGAACTTCCCGCTAAAATCCTTGAACCTGGAGTCAAATAATAAGGATTAGTCTCCAAGTTTGAATTTATTCTTCTTAATGAACATGGCATGCCATCAAGAACTTTGATGTTGTATTATTTTTGTGTGGTATAGGGAAGCTTGATGAAGTTCATCTAATTCATTGATATGGAGGAGTCTCTTCTTGTGAGCTTTAGTTAATTCTATTCCAAGTTGTAGAGTTGTTCGAAGTTTCTAGATCTATGTTTCAATCAACAATAGTATTGTCTTTCCATACACAAGTTCATATGGATTACAACTAGTGGTAATCCTCCATGTCATCTAGTAGGCCCATAGAGTTTCAAATAGTTTGTGAGCCAATTCCATGAAGTGTTTTATGACAGTCTTGGTGATAATGGCCTTGTTATCACATAAAGTTGTCTAAGGGCCATAGGGTGACCCCATCCTTTTCTTGCGCGGGTATCAGTTTCAATTTTAAAAGTGCACCTTTCAGAGAAACCCACTTCGGGCTCGAAATGCAAGCAAAAGGCAATCGAGATCATAAAGTTGTGCGAAGTTTAACATAAGGCAGAGGTCCAAATTCGTGAGGTCAATCCTAGTCATTGGTACTGGGAAGGGCACGTGGTGAAATATCAGCATTTCACAGTTTTGCGAGTTGGGAAAGTAAAAGGGTAGAGTCATGAGGACTCGCGAAGTGCGAATTCACAAAAAGATTGCAGTCATTGATCAAAGGAGGGATCTGGACCATGGATTTCGTCCTGAGAAACTCACAAGTTCAGGTTTTGAGAGTAGGGAAAGAATCAATACTGCAACAACGTGAAGCACGAAGTCACGAAGTGCCAAGGAATTGGGCCCATGGTCACAGTCTGAGGTCACGTAGAAGGTGGGCCCAAGAAGAAAGGTAAACACCTAGCGCATGATTGGTGACTCGGGTTTTCAAGAGGAGATCTCGACTGTTGGATCATGGGGAATCGTGGACCATCAATCTGAGGCAAGTGTGAAATTGGAAATCGAGAGAAGGGAGGTGAGTATTCCTTCAACTTCTCGAGACACAAAATCCTGATACGTACCTTTTGGATAAGCGCTTGGTCATAGTTGGGGTCACATTGTTGAAGGTTAAGGAGAGGAGCTAGCACTTGCTAGGCTCCAGTTCATGATTTCAGAAATCGGGAGAAGGGAAGTGAGTAGCCTTTCAACTTCCCGAGACGTGAAATACCGATACGATGAAGATTATATATGGACCGTGGAGCTTATAGGGACAGGTGGCATCCAATCTGATGGTTCATGGAAGTGAATTTCAAGAGATTTGGGAGCAATCGTGGTCGTTGGATGCATAGCAGATCTGACCCTCGATCTGAATAAGGTCAATTTCACAATATCGGGTATTGGGAGAGTGTATTCAAGTGATGTGAATGCCCCTAAAACTTGAAAACATGATGCACCCAGGAGTTGGGACCATGGTCATGGCCCGAGGTTGCATGCAGGAAAAATTCGGTGAAGGAGAAGCTGGCACCAGGAGCTTTGAGAGTGAAAAGGAAAGAGTGTGAATTTCATGAGACCTACACAAAAAGCCAAAGATGGCCATGTGTGTTAAAGAACGTGACCATCATGGTTTTAAGGGGTTGGGTTGACTTAAAGGGCCGCTAGTAGTACATGGTAGATCATTGGGCATTAAGTCTCGTCCTGATCCCGATGAAGGAAGTTAATGAAAAAAGGAGTGGTGGTTGAAACCTCATCTCACTCCATAAATGGAAGGTATGGAAGGTTCGGCCGTGGGGACTGAACTGTCAGCCTGTGGTACTATTGCAAGCAGATTTTCCTGCAAAACCCATGCTAATTTGAGCTCGCATCTGACAGAAGAATACCCACACAGTCTGACAAAGTGGGCACCGACTAGAAGAATTGAATGCAGGGGTCTGATCACACTCCTGGTAGTTGCAACAGTTTTGAGTATATATACTCAATTTTGATATTTTGTTAAGGTCGGATGGTTGAGCTAGGCTCCCTGCTATTGTAATATTTTATGAAGAACATTGGTTCTCTGGTTATGTATTTGTTTTTGGAGACATATTGGTTAATCTAAGTGAGCTTTCTTGCTCCATCTTATTTGCCTCTAATATTGAGAGAGTTCATGAGTGACTAATTCACATGGATTGTTGTGACTGTATTATGATGAATATTTGATTATAATGTTGTTATAATTTCTTTCAGTTTCTTTGAGGTTTGAATTCAAGAGGATCTTGTGTTTAAGTTTTTCCTCCTTAGGCTATTGAAAGACCTGATGTCCACAGCATACCTTTACACTCTCCTCACCAAATTCTTCCCTCTATTCACCCTTACTCCAACTTACTGACTGATGTTGATTCCATACCTCAATTGCTTATGCATGCTAGTCCAATTTTTTGAGTTAGAACATTATTATCATTGAGTCCTCTCCATTTGATCACCTAAAAATCATTTACATTTACTGTATAAACTGATGGGTACTAGGGCTTACCTCCCCTACAGTCAAGAGGTGACTTCTAGTGCTAACATTTCTGGCATCGTTGTCATGGATGGATTTGAGAAGATTGAAGAGATCCCTGGAAAGAATGACATAGATCCAACTCTTGATGGTAGACAAGAGAGGGATACAAAAATTGACTATAATCATCTACCTGGCGACTCCACAATCAAAGACTCCACTCGGGAGGATCCTACTGACAGAAAGATGAAGGGAATGATTGGGTATTATCTTATGATCTTTCTTCATGAACTTTTGTTATTCTTTATCAACTCATTTTTGTTTTTCCCTTCACATAAAAAGAGGATCATATTGTGTTTTGTTTATTCGGTTGATCACCAACCTTCCTTTATATATCCATCCTTGGAATAAGAAGACATGCTTTATGCGTGTGTTGTAGATGTTGATATTATATCCTCAGCTCATCCTACTCATAAAAATGATCTTCATATTGAAACCCCTCCTGAACTCAATCACCCTTGTAGCCCTAAGGAGGTTGAAACTAATCCAAAACCCCCTCAACTCTCATCACATCATGTTGTTACTATTGAGCCTTGCCATCAGTGAGATAAGCCTCATATTCAGCCCACTAGTTTTCAAACTAGAATTAGAGACAAGTTGTTTAAACCTTTAAAGATTCCATATCATCTTCATTCTTATCCTCCTAATTTCTTTAAGTACTTTCCCCATTTTTCTGGAGAGGATCATGTTACAGTCGTGAGGCATGTGGACTCTTCCAAGAACTTTATTGATTAGTTTGAGATAATTTATGAGGATGCTACCATGAGGTTGTTTTCCAAATCCTTGTTAGGAGATGTTGGTGTATGGTTTAAGGGTTTGGGAGCTGACTCCATTGGTTCCTGGGTTGAATTATGAAATATGTTTTTAAAGTGGTGGGGTGAGAACAAGTCCCTTGATCAGTACTAGGATGATTTTCATGCCTTGAGGAGAGGGGAAGATGAATCCTTGGCTATCTTCAATAGGAGGTTTTACAGTGTTTATCATAGTATGCCTATAGAGATTAGACCCACAAAGACTGTTGTCATGGTGTACTATGTCATGGCTCAGAATTCAAAGCTTGTCCTTCTCTTGAGAGAAAGGAAATCTACATCTTTATCATAGTTATTCATGGATGTTGAGGAAGTAGAGGAGAACCTCTGAGATTGAGGCAGGATTCAAAGTCAGTATCATCTCAACTCTGAATGTAAGGCAGTTTTTACCTGTTATCCCTATGAAGGAAAGATTGTGGATAATTTTGTTTTCAATGCAGGTATCCATGAGCAACCCTATATTGATGAAAATCATGTGTATGAAGAGCTAGGAGCGGCATTTACTATTGTTCCTGAAATAGATATTTTTAACAGTTATTTTCCTGATAAAATTATTGATTTAAAGGCTGATCATAGATATAAAGATAGCTCCTTTTTTATGAATATCCTAGTGCTGATGAGAAGAAATCTTATCTTGTATTTGATCACTATGAAGACAATAAGGATGATGCAGAGGTTGTCTTGTCACGGAAGACATAAAATTTGACCAGGAGCATCCCTTAGTTGAGGCACATGAAGAGGTCATTTATACACAACCTGAAGTAAATACACATTCATCAGTGGACCAGCAGCTTCCTACGTCCATCCTTCTTCCACTTGTACCTACGGTTCACAGTAAGTAGTTTTTTTACCCACAGATGCATGTGGTTGTCATTCGATCAAGTGTGCATGTAGAGGACATCAAGCAGGCTATCCACATCTTTGAAAAAGTGAAGGTAACCTTTCATAAGTTAATCATGCGGTGCCTTCAGTTTCATGACCCTGTTAATGAGTACATAAAGTTACACTTTTCAAATGATTTGGAGCATGCAGGATTGATCTTTTTATCAACATTTGAAGGTAATATGGGTGATCATAAGAATGAAATTAGCCAGCTATCACACTTTCCTTGTTTCTTATGGATAATTTGTGGTGAAGCGAAGGATTCAATGATCAAATAGTTTGAATGGCTATGGTGGAAGTTTGCCTTCACCTGGCCCATTGTAAAAGTCAGTTAGTTTAGGTTTTGTACATAAATAAGCTCTTTATGGAGCATGTGTGTTTGTTTTCCTTTTTATAAGTAGAATAGTGTACATGTCGGCCTTCAATGAAATGTTTTGAGCTCGAATCCCTAACCTAATGCATAAGGCAATGGGAACTGCTTGTTCTTGGCATCTTGCAGGGAGCATGCCATCCCCTGTGGAGCCAAATGTTATCACATAAATATGTCTAAGGGCTACATGGTGACCCCATCCTTTTCTTGCGTGGGTATCAGTTTTGATTTCAAAAGCGCACCTTTCAGAGCGACACACTTCGGGCTCAAAATGCAAGCAACAGGCGATCAGGATCATAAAGATGCACAAAGTTTAATGTCAGACAGAGGTTCAAAGTCACGAGGTCAATCATAGCCGTTGGTACTAGGAAGGGCACGTGGCGAAAGATCAGTATTTTGTGGTTTTGCGAGTCATAAAAGTAAAAGGGCAAAGTCGTGAGGACTCGCGAAGTGTGAAGTCATGAAAAGATCGTAGTCGTTATTTAAAGGAGGGATCTGTACCATGGATTTGGTCCCAAGGAACTCACAATTTTGGGTTTCGGGAGTAGGGAGACAAGCAATATTCTAACAACACGAAGCACGAAATCATGAAGCACCCAGGAATTGGGCCCATGGTCATAGCCCGAGGTCACATAGGAGGTGGGCCCAAGAAGAAAGGTAAGCACCCAGCGCATGATTGGTGACTTGAGTTTTCAAGAGGAGATCTAGACCATTGGATCACGGAGAATCATGGACCATCGATCTAAGGCAAGCGCGAAATCGAAAATTGGAAGAAGGGAGGTGAGTATTCCTTCAACTTCCCGAGACGCAAAATCCTGATACACACCTTTTTGATAAGCGCTTGGTCATAGTTGGGGTCACATTTTTGAAGTTTAAGGAGAGGAGATGGTGTTCTCTAGGCTCCAGTTCACGATTTCAGAAATCGGGAGAAGGGAGGTGAGTAGCCTTTAAACTCCCCGAGACGCGAAATCCCAATACGATGAAGATTATATATGGACCATTGATATTATAGGGACAGGTGGTAGCCGATTTGATGGTTCATGGAAGTGAATTTAGGGAGTTTTGGGAGCAATCGTGGTCGTCGGATGCATAGAAAATCTGAATGTCGATCTGAAGAAGGGAAATTTTGCAATATCAGGTATCAAGAGAGTGTATTCAAGTGATGTGAAGGCCCTCAAAATGCGAAACCATGATGCACCCAGGAGTTGGGCCCATGGTCATGGCCCGAGGTTGCATGAAGGACAAATGCAATGAAGGAGAAGCTGGCACTAGGAGCTTTGGGAGCATGAAAGAAAGAGTGTGAATTTGAGACCTACACCAAAAGTCAAAGATGCCCATGTGAGTTAAAGAATGAGACCATCATGGTTTCAAGGGGTCGGGTTGACTCGAAGGGCCACTAGCAGCACATGGTAGATCCCTGGGCATTAAGTCTCGTCCTAATCCCGATGAAGGAATTTAATGAAAAAAGGTGTGGTGGTTGAAACCTTGGCTCACTCCACAAATGGAAGGTATGGAAGGTCCGACCGTGGGGCCTAAACTATCAGCCCATGGTAGTCCTACAAGAAAATTTTCCTGAGAAACCCATGTTGATCTGAGCTCACGTCTGGCAAAAGAATTCCCACACGGTCTGATAGAGCGGCACCAATTGGAATCTTTGAATGCAGGGGTCTGATCATGCTCCTAGTATTTGTAGCAGGTTTGAGTATATATACTCAGTTTTGATATTTTGTTAAGGTCAGATGGTTGAGCTAGGCTCCCTGCTATTGTAATATTTTATTAAGAACATCGGTTCTCTGGTTATGTATTTGTTTTTTGAGACATCTAGGTTAATCTAAGTCAGCTTTCTTGCTCCATCTTATTTTCCTCTAATATTGAGAGAGTTCATGAGTGACTGATTCACATGGATTGTTGTGACTGTATTATGATGAATGTTTGATTATAATGTTGTTATAATTTCTTTCAGTTTCTTTGAGAATTGAATTCAAGAGGATCTTGCATTTAATTTTTTCCTCCTTAGGTTGTTGAAAGACCTAATGTCCATAGAAAACCTATACACTCTCCTCACCAAAGTCTTCCCTCTATTCACCCTTAATCTAACTTACTAACTGAAGTTGATTCCATACCTCAATTGCTTATGCATGCTAGTCCAGTTTTCTGAGTTAGAACATTATTATCATTGAGTCCTCTCCATTTGATCACCTAAAACTCATTTACATTTACTGTATAAACTGATGGGTACTGGGCTTACCTCCCCTGCACTCAGGAGGTGAATTCTAGTGCTAATAGGCTTCAAGGATTTTTTTTGTCCCTTCTACTTATCTGTTGGCCTATGGGTAATATGGTGTAGCAACCTTGTGTTTGATATTGTATTTATCCATCATGTCTCTAATGAGTCTTGAAGTGAATTGAATTCCTCCATCAGTAACTATTTTCCAAGGTATCATGGATCTGGTGAAGATTTATTCATGAATAAATCCTACTACTACGTGTTCTGTTGCAGTCGGGAGTGTCTTGGCTTCCATCCATTTTGTGACATAATATGTGCATACTATGATGTAGTAGTTAAGGTGGAAACAATGATTGATCATATCTACAAATTCCAAGGCCCATTTATCAATGGGTTCTAATACCAATTGTGGTTGTAATGACATCTCGTCTGATTGCACCATTCTTCCCATGTGTTGGCATCTATCACACATTTTTACATATTCCTTGTCATATTTGAAGATAGTGTGCCAATCGTACACTTGGTCAATTACCTTGTACCTAGTCCTCTTTTTTGCAAAGTGGCCTCCACATGGACTATCATGCTAGGCTTTCAAGATCTCATGGATCTCATCTTCTCACACACATTTTATAATAATGAGAACCAATCATGTGTGGAAGAGGAAGTCATTGATCCATGAGAATATCCAACTTTGTTTGATAACGTTATGTCACTCTTTTAGAGATAAATGGTGTGGGATTATACCTACAACCAAGTAATTAGTGATATATGTAAACCAAGGAGAGTTAGTAGAAACCACAAATAGGTTCTCATCAGGAAAAGAATATTCTATAGGTGGTTCATTCTCATTAAATGTAAGTCTTGAAATAAAATCATCATATACATCATCCTTCCCTGGTTTATTCAAGATGGTTATATCATATTACTGTAGTAACAATAAACACGTAGTTACCTAGCCATTACTAATAGGTTTTTTCATTAAATGTTTTATGGCAACATGGTTAGTGTGCAATATTATTGGATATCCTTTTATGCAATGCCGAAATTTATTAATTGTATGTATTGCCATAAGAAAACCTTTTTCTTTTACCATATAATTTAGTTCTTCAGATGAGAGATTCTTGTTGATGTAGTAAATTTCATATGGATCCTTTCCTTATAGTTGTCCTAGAATAGCTCCAATGGCAGTGTCTGATGTTTCTGTGGAGATATGAGATGGGAGGGACCAATCAGTGACTCTTAAAATAGGAGCTTCATACATTTTAGTTTTCATTTCGTCAAGTGCATGCTGGCATATCTATGTCCATAAAAACTCATAATCTTTGTCAAGTAAGGAAAATAATGGATGAGCAATTCGTGAAAATTTTTCAATAAAGCAATGGTAATAACCAACATATCCTAAGAAACTATGTACATGTTTTTCCAAACATGGAGTCAAGAAATTTAATATTACCTTGATTTTTTTTTTATCCACTTGGATGCCTTTAGTTGAGATGTGGTGTCCTAATATGATGCCATCAATTAACATCATTGCATATTTCTCATTACTGAGGGAAAATTCGATTCCTTACACCTTCTCAATGTTTTCTCTATATTTTTCAATGCCTCATCAAATTCATTGTCGTATGTCATGAAATTATCCATATATATTTCCACAATCATGAATTAAATTGAATAATACAAAAATTACAACTCTTTGAAAGCGAAGGGGTGTTACATAACACGAATGTTAGAACACGATAGGAAAATTTCCCCCATGGATAGGTAAACATTTTTTTGTATTGATCCTCAAGCGCAATATGGATCTGGTTATACCCTTTGAATCCATCGAAAAAGAAAAAGTATTTCTTCCCTGCTAACATATCCAAGACCTGGTCAATGAATGGAAGTGGGAAATGGTCCTTATGTATTTCTTTGTTAAGTTCTCTATAGTCCACACAAATTATCCATTTACCATTTTTCTTTGGTACCATGACTAGAGGGGAGACCCATTAGGTGTCATAAATTGGATAGATAAAGTTGGCTGCAAGCAATTTTTGTAGCTCTTCCTCAACTATGTCCTTTTGTGTTGGATTCACCTGATGCTAAGGTTGGTGGATGGGTCTATATATATGTGATGTGTGCATAAGTCAGGATGGATTCCCTTCATGTTAGAGTAGTCGTAGGTGAAGGCATCACTATGATTTTGTAGCATCTTTACCACTCGCTCTTTTTGTTGTTCAATTAGTCCCTGGTTGATTTTAAGTTTTTCTCACGGATGATTTCTATGGTTTCTATGGAGGACCCTTGATATTTTTCTGGTGGGGATTCGTGTTCTACATGTGAGATGCTTGTTGAGGCTAGAGAAGCCTATGTTTCTAGTTGCATAACATTCTCAATAACATGTGAGTTGGATGAGGAAGAGGAAGAGGCTATGAAATCATTTATTTCATTGTCCATATTTTTCTCTCTTATGGATAAGTATTGATCTATATACAGGACTTGATGAACTTCTCCTTATTCATCACTATATTCTCTATCGACCCAGAGTGGTGTTTGAAATCTATGTTGGATTTGGCAGGAGGATAGAGGATTATTTTTTTTGTAGAGGTCCCATGGGAGATGGTCCTGTTTCCTGACCTAAAACTGATTTAAGCATCAGTAGTGGCCAACCAAGTCCTTCCTAGAATTAAAGGATACCCTCCCAAAGAGGTTTTGGGTTGTAGGACCATAAATTCGACAGGATATTCCCATGAATATATGGAGATCACTACATATTCTAAGATACCCTTTGGTTTGATAGTTGATATATCAGTAAGTTGGAGTATGGTTTGGGTTTCCCTAAGGCTCGTGAGTCTTAATACTTGCATGGTATCGAACGTCATAACATTAATGGCAGCATCAAGGTCGATTAATGTGTTGCTAATGAGTGTGTTATTAATATGCACATTAAATACCATACTTCTAGGGTCAGAGTATTTGGCTATGATAACTCCCGCCATGATTAAGTCTGATAGTTTACCCATAACATAAACATTTTGGGGATCCTTTCATTTTCTACCAGGTTTCCTTAAACAAAGTTCTTGTAATGATTTTGAGTAGATAGGAACATCCTTGATGCCTTTGAATAATGGTAATTTAACACACACATTCTTGAGTTCCCCCAAGAAGTCAAACTTAGGTTGTGTAAAAGGTTTTTATAGATTTAATATTTCTAGATAGGGTGGGTTTTGAAGTTCATGGTGGGAATGATCAACTTTTAAAGGTTCATGAGATTCTTTTTGTTCTGGCTCTTCATTTTGGATTTCCTCATTCAAATATTCAATATGAATATGAGGTTGGTCCTTAGTTTGTGTCTTCCCAGATCAAAGGTGGATATCATTTCAGTCTATAGAAGAGATGGAATAGGTGGGGTAAGTAGCAAGTCCAGCAGCATGCATTGGTTGGGTTGGCCTTCCATTATATGGGTTAGTGATGGGTTGTGTAGGTAATTCCAATCGAGGAGGGATTGATGTGGATTCCTTCATCTGGGGAGGGGGAACAAGTTGCATGGGTGGTTGTGCCATTTCCTATTGAGGGCCTCCTAAAGTGAGATTTATCCACCCCTGTTTCCATAACTAGTTTGGAGGAGGAGGAGGAGGAGGAGGAGCCATACATTGTTGTGTTGGAAGAATCTATGGTTGAGAAGTATATGACACCAAAGGATTATCCCAATATGAATTAAAGTACTAAGATTGGTCTTGAATCATACCTTGATGTCTGGGTTGTCATGGTCGCTTATGAGAGATAAAGCATAGTTGCTCTAGTTCCTCAACTTTCTGATAGATATCTTTAAGTCCTGGAAAGGATGGATAGTTACAAGTAGAATGGTACTCACTACATATTACATAAACCTCAATTTAATCCAATGGACATTCTTTCCATAGGTGCTTCATTCTGCTCTTCGGGCAAAAGACATCCAAATCTCATTATGTATCTTCTTTCTTCTTCTTCATTTGCAATGTATCCAATTGGGAGCTCAAGGAACTAAGTATATCCGCCTTGAATTCTTCTAACATGTTCCCAATATCTACTCTTAAGACTCAATGTCTAGCAGTATTTCCAGTTCTCATTAATATATCTCTTGGTCCTTTTCCTATTTGTGAAGTGCCTCTGGAATATTTGTGACAAAGTTCCAATATAGAATCATATTATAATAGAGATATATATCCTTCATCCATGAGGTTGAGAAGTTCAATGCAATCATCTCGGATTCCTCTCGGGAGTAAGACATGTCATGTCATAGTATATAAATCTCTATATAAAAATTATAGTTGAACCTTTTGACATAATCCTCAAATCTCTCATCTTCATGTTGTGTCATCCTGAAAACTTCCTCCCTCCTTTCTTTACCTTACAATAACCTTCATAATTTTCAATAAATTTCTTTGTCATCTATTCCCATGTGTTGATGTTGTCCTTTCCATGGCCCATGAACCAATGTAGTGCAACATTCTTGAGTGTGGAATGGAAAATATTCAATCTTTGGGCATCCGACACATAATCATAACTCCTACAAAGTACATGAAACTTGAAGAGGAAGGTGTAAGGATCCTCTAATTGGAAATCTGATGGAAGAGGTTTCTTCCTTGATAGTTTCATGTTCCATTTTATTCTAAGGGTTTTCCTTTGTCTCTGAAGGTTCCTTAGAAAAGATGAACTCCCCAAAGTGGTATTGTCCATTGATTAGTTTCTATGAAAGTAGAACCTCTATGTGAATATAACCTTGTATGGTCTCAAATTCTTGAGTGGAGGTTTAAGGTCTTCTTTCAGCAATGGAACTTGTTGTAGGTGACAAATAGTTCGATTGACTATGCTCCTTTCCCTCTTAAGAGTTACCTGCACTGCTAGATTTACAAGGAATTTTTAATGAAATAATAAATCTACCTTGTTGATGATCCAGATGGATATCGGTGACCACACACCTTTTCCAACTGGCTCAAAACAATTTTCTGGCAATTTTGGTAATTTACTATTTTTGGCAATTTTTCGGGTCCTGAACTTTTGGAGCTGTTTTGAGGCCTTAAACGACGGTTTTTGGGAAAACGGGGAGAAACATGGAACAAAGATTCATGTTTCTCACACAAAAGTTGTATTCCTTAGATATATATTTCTAACGGTGTATTGAGCACCCCAAACAAAGATTGTATGCAAAATTTACGCCCCTGGGAAGTTGACGTATCAACTACCTCCATCGGGGCCCGCAAACCTTTTGGATTTTCATCTTTCGGGGTTAGGTTTTTGGATTTTCCTTATGTTAAAAATGCCCTTAGAGCCTCATTCTAATGATCATCTTCTTGTGAATTCTAATAGCTGTCACATCTCTTCTTAGAGATAAGCTGTCACCATTCTAGCGAGTCTTTCACTCTGTATTTTTATAGTCTCTGTACATTTATTTCATTAATAGAAATCGTGTATTACTGTATATCTATGAATCTTGTTATATTTCTTATATATAATTTTTATATTGTTGTCTCTCTTGCAATATCTCTGAATATTTCTATGTTTATCGCCACTCTCATTTCATTTCGAAAATAATCTGGATCAATGGTATCAGAGCAGACTGCTCTTGATCGCTTTTTCAATGCATGTCCCCGACGAGGTCTAAGTATAGAAAGTTGGGTCTCTAGCATGTCTCTCTTGAGGAAATCACTCTTGCACACCCAAGAAACCCTTAATAAAAATGATGGAGTAGACAATCATATCAATCTATTGCTTGAGCAAGCTCTCACGCGACAGAGGAACGAAATGGTGGAGAATTTTTCCCACATCCTTCAACGTTTGTCGATAGAAACATGCGCATATTCATCAAAAAACCACTATGGAAGCACCTCTCCTTTCAAGGTACAGGTTAATTTTGATATTCCTGTATTTGAAGGTCAGATAGATGCAGATTCCCTAGACAAATGGTTAAACCTACTAGAAGGTCATTTCTCTGTTCACAATTTTTTCGACAGAGAAAAGATCACCTTCGCACTCCTTAAATCTCTCCCCCATGTCAAACATTGGTGGGAAAATTACTAGGAGAAGAGTTCCACAGAGGATTCTGGAATATATGGGGCCGAGCCCACTTGGGAATTTTTTGTGGATGCGGTAACGGAATAGTATTACTCTGTTGGCAACTATGAGGACCAATACATGAGATGGACCACACTACGGCAAAAGAGGGACCAAGGAGTTCTAGAGTTCACCATTACCTTCCATACCTTGTGCACCAAGATGGGTATCAAAGACTCTAAGTGACATCTGGTTCTAAAATACCATGGGGCTCTACATAGATACATCCAAACTGAAATGGATTTTCTGGACATCTCATCACTTGGTTCTGCTTATCGATATGTTGTTAAAATCGATCAGAAATATAAGCACCAGAACAAACGGGAGTTCGGATCTGCAAATATGCAACAACCAAAGTATGAGAAAGACATCCCTAACAAACAACTTCCTGAAAACCAGTTCAAGCCAAAGGAAAAGAAGGGTCACAGGAAGACAAAGAAGGACACCGAAAAATGGTGTGATTTCCACAAAATCCCCTGGCACAACACTAATGAATGTTGTTCAAAATAGTAATTAGTGGCCGAGATCAAAGACAAGGAGTCAAACCCTGATTCAAAATCTGATTCTGAAAATACTAGTAAAAGATAGATCATTGATGTAGACCCCACTGCTATTGTCGCGACCGCAACAATTCAACCAGAAGAACCAATAGATCTAGAAGAGGGGGAGTGCCTTTTTCATTCACAAATGTGGGTGAAGGGGACACTGCTGCATTTACTGTTGATAGAGGAAGTCAGAGGAACCTCATCTCAGCACAAGTCGTCAAACAGTTGGGATTGTCAACAACACCACACCCGCAGCCATACAACACTGGGTGGATTTTCCAAGGATGAGATCTTCGTGTCAGCCAGCAGTGTCGATTGTCATACGGCATCCAGCCCTTCAAGGATGAGGTATTATGTGATGTTTCCCCACTGGATGTCTGTGATTTTCTCTTGGGCTAGCCATATATGTGCAGACGCCATGTTGTTTATGAGTCTCGACCCCACAATTTCATTGTTTCTCTAGGGGGTCATCTCTACAAAATACCAGAGGTAGTTCCAACTATTGTTCCACCTAAACAATTTCGCAAGGTATTATCTCATACTACAAAATTCAGCTTCTTCACAATTTGTTCAAAAGGGGAACAGAAGGACACTGCAACCACTACAAGCCTCACCCCAAGCACCTTCTATCCAACAAAAGCAAGTCGACAAGGTTGCAGCAAAGCGCAAAGATTCCTTTCGCACACCATCCTCTCGTGTAGCTCGACTTGTTGAACAACCTCAGCCTCAACATGTTCATGACAGACTTCCACAAACTTAGCAGTGCAACTTCCCCAACAAGGCAAGCAGCTCATCAAGATACAGATTCAGGAAACGCTTTTCCCTCTCCCCCGGGTACCTCAATGCAATGGAGACCATTTCTTCCTAAGGAGGGAGGATTGATCCAAGTGGATATCGGTGGCCACCCACCTTTTCCAACTGGCTCAAAACAGTTTTTTGGCAATTTTGGTAATTTACTATTTTTGGCAGTTTTTCAGGTCCTGAACTTCCAGAGTTGTTTTGAGGCCCTAAACGACATTTTTTGGGGAAATGGGGAGCAACATGGACAATATTTCGATGTTTCTCACACAAAAGTTGTAATCCTCGTATAGATATTTCTAGCGGTGTATCGAGAGCCCCAAATGAAGATCATATGCAAAAGTTACGCCCCTGGGAAGTTGACTTATCAACTACCTCCATCGGGGCCCGCAAACCTTTTGTATTTTCATCTTCCAGAGTTAGGTTTTTGGATTTTCCTTATGTTAAAAAGGCCCTCATAGCCTCATTCTAATTATATTATTCTTGTGAATGTGAGTAGCCATCACATCTCTTCTCAGAGATAAGCTGCCACCATTCTAGTGAGTCTTTCACTCTGTATTTTTATAGTCTCTGTACATTTATTTCATTAATAGAAAACCTGTATTACTGTATATCTATGACTCTTGTTATATTTATGATATATCTATGTTATATTGTTGTCTCTTTTGCAATATCTCTGAATATTTCTGTGTTTATCTCCACTCTCATTTTGTGCCGAAAATTTTCCGAATCAGTAATGAAAATCTAAACAAGAGAAAAACAACAACTTTATTGTTGACAGTTCCCTGGAAACAATGCCAAAAATGAAGGACCTTTTAATCACTTCCTAATTAATTTAGTAAGGAACTGAAGATTTGCACGTTTAATTATCAATCTGAGGTGGTAATTGAACTTACGAACTATCGTGCACCGTATATGCAAGTATATTGTTGTGATTTCTAATGAGTTGTAGTACTTTTAAATGATTGTCACAAAGAAAGATTTCAGGATGCTTTAACAAGTCATTGAATTAAGCTGTATCAAATCCACACGTTTGTAGGAAAGTAAATGACACACTACAGAAAAGTAAATCACTCTTGCAGGGAAAATAATCACACTTGTAGGAAAGTAAATCACCCTTGTGGAAAAATAAATCACACTTGTAGGAAAGTAAATCACACTTGCAGGAAAGTAAATCACACTTGCGGAAAATTCAATCACACTTCCAAGAAAGTAAATCACACTTGTGGAAAAATAAAGGTGACTTGCTCAAGTATTATGATGACCTTGATTAATGTGACAGATGTCTTACAATTTATGCATCGAGATAGAACAAACCTTAAGCTACAAGGATAAAAACACACTATCCTTATAAACAAATGATATGAAATATCTTAATTTGCAAACCACATGATTGTCAACTAGAAAGATAGATGTAGAATAGCAGTGGCTAGAGTTGTAGCAACACGGGTCACAACGACACAAATTACAACAACGTGAATTATAACAAATAGAACTGCAACAAGAACAAATTTTAAGTATGTATTGCTGGAAATAAATGAAAGTGAATAAAAGATGTCATTGTTGTTCTAACCAATCAAAAGACAAGGTTTTACAACGTTAACATGGGATGGAGGCAACAGAGTTACAGTGTCGAGAAAATTCCAAAGTGATAGCACGATGTTTATAGAGGAATTGCTAGAAATAAATGAAAATAGGGAAAAGAGACTACAACTACACACTCATCAATTTGAAAAGAGACAATACCCTGCAACACCAATGCTAAGCTGCAACAATCGGTTAGAAGTTTAATAGAGGAATTGCTAGAAATAAATGAAATTATGGAAAAGATGTTATAAATATTCACACATGAATTAGGAAATAAAACTCAGCAATGTGAACTCTGAATCGCAACAATACAAAGCTACAGTAATGGAAAATGCTACAATTACAATAAGATGTTAATGAAGGAATTGTTGGAAATAATTTAAAAGATAGAAATGAAACTAAGACTACTTCTACAATTTAGAAGATACACACCCAGTCCCGAGCTAAGGAGGGGGTCCTACCTCCTTAGATGAGGTATTGGTCTACGAATGCAGGAGACACTAAATGATCAACATTCCATCAATTGAACAGGAACATAACAAAACTTTTATTAAGATGAAATATGTAGCTTCAATACAATTCCATCTTACAAACTATATGTCAATATTCCTCTATCCCTTAACTCAGGAAGAGAAAGTGTATTTATAAAAAATGACTTATTCCTAAATGAGCTGAAAAAATTGATGGACAACCATGAGAATCAAGGCTATCTCATCTTGTTACACTGGATTTTTCAAAGGAGGTAAAAATCAAGTGTGTTCTGGCTAAATAAGCCACAACAAGTCGTGGTTGAGTTATCCATTTTGTTCTAATGCCCAATTTCCCTCATTGTATTCCCGAGTGGTTGTTGGTTGACTAGTCGCTCTCTGGCGATAGTTGTATGGTTGATCGTTGAGTTTTTACAGAGTTGTAGAGTTACAACACTGCAAGTTGCAGCAGCGGGAGTTGTAGAAATGGCTAGAGTTGCAACAAATGCACTTGAACAGGAATTCCATCTCTCATGTTGGGAAGGTGCATGTTCAGCTTGTTCCTGTAAAACATTGTTAGCACGAAAAGTAATAATATCTTGAAAATGCATATGAATAAGTATTGAAAATGGCATGTTGGTTGAGTGATGGAGTGGTTGTGGTAGTGATGGGGGTTTTTTAGTGAAAATGGTGGTGGATGGAGTGATGTCGTCTCAGGGTCATCATGGATATCTATAATGTGGGTTTCTCAAGCCACTGAGTGAGTGCAAGGAACAGTGGATGATATTGGTTGGGGGTTCATAACCTTACTTGGGGATATCCTCATCCTAGGTTTCTTAGACATTCGGTCTCTGATAAATGAAGCGCTAAGAATTTTGTTAACATCCTTACCTGTCAACATAGCTTGTTATGAAAGTTGTGGGAACATGGGTAATGTTCTTTTTTTGCGCTCCAACGGTTGCATTTCTTCCCCCTTGTATGAATCCATCTATACGGGGGCTTCTTTCTTCTATTCTTCCAAGCCCGAGCTTAGTCCTACCCCTGCTTCCTGGCCCCTTTTCTTCAGTAGTTCCACAGGCAGAAGTTAGTGCATCCCCAAATTGCACGGGTTGCATTTGACTCTGGGCCATGACATGACCTCCTTGTCAAAGGCCTCCTCATCTAAGTAAAAAGGCAGCATGTGTGAGTGGAAGACTTATCGATTGACATGCCTTGGCCATACGAATGTATGGTGGTGGTTCATGTTGAATGCAATGTTCCGCATGTTGCGGTTGAGCAATTATTGTGGAATGTGCAACATTTGAGTTGCATCTAGAAACCTTTGAGTTGCGTCTAGCAACCTGTTGTACCATTTGGAGAATGCATGTTGTTGAAGGCGGTATTCTCTGAGTCCAACCTTGAGTTCCAAGGCTTGAACATATTTTCCAGCTGCCCCTTATCTGTTGGCGACAGTGGTCTTCCTACGAGTGGAATCCACTTCAGCATTGTGAATGCAACCAACAAGTAGTCATAGGTGAAAGTGCCACCCTTCTCGTGTTCTTCCTCGCAAACCACCAAGATTTGTTCTAGTAAATAGTTGCACCAGTTGAAGATAGCGCCATTGGTGCAAAAATCTGCCACTGATAGGGCATCCAATGTACACTCTCCTTTGTAATACAACTACATGACCTTGCTAGCAATTACATAGAAAGAGATCCTGACCATCTCGGGTAGAACATGGTCAATCTTGGTTCTGTGCCCCCACCTCTACATGGTTATGGGGGTTGTTCAGTGATGATGGTGTAGGATGGAGTGGTGTTAGGCTGAAGGTCATCCTAGATATCTATAATGTGGGATGCTCGAGCCGCTAAGCGAGTGCGAGGAATGGTGGATGATATTGGCTGGGGGTTCATAACCTTACTTGGGGAGATCCTCTTCCTGTGTTTCTTAGCCATTGGATATCTGATAAAGGCAACGCTGAGAATTTCATTAACATCCTTACCTCTCAACATGGCTTGATATGGAAGTTGTGGGAACATGGGTAATGTTATCTTTTTGCGCTCAAGCAGTTGTGTTTCTTCCTCCTCGTCTGAATCTGTCTATACGGGGGATTCTATCTTCTATTCCTCCAGGCTCGAGCTCGGTCCTGCCCCTGCTTCCTAACCCCTTTTCTTCAGCAGTTTCGTAGGAAGAAGGTAGTGCATCCCCGACTTGCGTGGGTTGTGTTTGACTCTAGGCCATGACATGACCTCCTTGTCGAAGGCCTCCTCATCTAAGTAAAATGGTAGCATGCACAAGTGGAATTCTTCTCGGTTGACATGCCTTGGATATACAAATGTATGGTGGCGGTTCATGTTGAATGCAATGTTTCACGTGTTGCAGTTGAGAAATTCTTGTTGAATGTGAAACCTCTGAGTTGCATCTAGCAACCTGTTGTACCATTTGGAGAATGTCATGCTGTTGAAGGAAGTATTCTATGAGTTTGAACTTGAGTGCCAAGGCTCGAACATCTTTTCCAACCTCCCCTTATATGTTGGTGACAGTGGTATTCCTGCGGGTGGCATCCACTTCAACATTGTGAATGCAACCAACAAGTAGTCATAGGTGAAAGTGCCACCCTTCTCTTGTGCTTCCTCGCAAGCCACCAGGACTTCTTCTAGTAAATAGCTGCACCAGTTGAAGATAGTTCCATTAGCGCAAAAATATTCCATTGATAGGGAATCCAATGTACACTCTCCTTTGTAATACAACCGCATGACCTTGCTAGCAATTACATAGCAAGCGGTCCTGACCATCTCGGGTAGAACGTGGTCGATATTGGTTGTTCACCCCCCCCCCTCTGTTTATGAAATCAATCATATAAAATGAGCTCCCCCTTCTTCTTTCCATGCTTACTGGGACCCTAAAAACCTTTGGACACATCCTCTCCTTTGAGCAATAATCCAGTCATCTGATGGATATCCTCTGCATGAATTGGGTACTTCTTATCCAACCACAAGCTTCTATCTTGTACCCTACTAATGAGAGACTTGGTACATCTCTCAAATTCTCCAGTGGTGACGAAAAGTAGAAAATCCATGAGGTTCAAAATTGTAGAGTTAAATAGATTAATGAACTCCGGCTTTGGCACGAACTGCATTCCTCCCAACTCGTCGAGAGAGACACTCTATTAGACATCGATGTTCATCTGTGGGAACATAACCTGGTCTTTCAAGTTGAGGTCAAGGAGCCTGACTTTCTCGACCTTCCCTTTGAGATCGCCCATGATCTCGACCTGAGGGTCACAGGGCTCATCTAGTACTGCATCCTTCGAAACGACACTTCTGCTCCTTGTATCTCTCGGCATGGTGATTTTGAATGGTCACACACTGCAATAGGATAAACTAGGATTGGGGATTGCGACTGAGGGCCGAGGGATTGCACTAGCTTGATCACAATTCAGAATTTGCAAATTGCTAAGTTCTCTCTGGGAAACAATGCGTCCTAAACCAAGTTCACAGAACCTTATACTCGGGCTTCGCTAGAAAGTTCTATAATAACTACTAAGGCTATTCATCATTACCCTATAGACGCAACTTGGGTCTGAGTTGTCCGACGGGACTGGTTAACAGGGTAAATCTTATTGGGCGATTCTGGAATTTACTATTCAAGTTGGTCAAGGACGTGGTCGACTCCAGACCTTTCCATTTAACAGATAAGAATCTTGGCGTGAATACCAATGGCATCTTCATGTATCACATATTTATGGTTTAACAGAATTCGGATGGGTTATTGTAGCGGTAATAAGGGATATAACTGTATTATGTTCGTGTGGCACATGGATTAGTATTGTGTCCAGATTCGCTCTCCCTCCAACCACAAAAGGGTCCCTATCCCATTTAATGGTTGTCATTAAATATTTGTGGCACTTCTGATCCTACACTGCTGAGTAAGAAGTTCTGCATTAAACAACACTTAGATGGGAAAAAATGAAATACATGTCACAGCGCAACACTACACACTTCAAATTTATTAATTGAATTCATAGAAATTGCAAAAAAACAAATATAACTACTATACATGCTCCTTTGCACTAGATAAACAGTCCTTCATCTCAATTTTGAGATATATAGGGTTTCAGGAGAGCACCATTCACCCATCCTGGCCGAAGTACATCATCAAGTTGTGTGAGTCTGACTGCTCCAGAAGGTCGTATCTCCACAATTATAAATGGTCCCAACCAATGCATGCGCAACTTACGTGGTTGTTTCTAGTATTGAATGTCATAAATTAGAACCTTATCTCCTTGCACAAATGATTTGGTATTAATGTGTCTGTCATGCCAAGATTTCTTCCTTGCTTTCTCAACTAATTGATGGAAGTCTACTAAAAACCTAGTCTCTTCCAGCTCCTGCAATTCCATAAGCCTCTGCATAGCTGATTCATCCTCCGACATGTGTGTAATTTGTGAAATGTATAGACTCGGAGTAATGAATTCAGCAGATACCACAGTCTCTTTCCCATAGACTAGATGAAGTGGAGTATACATGTGGAGTTTCTTTGTGGTTGTCTTGTAATTCCATAAAATTGTTGGGACTCTGTCATCCCAATCCTCCTTGTTTGTGCAACAAACCTTCGTTAATCCTCTCTCCAGAATCTTGTTAAATGCCTCCACTATGCCATTGGCTTGTGGATGGTAGGGGATACTTTTATGATGTTGGATCAAGAACTCTGTTGTAAGCTTTGTTATTGTACTACTGATAAAATGACCACCCTAATCACTGGTCAGACTCCTAGGACATCCAAACCGAGTGATAATATTTTCAAAAATGAACCTAGAAGCAATATCGGTCAAACAATCCTGAAAAAATGTTGCATCCACCCAACGTGTAAGGTAATCAGTTGCGGTAATAATATACCTATCCTCGGAGTGCTTAGTTGTGGGGTTGATCATCCCAATGAATTCAACTGCCCATTTCTCAAATGCCTACAGAGCTCGAACTGGATGAAGAGGAAATTCATCTCGTCGTGATGGCTTTCCCACTCTTTGACAGACGTCGCAAGATCTAGCATATTCATTTGCATATTTGAAGAGTGTGGCCCACTATAGTCCATCTTGGACGACTTTCTACATAGTGGCCTTTCCTCCAACATGACCTCCCGCAAGTCCACTGTGGAACTCTCATAGTATGTCTTGTCTTTCATGATCTAAAACACATCTCCTGAGGATGCTATCTAGGCCCAAATAATACAATTTCCTTGTAATCAATTGATATTCTGTTGCTCTAACCACCATATGACATTTCTAAGTTGTGGAGTACGTTTCAAGGCAGGGCCCTATACTTAAGAAGGTTGTTATGTCTTCCAGATATTCTGGTATGGGAACAGGTTGGCATCTGGGATTTGATCATCGACTTCTCCACCACTTTCTCCTGACTCTAATATTTACAGGTGATCAGGCCCTACGTTACATCTTTTGGGTTTAATGGTCACTTCAAATGAAAATTCCTGAAACAATAACACCCACCGACAGATTCTTCCTTCCATAACAGGCTTGTTAACGAGATATTTTAATGAAGAATGATAAGTAAAGAACTTAAAATGAGATCCTAACAAGTAATGTCTAAAATTCTTGTTGGGCTCGAGATATGATCAATTTTATGACAGTTATTAAACACTTTTGCCGAATGTACAGATGTGTTTTTCATGTTTTGGAGAAGCTTTTTGAAGAATTTTGTGCTAAAACAATATGATCTACACCAAGTATGTATGATTCGTGTTTGATGTCAATATTGAGTATAATTCATCATGTTTTAGGTTCCCAAAGATCTAATTCACATTTTTCTGGTGTTACAGGGAAAAAACGCATCACGTTTTTGCTTTTGGTACTCCATTCGGCACTATTACAAGCAGCTAATTTAAATCTTAAATTGTGGGAGAATAAAGTGGAAGTTGAAAAATCCGGCACATGGGTTTTGTGCGTAATATGCCCAATTAGATTCTTTGTTGGTCATTTCCTGAAATTTTGAATGGGTTAAGAGAAGTTTGTGTTTTTCAATTATGTATCTGATACCCGGTCCGACACTCCATCTAGAACCTCGTCCAACACAAAAACAGTGGGTGATTTGGTGGTTATGGCATTGGAGGCTAGTGGTGGGTGAATCAGATACATGGGTTTTTCTCATGCTTATCCCCTCTAGCTACTGAACTCTTGACAACTCGATTTTGGGTTGTTATGGTGGGTGATTATTGGCTTGCTCTATTTCGACATTTAGGGCACCATTAATGTAATTTGATATTTTTAGAAGTGGTTCAACCCTCCAGTGGTCGACCACTTGGTATGTAAACATTATAAATACCACTGTGGTGGTCAAATAATTGTTAAGTAGTAGAATAAGTAGTGTGTTAGAGGCAAATACAATTTTGGCTCTGTTTTGCCATTTTCGTTTTGCTAGACTGTGTAAAACCTGCGTTTTTAGTTTTAATGGTGAATTTGTGTTGCTGAAGTTCATGGTGTGCATTTGAAGGGTAACCACGAATGCTGGGGGGGGCACCAGCAGTCTAGGTAACTATTCTATGAATTTTCTTGTAGATTGAGTAGCGTAGATGCATTTTTATTTTATTTCCTGTACATGAAATTACATTTTACTTCTTTGTTATTTAATTTGTTGTTTGTGATTTAATTGGTTTAACTTAGTTTTTGCAGGTTATTATGAGGATTTTTGTTAGTATGCAATGAGTTATTATTTAGTAGAAGCAAGCTTGCAGATTTAGACACTAACCCCGTGTGTAGTTAGATGGTAGAATAGACTTTCTTCATGCTAAAATAGAAGTTAAAATAGAGTTTTAGGACAGAAATTTAATTCATGTTTTCTTTGACAGGGTTTCGGTGGATGGATAGTGATAGTGTTAGTTTTTATTTGCAAATTGCTTATTCAAATGCTATTTAGTCTTTGTTTATCTAGTTGTTAGCTAGTTAACTTATTTCATTACTTGTCATATGCTAGAATAGTGTTTAATTTATGTTTATGAGCATTTCTCTTTTTGCAATTTGAATTGTTAAGATAGAGCTAGTTTAGTTTATGTTATGCAATTTCTTGCTTAGATTTAGGTTGCAATTTCAAGTTGTAGTTAATGATTGAATTTAGTATAGTAAAGTTCGCTTATATTAGGATAGAATGCATTTGAATTTCATAGATTAGAAAACAGTTTCTTGCTTTCATAGAGTAGAAGATAGGTTTCTTGCTTTCATAGCTTAGGAGATAGTTTTATTACTGATGTAGGATAGATAGTCTTTGCTTTGATATATTAGATAGTAGCTTGCTTATCATAGGTTCAAGACTAGTTGTTAATTTCTCTTGCTTTCAATTAAATAGATTTCCTTTTATGAATTAGAGATAGTTTTGAAGTTTGAATTAAGAACATAGTTCACTTGCCTCTTAGGCTAGATAGTTGTTCAATGAGAAGTTTTAATTAGATTACTTGCAATAGAAGTTATCTTAGAGTATTTAGTTGTTTACCTGCTTTAATAGGTTAGCTAGTTGCTTTGCTTACTTGTTTACTTGTTTACTTGTTTACTTGCTTTAATAGGTTAGTTAGTTGTTTTGCTTACTTGTTTACTTTCTTTAATAGAATAGTTGTTGGCTTGTTTATTTATTTTCTTTTATAGGGTAGTTTCTCATTGAACTTAGGTTGGCAAGTTAAAGTAGTTTGCTTTTCTTATTTGCTTATTGCTATGCTTAAATAGTTTTTTTTTTCTTATTGTTATGATTGAACTAGTTTGCTTTAAGTAGGGTTTTTAATTGTTTTCTTAGAACTATCCATCGATCCTTCGTTCAAAGGTTACTTAGGTTACATAGTTTAAGTTTCTTAGTAGGGTTTGATCATTAGTAGTCTTTGCTTGAGTAGATTATCCCTTCAATATCTCGTTTCCTTAGTTAGACTATACTACCAGCCCTTCTACCTTGGCATATATATTGCTACAACTCTAAGTTTACTTACCCTGGGTTGACAATTTAATTGAGGGTTTTTAGTGTGTTTTTAGTGCATATAGAAAACCCATCATTTTTGGCGTCGTTGCTAGGGAGTTGTCTCAAGGTAAGAAATAGTTAGGAAATAGATCATTTCTAGACCTTAGCATTAGATTGGTGGTGGGGAGACTTTAAGATGAGAGGTAAGAACCTGTGCATCTGCTATTGCAAGCTCCCCCAAACCCAATGGTAGTTTTTCTTTTTGTTTTCTTTTTCTTTCATGAATAGACCTAGAGACCCAAAAGGTAGACACATTAAATCTAAATCAAACCTTTCAACAAAGGTTTCTTTCGACCTTTTTGGGGGAAGGAACGTTCCACTCATAAAATCCCCAGACCGATATTGAAAAACGAGAGTTAGCTCAACCCAAAGAGATAAAGTTGTCTCTGAAGAGACTAAGACAGGGAGCACTAGAAAACAGAAAATTGAAGCACCAATAATAGTGGGACAAGAGGCAAGACCACTCGAGCCTTCTGCAGAACCAAAAAATACAACCTTTGTTTTCTTACCATCATCGGGAGATCCTAACCTTGTGGACATCATCTTTGTGTCAACCAAGTTTTATCAAATGGAAAGATGAAATCAAAAGCAACTTTTATCTTGAGGGAACTTTCTCAAATCCTAGAAATAGTTGGGATCTCTTCTTCTCAAGAAGAACATATCTTGACAATAGCCAAGAACTTGAAAACCTCTCCAGAAATATTAGAAGAATCAAGGTCCTATGAGATACAAAATGATTTTCCTTTTCAAAATGCAAAGGAAACTGAAAAATTATGGACTACACCCAGTGGAGAGCAATCATTAAGACCTGAGAATGAGGAGTTCTCAACATCCATCTCATTAGATCCTTTATGTACTTCAGAAATCAATCATCTAGAAGAAGAGGATCTACATAGCATGATGAAGGAGAGAATAGAAATTATTGTTGATAAACATCAAGATTACATTGAAATTTGGTTTCAAGAGGTCATCAGGCCACAATACTATTCTCTTCTTCAACACCCTCTGATTCCCAAACAAGTAGATTGGTTGTTTCTTCATATCCAGGTAATCACTGGGGTAAATTTTTCATATATGGATATGAGTATGTTTCTTATCCTGCTCCACACATGGTTACATTGGAAGAGTTCTTACACTTGAATACAGATTTTCCCTTTCTTTTTAGGTAAGGTAGGATGGTAAATAAAAGGTGCATGTTGTTAGTTTATCTTAAAGTCTAATGCAACCTCATTTTACATTTTATTTCAATAAAAGAACTATGAGATACATGTTCCTATGACTTGATCTCATTGATCTCATTAGTTTTAGAGTTTGGTTTTTGCAAATAGTTTTAAAGATCTCTGTAGGTATTTATATCACCAAGGGTAGACAATTCCAAGGAAATATAAAAGAAGGAATTTCTTCAAAAACATTGCTATATTTGAACCTTGTTGTCTGCTAAGCATCAAATGAATAATGACTTGTTGTAATTAGCCATATTTTTGCAAATACTTTCATTTTCTTTTTCTTAAGGCATTCTAAACATAAGTTGCTCTTGAAAAACTTCACCATTATATAAGGAAGTGATATTGTAACCATCAAGCTTAGAGGTCTCTCGTACAATTTTCCCAAGAAACCTGAGTAAGTGAGTAAAGTATCTTTATTAAAGAGTAACAAGGAGGTCTGATTAGCATTTAGTCATGGAAACATCACAATAACTTACAAGAGAAGAAAGTGAGTTGAGCCTAGAGATACATTTCTGTTCTTTCTCAATGGTACCATCCACTACACACTAAATAGCTTGATTATATCATATCTTTAGATAGGCCACATCCGCTTAAGTACCCATTACATCAGGACAATCACTAAGGAATATATATTATGGAAAGTCATCCTCTAACATAAATACCATCCCAGTAAAAGGAAAGAAAAAGTTGTTTTCAAAGTTGTCCCCCCATCTTCTTGCATAAAGAAAACTTATACTAAAATCTTAAAAGATGGAGGGACAGTCTCTGAGGGTGTAAGAGGCTAACCCGTCATGATACCGAACAGGTCTGGTGGCAGTGGGTATCGGCCTGTGGTATGACTAGGTAAACTCGTCGGAGTACTGAACAAGCTTGCTGGCAGCAAGGCATTCTACCTAGCAAGGATGGTAATCTGACAAAAAATAAATAATAAATTTAAACTTGTTTTGATGTACAACATTACTTGCAAGACAAATATGACATGAAGTATGTATGGTTAAGCTAAGGTCAATGAACTCCATAAACTTTCCATTGGGAACTAACTCTGAGACTATCTTGAAACTCTCTTGCCTACCTCTTCTTATCTATATATAGGATCTCTTATCCAATAGGTGGGGCCATATTTTAACCATCTTGTCAGACCAATCTGTGAAATTTATCTCTACACTTAACAATCTGTAAATCTTTGGCTATTGGGAGAACTGATTAGTTTCCTATATTTTTGAGTGTGCGGTGTCATAATACTTAGGTGTGGGGGAGGGGTTCATGAGTTGACAAATGATAACATTGCCTAGAAGTAGTAAATCTTTGTAAAATTTTGTATTATTTTCATGATACAGGTTATTACATCAACAGTCATTTTATTTTGAAGTGTTAAACTCCCGTGTGCTATAAATTGTTGTATATGTCCTTAACAGACCACTTTGTTGGTTTATTTTTGTTACAGGTTGTTCATTGTAGGTTTGACATTATATTTTTGTTACAAGCTTCATTGTAGGTTGGACATTACATGTTCTATGCAAGTGGATTGAGTGAGCATGGTGGAAAAATAAACAACAATGGAACACTCTTAGCCTGCCTCAACTCCTATTCACTATGTTCGTGACCTCTGAGGAATCAATTGCCTCAGCCACAAAGCTCCCAAGAGTTGGAGACTGTTGATTTAAACACCACCAGTTGCCAAGAGCAAGCTATAACAGGGTTTTCAAAACCAAATTTTAGAACATCTCTGGAGCTAAGGGATACTCCAAGGAGTGGATAAAAGATGAGCTAATCATCCCTCTCATAGTCATCACCAGATTGATTACATGTGAAGGTAGATATTTCATCTTTAAAGCCTGTCAATTTCAATTATTATCTCACTTTCAGTTCAATAAGACATTGTAACTTTCCCTTTTACTTCTTGACGAGTCTAGAGAAGATGTCTTCCCAAGTGAGGAAGGTTGTAACCAATCCCCAAGAAGCCTATTGCTAACCCCCCTATATTTCTGGGGGAAGTTTCCTGAGCTAAAAATGCTAAGCATTGCCCATTTGTATAGCAAACCCATGAGAAAAGGAGTTAGTATTTCTGTCAAAATTTTGTCATACTGTCTTTTTTACAAAGTCTTGGGATATTATATTAGCAGTTGTTTATATTGGTATGCTAAATTATATACTGTTGACATCATTGTGTGTGTTATAAGCTCATGTGTGTTTTTATTTTTATGCTATAGAAGATTGCTTATACTTAACTACTCTGTGTAACAAATACAGAGCGATTACAGCAACTAAATACTTATTGTCATCTTTATTCCAAGCTTATGAAAAGAGGATCAGTTGTTTGAATTATATTGATGACAGGAAATAACAATTCTCCTGTTCACCATGCCTACCAGTACAAACCAATCTTTTTGTTAGTATATGTCAGTTCTGTCAGTCACCAGTGATCAAATTTACTCTTTCATGTGATTGATAGGGTTATTAGGTCAAATTGTTATATTTTCAAAATAAAATTTGACATATCTTGGTTGTAAAATGGTCATTGGTGTGTCTATGTATCATTACTACTCCCTCTACTCATCCAAGTTCATAAATTTTCATCATAGTCATGTCATCATTTCTTGTCATAAATTTTCAAATGATTGTCTTGGTCAAAGTTCTACTTTAAAATTGGTTTCTAAAATAAGAAAGATGAATTTGACAATATTGAAAGAGGTTTTTGTCAATAATATAAGAAGGAACAAAAATGTCCTTCAGTTTATGCACATGTGTTATCATTTGAGATAAAATCCCCAAATACAATTGCTACAGGAGGGTTTCTGCACATTTGGATAGTTTGACTTCAAGTTAGTTTTTCATAGGGCTGGAGAAGGCATTTGCAGTGCTTGATGGTTCCATTGTGTAGAAGACATCATAAAATTTCCACCCATACCACTTTCAGCCCAAAAATCCTCTGGGAAGGCCTCCAAAATACCTATCAAAGAACATGTTTCACTTCTGCTAAGAGCACGTTGCGCTTCTGCAAGTTTTGAGTAACCAACTTCAAGCTGGGATTATGAACAAATGGGAAATTAATTTTGAAACCTAGAGGATTTTTTTGTTCAAAACATACCAGAACACAATAACCTCTCTCATTTTTTGAATATACTTTATGGTTTGTGATATATTCTATCATCTTAGAGGCCTATGCTTTCAGAAAATAAAACACTCTGCTTTTCCTGTTTTAGTCATATTTTCTTTTCATGTTTTCCTAACAACTGGGAGTGAAGTTTTGAAAAAAAAAAGAGTTTTTTTATCAAAGACATATTAAAAAACAATAAGCTCTCTCAGATTCTAAATATACGTTATGGTTTTGGATATATTCAATTCTCGTAGAGGCCTAGTTTTTCAAGAAATAAAACACTTTGTTTTTCCTGTTTTAGTCATGTTTTCTTGGCATGTTTTCCTAACAACTAATAGTGAATTTTTGAAAACCAAGAGAGGTTTTTGTCAAGAACATATTCAAAAACAAAAAATCTTTCAGTTTTTACACAGGTTTTACTGTCTTGTAGTTACAGGTGTCACTTTGATACCTACTTTTCACAAGTTCGCTAGGCCAGAATTGTTGCATTTATGGAAAGTCACTTTTGGAACTAATTTTGCAGAGGTAAAATTGTTGTTTTGCATGGTTTAAAGGATCAAGGGTATAATATACATCTCAAGGCTTCCTCATATGTCATCAACGGCCTCCAAAAACTCCAAACCCTCCAGTTCAAACTTAGAGAGCATGAAACACTGAGTTGTCATTCATGCCATGATAACGTTGTCCTACAAGCCAAGATGAATTCTCTACAGAGTTAGGTTGATGATAATACTGCCACCAATAACAGTCTCTGGATGCAATTAAAACACCACAAAAATCCTAATTCAAAATCCCCCAGGCAAGAGGGAGAAGCTTCTAAAGCTAATCCACCCCCTCCTTCACAAGTTTAGTCATAAAGGGCAATTTCTTTTTGTTTGCAGTGCGACCTACAAAATCTTAGGTGTGGGGGTAATGTTGGGCCCAAGATATGATCAATTTAATGACAGTTATTAGACACTTTTGTCGAATGTACAAATGTGTTTTTCATGTTTTGGAGAAGCTTTTCGAAGAATTTTGTGCTAAAACGTATGATCTACACCAGGTATGTATGATTCGTGTTTGATGTCAATATTGAGTATAATTCATCATGTTTTATGTTCCCAAATATCTAATTCACATTTTTCTGGTGTTACAAGGCAAAAATGCATCATGTTTATGCTTCTGGAACTCCATTCGGAACTATTACAGACATCTAACTTAAATCTTAAATTGTGGGAGCACTAAGTGGAATCTGAAAAATTTGGCACATGGGTTTTGTGCATAATATGCCCAATTAGGTCCTTAGAGGGTCGTTTCCTGAAATTCTGAATCGGTTAAGATAATATTGTGGTTTTAAATTCTGCATCTGGTACCCAGTCCGACACTCCATCCAGCACCTCGTCCTACACAAAAACGGTGGGCGATTTGGCGATTATGGCATTGGAAGCCAGTGGTGGGGGAATAAGAGACATGGGTTTTGTTCGTGCTTATCCCCTCTAGTTACTAAACTCTTCACAACTCGATTTTGGGTTGTTATGGTGGGTGATTATTGGCTCTCTCTATTTCGGCAATTAGAGCACCATTAATGTAATTTGATATTTTTAGAAGTGGTTCGACCCTACAGTGGTCGACCACTTGGTCTGTAAACATTATAAATACCACCGTGGTGGTCAAATAATTGTTAAGCAGTAGAAGAAGTAGTGTGTTAGAGGCAAATACGATTTTGGCTCTGTTTTGCCATTTTCGTTTTGTCAGACTGTGTAAAACCTGCGTTTTTAGTTTTAATGGTGAATTTGTGTTGCTAAAGTTCATGGTGTGCATTTGAAGGGTAACCACGACTACTGGGGGGGCCACCAGCAGTCTGGGTAACTATTCTATGAATTTTCTTGTAGATTGAGTAGCATAGATGCATTTTTATTTTATTTCCTATACATGAAATTACATTTTACTTCTTTGTTATTTAATTTGTTGTTTGTAATTTAATTGGTTTAACTTAGTTTTTGCAGGTTATTATGAGGAGTTTTGTTAGTATGCAATGAGTTATTAGTTAGTAGAAGCAAGCTTGCAGATTTAGACACTAACCTCATGTGTAGTTAGATGGTAGAATAGACTTTCTTCATGCTGAAATAGAAGTTAAAACAGAGTTTTAGGACAGAAATTTAATTCATTCTTTCATTGATAGGGTTTCGGTGGATGTATAGTGATAGTGTTAGTTTTTATTTGCAAATTGCTTATTCAAATGCTATTTAGTCTTTTCTTATCTATTTGTTAGCTAGTTTACTTATTTCATTACTTGTCATATGCTAGAATAATGTTTAATTTATGTTTATGAGCATTTCTCTTTTTGCAATTTGAATTGTTAAGATAGAGCTAGTTTAGTTTATGTTATTCAATTTCTTGCTTAGATTTAGGTTGCAATTTCAAGTTGTAGTTAATGATTGAATTTAGTATAGTATAAGTTTGCTTATATTAGTATAGAATGCATTTGAATTTCATAGATTAGAAAACAGTTTCTTGGTTTCATGGAGTAGAAGATAGCTTTCTTGCTTTCATAGCTTAGGAGATAGTTTTATTATTGTTGTAGGATAGATAGTCTTTGCTTTGATAGATTAGATAGTAGCTTGATTATCATAGGTTCAAGACTAGTTGTTAATTTCTCTTTCTTTCAATTAAATAGATTTCCTTTTATGAATTAGAGATAGTTTTGAAGTTTGAATTAAGAACATAGTTCACTTGCCTCTTAGGCTACATACTTGTTCAATGAGAAGTTTTAATTAGATTACTTGCAGTAGAAGTTATATTAGAGTATTTAGTTGTTTACCTGCTTTAATAGGTTAGCTAGTTGCTTTGCTTACTTGTTTACCTGCTTTAATAGGTTAGTTAGTTGTTTTGCTTACTTGTTTACTTGCTTTAATAGAATAGTTGTTGGCATGTTTATTTATTTTCTTTTATAGGGTAGTTTCTCATTGAACTTAGGTTGGAAAGTTAAAGTAGTTTGCTTTTGTTATTTGCTTATTGTTATGCTTAAATAGTTTGTTTTTTCTTATTGTTATGATTGAACTAATTTTCTTTAAGTAGGGTTTTTAATTGCTTTCTTAGAACTATCCATCGATCCTCCATTCAAAGGTTACTTAGGTTGCATAGTTTAAGCTTCTTAGTAGGGTTTGATCATTAGTAGTCTTTGCTTGAGTAGATTAGCCCTTCAATATCCCATTTCCTTAGTTAGACTATACTACCAGCCTTTCTACCTTGGCATATATATTGCTACAACTCTAATTTTACTTACCTAGGGTTGATAATTTAATTGAGGGTTTTTAGTGTGTTTTTAGTGCATACAGAACACCCATCACTTCTGCAGAGCGTAAATCATAGCTAAACCCTACCTTTCTGTAGTTGTATAGTTGTGCTCATCTTGCGACAACTTCCTGCTAGAAAAATATATAGGATGATCCATGGCTCAATCTCCTGATTGCACTAAGATGGCTCCAAGGGCAATACTTGATGCGTCTACATACACATGAAATTTTTTTTCCTAGTTCGGAAATATCAGAATAGGTGTCGTGCTGAGCTTTTCCTTCAGGATATCGAACACTTTATCACACTCTAGCGTCCACTGGAACACTTCAGACTTCTTTAGTAGATTTTCCATAGGTGTGGTAATGTTTGCATATCTTTTAATAAACCTATGATAGTACCCTATGTGTCCCAGTGTGGAGTGCAACTTATTAGTGCTCGTAGGTGGAGGCATGTTCACAATAAATGCAAATTTGGTTGGGTCTACCAGTACTCCTTCTCGTCATACTATGTGGCCTAACAAATTTCCATGTGGCACACAGAAGATACACTTCCTAAGGTTCAAGGATATATGCAATTCCCTATATCTATCAAACATAAGACGTAGTAGCACTACATGTTCCTTGAGAAGACTATATATCGTCCAGTCATCCATATAAACTTCTATAAACTTGTGAATAAATTCTCGAAAAGATGCTATTACAATCTGGGAAAAACATGCAAAGGAATTCTTTAGGACGAATGGCATTACATTGTATGCAAATGACCCCCATTTTGTTATGAATGTGGTCTTCCTTTTGTCTTCTTTAGCAATCCTTACTTGTTGATACCCTGAAAATCCATTTGTAAATGAATAAGACTCTTTCCCCACAACCTTTTCTAACACCTCATCAGTAAAAGGTGTTGGGAAAGGGTCATGCACATAAGAAGAATTAAGGATTTTTTAGTCTACATAGACCCTAATGTCCTTTGTTCCTTTCTTGCTCTGGATGACTATTGGGCTAACCTATTATGCTTCTTACACTGCAAAAATAAGTCCAGCTTCCAACATCTTATCTATTTCCCTCTTAACCTTCTCTTTCACTCTAAGATTAAGGTAATATTGTCTATGCCTCACAGGCTTTGATCCTGGTTTTAGTTAAATTATCATCCCTTCCATAGCTCCTTTAATCCCTTTTATCTCTGAAAATGTCTTTGGGAATAAGTCCTCATACTCCCACAACAAGCTATGTATTTCTTGGCTAGTTTACTCATCCTAGTAATCTCCCACCATAGTTATCTTAGGTTACTTTGTGGTCCCTATATTAACTTTACACAACTTCAATGGATAATTATAAGAACCATCATTTTGGATGGGTATAATGTTCTAGATTTCTCATTACACCAACTTACACCAACTTATCCATAGGGCCCACATGAATTTTAGTGTTTCACCTTCTAGGGTTAGGTTTTTGGATGTCTAGGGTTTTGGAATTCATGAATAATATGAAAAGGGCCTCTAGAGCCTCATTGTAATCCATTATACTCAAACAGATGTGCATAGCAGCCACATTTCTTCTCAGAGATAGCTACCACCATTCGAGCAAGTTTCAATTCTGCAGTTTTACAATTTCAGCCTATTTCATTATTTAATAGAAGATATTGTTCATTGGATATTTGTGTTATTCTTCCTATCTCTATTGTTATTATATTAAGTTTGTTAATCAGTTCGTTTCTCTCCTAAATCTGGATCAGTGGCATCAGAGCGGTTTGCTATTCATTTATTTTTCTTCGTGCATGTCCCCAACAAGGTCTAGGTACAAGAAGTTGGGACTCGAACCAATCGAGCCATTACAATATCGGTCGCGTCGATCCCGATAACAACCCATGGGAGATGAAAATAAAGATGATGGAGCAAGAGATCCTATTAAAATGTTGCTCGAGTAATCCCTCATGCGACAAAGGAATGAAATGATGGACAACTTCATGCAGATCCTTCGATGGTTTCCCACGGGAGAAGCATATTCATCAAGAATCCATGAAACCCCCTTCAAGGTACAAGTAAATTTTGATATTCCATTATTTTAAGGACTTATAGATGCAGATGTTGTAGATAAATGGTTGGATCTTCTCGAAGGATATTTTCAATCCACAATTTTTCTGATAGGGAAAAGATCACTTTTGCAATCCTCAAGGTCGTTCCCCATGTTAAAGACTAGTGGGATACTTACTCTGAGAAAAGGGTTGTGGAGGAATATGCAATGTTTGTGGTGGCCCCTACATGGGATTCCTTCTGGGATGCCATTAAAGAACAGTAATGTAATATTCCAGATATAAAAAAGTATGTAGAACAAAAATAAATAACTAGAAATGGCAGATGAACAACAATATAACCGGAACAACACCACAATAATACCAAATGGATACTAGAATAACACCAAAAGGAGCACTTTGATTACTGAGAGAAATTTTCACTTTCCTATTCGAGGGGGCAACCTCCAGCAGAGCAGAGCTCTATTACAATAGTATCCAAGAAAAAATTTCACATACCCTCAACTCCTATTTATACTAAATATGTCTATCAAAAGAACCATCTAGAGGAAGATCCTTCTAGAAGAAGAAGCTTTTATTAGGTATTCTTACATTGGACTTATTCTTCCTTATTTCTATGCCTTATTAATATTGACCTTTATTACATGGAAATATATTATTCTACCTATGTGAGGGGTTAGGTCCCTAACATGCCCTCCCCATTAAAAACAACCTTGTCCTCAAGGCTTGAGATGGGGAAATTGTTGCAGAATGGTAGTTGGTTCCCAAGTGGCATCTGCTAGAGTTGTATCTTTCCACTGGACTAACACTTCCTTTATGGTTCCATGACACAGACGATGCTCACGCTGGTCCAAAACTACTTGTGGTTGTAGCCAAATGGAGCCTTCTTTGTCCAACTTGGGAAGGGTTGTTTGGGTTTGGCACTTAGTTCCAATCACCTTCTTTAAGCAGGAAACATGAAAAACAAGATGGATCTTAGAATTACTAGGAAAATCTAACTGATAGGCCACATGTCACAGAGGCTTGAGAACCGTATAAGGACCATAAAATTTGGGTGCCAATTTCTGACAATGGCCATCCTTGAGGGAATTTTTCTTGTAAGGTTGCAGTTGAAGAAACACATAATCCCCTTTTGCAAATTGACATTCAGAGTGACCTTGATATGCTTGTTGCTTCATGCGATTATGGTCCATGACCATATTCTCTTTGAGGGTACGAAGAATATCCTCTCGAACTGTAAGCATTTGGTCAACTGCCTATACCTTCGAGACACCTGGAAAATATGAGAGAACTGAAGGTGGATTTTGTCCATACACCGCTTCAAAAGGAGTCATGCGGGTAGTTGTATGATAAGAAGTGTTGTACCACCATTCAGCTAGTGGTAACCATTGAGCCCACTGATTCTGCCTTTCCGATGAAAAACACCTCAAATATGTTTCCAAACATTTGTTGACAACGTCAGTTTCACCATCAGTCTGGGGATGATAAGTTGTGCTGAGATGCAATTGGGTGCCTTGTAGCTTGAATAGTTCTTACCAAAAATTGCTGGTGAAAGTTGGGTCGTGATCAGAAAAAATAGAATGCGGAATGCCATGAAGCTTGAAGACCTAATCCATGAAAATTTGAACCACCATGGATGTTGTAAATGGGTGTTGAACAGCACAGAAATGATCATACTTGGAAAGATTATCAACTACCACCATAATGACTGATTTATTGCCCGATTTAGGTAAGCCTACAATAAAATCCATAGAGATATCCCTCCAAATAGCAGGTGGAATCGGAAGCGATTGTAGTGCGCTCAAAGATTTAACTGTTTCTACCTTGTTGCATTGACACACATCACATTCAACCACAAAATTACGAACGTCATGTTTCATACCATCCCATAAAAAAGAACATTTCACCCAGTCATAGGTTTTGGTAAACCCAGAGTGTCGAGTTGTGGGTGTAGCATGAAGCTCAGAAAGTACTGTGGATTTAAGTTTTGACTGTTTACTTAAATACAAATGGCCTTTGTATCGAATCTCCTCATTGCACCAAGAGTACCCTGGGAAAACTAGAGAATTGGACTGTAATTGTTGTATCAGATGCAAACATTTGGCATCATGTAGCCATTCATGGAAAACAGCTTTGAGACAATCTGGTACAATGAAGGAGAGAGAAAAAAGGGACCCTTCATCTTCATATTTTTGGGAAAGTGCATCAGCAACCACATTGTCTTTTCCTTTCTTGTAAATGATCTCATAATCATATCCAAAGAGCTTAGTCACCCATTTTTGTTTCTTTGGGGAAGAAAGGTGTTGTTCCAGAAAATACTTGAGGCTTTGATGATCTATCTTAATTTGGAAGAATTTCCCCAATAGATAAGGGCACCAAAGATCCACGACATGCAGAATAGCCAACATTTCCTTTTCATATATTGATTTGCCCAAATTTCTCTTGGACGTTTGTTTGCTAGTAAAGGCCAAAGGCCGACCCTCTTGCATAAGGACAATGCCAATTCCTTTCCCAGAAGAATCACATTCCAGGAAAAAGGTCTTTGTGAAATACATAAGGGACAAGATTGGAGTGGTGCACATGGCCATATTCAAGGTTTGAAAAGCCTGAGCAGCGACTAGAGTCCAAGTGAAAGAATTTTTTTTAAGCAGTGCAGTGAGAGGTGCTGCAATCTTTCCATAATTCTTAAAAACCTTGCAATAATAACCTGTTAAACCCAAAAATACTTGCAAGATTTTGAGAGTCTTTGGGTGAGGCCAATATTGCATAGCTTCAATATTTTTAGGAACCACCCTGACATCGACCTTTCCCATAAGATCACCCAAGTACTCGACTCTTGAGGCACCAAAAGCACATTTAGATTGTTTGAGGAAAAGTTGGTGCTGAGAGAGTAGATGGAGAACTCGATCCACATGAGAAAGATGGTATGTCTAAGTTTTTCTATAGATGAGGATATAATCAAAGAAAACTAAGACAAAATGATGGAGAAAAGGATGAAAGAAATGATTCATGAGGCTTTGGAAAGTGGACAGAGCATTACACAAGCCAAAGGGCATGACCAAAAACTCATAGTGACCCTCATGAGTTCTAAAGGTAGTATTAGGAATTTATACCTCTTTCATGCAGATCTGGTGGTAGCCAAAATGAAGATCACGTTTAGTAAAGAACTAGGTGCCACTCAATTCATCCAAGAGGTCATCAATGATAGGAATGGGAAATTTTTCTTTAATGGTGATTTTGTTGAGGGTGTGGAAGTCAGGACACATGCACCAAGAACCTTCTTTATTAAGGACCATGACCACATGAGAAGAGTAGGGTCTCATACTAGGGCGGATAACACCTTCGTTGAACAGTTCTTCAACCATTTTCTCAATTTCATTTTTTGGGGAAAAGGGGTGATGATACGGACGAATATTGGGAGGAAGGCTTCCTGGGACAAGGGGAATGGAATGATCATGAACACCATGGGAAGGAGGGATTCCCTGGGGAGTGGAAAAAACCACTTGATGTTTAGAGAGGATGGATTAGAGGTCATATAGCACAGAGGGTGTCTCAGTGGCTTGTATGGCATGGAGTTGGGAAATAATTCCATAATTACCCTTTTTTAGCAGTGTTTCCATGAGATGGGAACTAATGATCTCTAGGGAACCGACGGTGATGCCTTGGAACTTATATTTTTGGCCCTCCTGGTCGAATTTCATGGTTAATTCCTTAAAATCCATGAAAATGGGACCCAAAGTCCTTATCCATTCTGCACCCAACACAATGTCACAACCTCCCATGTCGATAGAAAACATATGAGATTTCAAATGGTAATCACCAATTTGGAGACACACATTTTCACAATGCCCTCCATATTTTATGGACCCATCATTGGCAATCATGATTTGGAAATTATTGACTACACAGATATAGCAATTTGTTTCTTTGGAAATGTGGAGATGAATAAAATTATGGGTGCTTCCACTATCAACAAGAATTATGACCTTCCTATGCTTGATGTAACCAATTAGCTTGAGGTTTTGGGCAGTAGAGAAGCTAGTGAGAGCATTTAGGGTAATGACCGATTCTACTTCGGCAGGGTCTGAGGGAGGGGTTTTGTCAGTGGTTTCAGGTGACATAGACACAAAGGGAGCCTCAATATCCTCTTCTGAAACATCCTCTGAGATGGCCATAAAAATATTTTGTTCCTTACACTTGTGTCCCAGAAAATATTTTTCATCACAATTATAACAAAGGCCTTTGAGTTGGCGTTCAGAAATTTTGGCCCTGGTCAATTTCTAGATCTTTAGTGGAGTAGAAGGAGTGAGAGTTATTGGTTTAGTGTGAGGAATAAAGGAGGGTTTGTGGTTTTGATAAGAGACAACCTATTGTTCTTCCTTATCTCTTTTAGTAGCATCCACCCAACTTTGAGATTTATCCATGAGGACATGAGAAAGAATCTCATCCTTGAGGCCATTGATAAAACATTCTTGGAAAAAAGCATCAGACATGCCCTCTGTACGAAAATCCAGTCACTCAAAAGAAGATATAAAGTCTTCCACTGTGCTAGATTCTTTCAAATTTGTCAAATGGCCTAAATGGTTGGTGTCAGTGTCAAAGCATTCATAAAGCTCTGCCACAAAGTGTGTCCAAGACACATACCCTTGGAGGGAAATTTTTCTCTATTTCCACATTGCCAACATTCTTGATCTAGTTGGAGAACACCATACTGGAGTTTGGACAACTCATTTGTAATTCCATACAAAGAGAAATATTGTTCCAATTGAGTTACCCAGCCAATGGGATCTGATCCATCAAATTTGGTCACATCCACACACAGAAGGTGTAGGTCACGTTGAAAGTGATGGGGCTAAAAATTCTGGGAATGAGAGGAAGTTTCACCTTTGGTATGCAAAGGTGGGTTAGATAAGGGAAGATCTTTCAGGATATGCAGCTTGGGGCAGATCGTCATAGCGACAGATTCAAGCTGGGTAGTAATGTCTTGTTTGAGCTCTTGTTTGAGTTCTGCGATTGAGGCGGTGATGGAGGAATGCATATTTTGATTGATGGTGGAAATATTGGCACTGAGTTGTCGCACTTCTTGTTGGGTTTCTGTGAAATTAGAGTGCAACATAGTGAAGCAAGCTTCCAAGTCTTGGATACGGGTATGGGCCATGATGACGAGGGAACAAGAAAAGGGTCAACTGGGACCACACAGAAAATGGGTTATGGGTGAAGTGTATCACAATGATCAAGGCGATGAGTTGAATCCAATGGGGTAAATCCCAAATAAAGGTGTTGGGACCACACAGAAAATGGGTTATGGGTGAAGTGTATCACAATGATCAAGGCGATGAGTTGAATCCAATGGGGTAAATCCCAAATAAAGGTGTTGGAAGGGGGTTGGTTCCACAAAAAAAAAAATGTTGAAAAATGATAGGTATGACTGCAATAAGGGCGAAGAGAGAAATCCATCGGAATAGGTCTCAAATAATGGTGCGAACAGGATCCAGACTCGTTTATTTTTTATTTTTTTTGAACTCCTGTGGAGTTATTGTTGGCACATGGGCAGACCTAGGGTTCAATGCTACAAGAGTGCACCAACAAAACTCTAACTACTGGCAACACCTATGAAGTAGATGAAGTCTCACCCAAGGTAGAGGCAGGGGTGGTTGCAGGACTCAAGTGTCTGTAACCTTAGCTGGGACATGGATCTGTGATTATATCGCTTACAGAGCACTTAGCATTGATCATTCATCAATATTCAATCCTTATTATACTTCGCAAATAGCACAGAGCATCGCAGTATTCATTTAGATCTAAAGGATTCCAGTACTTAACAACAGTAAAATAGATTAGATCCAGTAGATCATCACTAAGCATATTCATACATATCAGATCTACTATTTATACACATCTAATAAGAACAAAGCATAAATATATCCATCTAAATACATCAAAGCACTTAGCAAAAGAAGAGATAAGCACAACAAGTCAAGGCACAAAGCATAACACACATATTTTACATGGTTCACCCCCAGCCTAGGGCTACATCCACCAACTCTTTTTCTTTATTATCATCGGCCAATCGGTTATAAGAACAAAGTCGTAGAAACCCTTACTTCGTATAGGACAGAATATTTGCACAGCCCGCTAGATCCTTCTTCCTTACCTTTCAGCACAAAGCCTTCTATATCTTCACACAGGGACTTGCACTAAGCTTTTCAAGTCTATACAGAATGCACAAAGCTCTTGATCACATAGATCCCTTCTTGGCACTTATACTATATCACATAGATACAATACAATCCGAATCTCTCTTACATTGCCTATCCTTCTATTTATACATACAAAATGGGCCTAAGCATGGGTAAACCCACGGGCCAACATCCCTTTCCCATTACATATTTCCAAAACCGAAAAAGGGACCCAAAAGTGGGTCGAGATTCTGCAATCTCTTCTTTGTCTGGCGCTCCATCTTTGACAGGTTGTCGAAGTACCAAAAACAGTCAAATATGACCAAGTGTTCCCAAAACTTGGTCAAGGGCCAACAGGCCCCCAACACTCACCTGTGACTCGTCCCGAGTCACTCTGGTCTGGGCAATTCTTCCTCGAACACCTCAAGCTTGGCCCGAGTTGCTTTGACCTGCTGTAGTGCTACCGCCTCTTGCTTAGTGAACTCCTCGATGAGTGTGTCATTGACTGGTCCTTCTAGGCGTTGCTCTGCTGCACTTACAACCTGTTCAAATTCTACTCCTTAGTTTTCAACTTCAGTGAACAGTTGGCATGCCTTCTCTTGCACTGGTTGAATTCATTGAGAGACTTCCATCACTTTGGTTTGGATCGTGCGGATCTATTGTTGGGTCGTCCATTGCTCCGAAAACCTCTTCATTCTTTCAACTGGTGACAAGGCCTTCAGCTGTGCTTGAAACCTATCTGCATGTTGCTTTGCTTCTTGGAGCTGCGACTCCAATGCTTGTAAATTTGGATTCTCCGTGAGGTTCTCATAAGTATGAGCACTCCTAGAGCTCAGCTTCTTGCATTCCAAAGCAAGGGATTTCATTTTTCTAACTGCACTGCAAGAAATTACCTCTCTTAAGTCTCTGATTTCATGAGGAGTCTCGGGAACAATGCGAAGTTTAGGTCTGCAATGCGCTGTTGAAGTTGTTGGATCACTTCTTCGAGCTGTGCCACCTGCTATGGGATTCATTCTTCATCTCTCACTTCTAAGACGGTCACAGAGCGAAGTGCTTTGTTGACCATTTCCTTTACTTCTAGCTACTCCGCGATCAACTGCTCCTTGCTCTGTTGTAGCTTTACTTTCTCTTTGTCCCATTGTACTTAAAGAGCAATTTGTTCTCGTTCGGCAGCACTGCATTGCTCGAAAAGTACTCCCTGTACCTGTGTCAAATCCTGGATGGATTCTGTTGTTTCTTCCTGAGCTCGTTGAAGGTGAGCTTCAACTTTATCGGTGATCTAGTGAAATTGGGTTGGCTTATCTCTTGGTTCTACTGTTCCTATTGTCAGAGGCGCAGTGGAGACTGGGCAGCTAGACTAGAGTGCCTGTTGCACTCCTTGGAGTTCAAACTTGATACGATTATACATATGCTCCTGCTTCCCCTCTTGCTTCTCTAATACCTCCTATGAAGCATCATGTATAGCTTCAATGATAAAGTTAAAATCATTTAATGTGAGGGTAGTTCGCATCTTGGTTACAGGGATTATAGGTTTCTTCCGGGAGGAAGATTTCAGAGGCAAAACCTTCCTTTTCTTCGACGAGTCCTCTTTGTCCCTAGGCAGTGGTACTTCATCTTTCATGTGTTCAATATCTGCACCTTATATCTCTTCTCCATCACCCCCTTCGTCTAGTGAAATGGATGCAATCCTCACAGATGTGTCGTCTACATCGTGAATCTCTTCAGGATTCTTCGTCTTTCTTGGTCCGGGTGTATCCTACACAGCTTTTGGGATTTCTACATCAGACAATTCCGCAGGGTTGGCTGGAATAAGGAGGTCCGCCGACCATTTCTTAATGATCTCTTCTAAGTATTCCTCTTTCAACTTTTAATAGGACTGTAACTGTTGCTTGTGCTCATCAGTGCGTGCTTTTATATAAATGAAGTGGTGATCCGCGCTGAACTTCATTAAGGATCGAAACCTATGGAGGGTATTCTAGGTCATCCGAGGCTCGGACTAGATGGCTTGTTTCAACTAGTTGTAGTAAGTATGGAAGACGAAATTGGATTTCCACTGCTTGTTCATATCATTAGAGTACCATAGCATACAAAAATTTGCGGCCAAAGTTTTGAAGGGATCGATGTCAGGGAAGGTCGCACTTTCCGTCATTTCCCATGCAATGAATGCGATTAGTATGAGAAGCCAGCTAAATTGGAACTCATGCCCTTGGTCTTGCGCTTCTCTGCAATCAAGCTCTAGCTAGTTTACAAGGTACTGCACCCAATTCATCTATAGTCCCTCCGCGCACTTTCCTGTGAGGTCAACTACGAATCCAGTCACTTGGGTGGGTCGGTTCTTGCAAACTATCTTTCCTACAATCAACTGACATGCAAGGTGCATTGCGTCGTTCTGGATAGAGGTTACCTTGTAACCTCACATTCCCTTCTCGACATCGCCATAAGTCTCTTTGATTCTTTGTGCTAATGCTTGGTCCGAGGTCTTTCCAGGGTAAAAATCCTATGGGACAGGGCCTTGCGTGCTCAACCCTGTGATCCGATTGATCAAGGTCGTATCCACAATGATGCGATGGTTCAACCACAAGTAACCTCCGTGGTAGCAGGATAACAGCAGTTTCACGCATGTGTTTACTTCCTGGTGTCGATCGAAGTGCAGGATCTTCATCACATTGAGCAGTGTGGACTACATGAGGTTCTAGGTCCATGGCTGTGGGATAATCTTCTAATTCTTGCCTTTAGTCTTGGTCAGATAGTTATGCGGGGCGAGCATGTTGTAACCCTTCCTGTCACCAAGGTTGAAGTCATTGAACTTCAATGTTGCGAGCTTATCCTAGTTGGCTTGAATTTCACGTATCCCTTTCAGGAGGTACGCCGTGACCAAATCATATTCAAAATCTCTGGGCACATTGTCTCATTTAATGGCACCGCTTAGAGGAGTTAGGTAGGCAGGTAGAATGCTCAGAATCAGCTTTTCATTCGCGATGTCGTCTCTATGCTTAATTCTTGCCTCTGTTGTGGTTCAAGAAGTTCCTGCTCTGTGAGCAGTCGATGGATGAGTTTGGATTCCTCCTGTTGATGATGCTTGCACACCTACAGACATCCTTCTTTCTAACATGATTTTCTCAGTCCCGAGATCAGCGAGTACTTCCTTCAAAGATTCTTCAAGTGCGCTAAGCTCTTTGGACATACGCGCTCAGGGTAAATTATCGGGGTCACAATGATATTAGACACTGCACAGGAATGAACAACAAAGGCACGATGATCACTGTATACACTTGCTAGTATGTGGGCTTCAAATTCTCAGTTGGAAAAAGTGTTCTTCGAGCATGGCGCGACAAGATAAATAGGTAATCTTGGCAACGGTTTGCTTTGCAAGGGGTATGAGCCTCATTAATTTGTGTTCTATTCGTTATGGTGCAGTCTGATGGTCTGGTGATGAGCCATCAATTCTTTTTGATCCGTTCAGAGTGGCAGTCGAATAGGTATATCGACCTCTAACGGCTATATTGCTTCGCCATGGTGAAGTGCCCTATGTCGATGTTATGATATCTCGGCGAAGTTCAAATTCTACAAGTTTTCCTTCTGCAAGGCTCCCTCTCGAATCTTCTGTAACTTTTCATTCTTAGCCTTCTTCTTACTCATATTTCTAGCTTTCTTCCCCATGAGCTTCGTCTCAGTGGTTCTTTTCCCATTCTAATTCTTATTTTCCTTGGACATAGTTACTTCGCGTTGCTGAGATTCTTTCCTAGGATTCAGGTGTATCACTTCTTCCTTATCTGGGGTAGCCTTTGGTAGGTCTTCTAATGTTCCTGTAGCTTCGACATATGGGCTTCTAGTGTCAGGTAACTTTGATTTGTTCTCCTGCTCTTCAATCAACTGTGTGATCCTTCTGGTCATGAAATCTTTTAACTCTTGTCTCTTCTATTCCAAAACCTCTTTTTCTTCCTTCTTTCTAGCTTGATCTCTATCAATCCAAGATTTTCCTAGTAACATGGTAAACGGGGCGTTGTCTTCAATGCATTTAATAATCTCAAATTCTTGCTTTGTCGAAGTTCCATTGACTGTCATAGGTATCTGAGCAAGCTTTCAACATATCATCATCAGTTTTCCTTTGAATAGTCCTATTCCTCCCAATGAAGGGATCATATCAAGTTTCCCTATAGCTTCCCAAGTTCTTTTTGTTGGCAAATATTTAACAGACAGCGAATGCTTGTCATTGATGGCAAGTACAACAGTGAAGTTGGCATGAACACAAGAAGTTTGTAATCGACAGGCAAACAGAAGATAAGTTCAAGAAGGTCGAATGATCGAAGGCAATGCAACATTGATCGAGTGATCGAAGGCCCGTAAAGTTTGAGAAGAATCTCTGATCGTCGGATTCCATTCAAAATTCCCGAAAGAACGTGGGTCATCAGATCTGAATGTAGACAAGAAGAGATCGTTGAAGAGGAGGACATATTTCAGCCATTAGATCCAAGCGCAGGATCCGACCATCGTTGGATCAAGAAGAACCCGCACGTCCTTTAAGGTACAAGGAGAAGCGGGCGTAATCGCGATGTAATATGAGCCGTCAAATCAAGGTTTGAATCTGGACTGTTGATTCCAGTCAATGTCAGAGTTTCAGGGATCGAGAGTTGGATATGTCAAAGTTTATTAACATCAGGAATCTCGATATCGCGATATGCGAAATCGCGATTTAATCACAGCCATTGAATTGAGATCAGATATGGACCATTGATATGACCCCATCTCGGAGTTTCATGAATCGAGACTTTGAAGTGACAAAAACACTAGACATCAAGGATGTCAAAATCGCGATATGCGAAATCGTGATTTAATCACAGTCGCTAAGTCAAGATCAGATATGGACCATTGATCTAACTCCATATCAAAGTTTCGTGAATCGCGACATCGAGAGGCAAAGAACCCAATGCAACAAGAATGACGAAATCACGATATGCGAAATCGTGATTCAATCGCAGATGTTGAATCAAGATCGGATCTAAACCGTTGCTCTAACTCCATATCGGAGTTTCGCGAATCACGACATGGAGAGGCAAAGAAAACAATCCAACAAGAATGTTGAAATCGTGATATGCAAAATCGTGATTCAATCGTAGTCATTGAATCAAGATCAGATCTAGACCATGGAATATAGGACATGTGGAAAGTGATCAAAATTTCGCTAACTTGGGGTCAACGGAGCATAGTGTTGAAAATCACGAAATGAGAAATCCCAAAAGCACTTTTTGCATAGGCGCTTGGTTATGACCATAGTCATATTGGGGAAGGAGCTAGTGCAGAAAAATTATGTATCAGAACTTCGGAGATAGGGAAATGAAGTGTCGAGACACTCAGCACAAGATTGTTGAAATGTCGAAACACGATTTAAAGGAAATGAATGCAAGATCTCATGAAGCCAATCCAACGGTGCAGGTGAATTTGAACAAAGATCAGAGGGTTACTATTCTCTCACACAGTTAACTCCTCAGTTATGAATCTGTTAGCGAAACGGACTCATGATTGAGAATCAGTTGGCGTTTCAGTTGCTCAGACAGTTGTCTTTCTTTTGCCGAAGGAAATGCGAAGTGAAACCGCCATGGATACGTGTATAAAAGAAAATGAGACAGACTGTGGAGGGTTGGTTGTTCTGTATGGAAAAATGAATGAAACTATGAGAAAGGAAAAATTATAGAATGTGCAGGGGGAGATGGAGAAGATGCACAGTGTGAGATGAAACTCAGAGAAGAGTAAAAGATGATGAAGAGAAGTTGAAGCAAAGCAGAATGACAGAACGAGTTGAAGCAGAGAAGAATGATAGAACGAGTTGAAGCAAAGCATAATCACAAAACGAGTTGATGCAGAGCAGACCTGCTGAATAGACAGAGGAAGAGAAGAATAGAAGAACAGTTTGTAGAAGACCAGATTTACAGAACAAAGAAAGATTGGTAAGAATTGATTTATCTGCATAGTTGACTGCTTATTTATTCATTATTATTCTAGGGAGGTTGGGAGGTGCTCGGGAGGACTGTTTTCCTCAGAGGTTCAAGTGAGCTTGAACACAGGAAGTTGTAGCTTCCATCTGGTTGCAGCCAGAGAAACCAGGGTAGCAGGGTGGTGCAAGGGAGAACAAGTGTTCTCTATTATACAGGTTGGAGCCTATGTAACTGGAAGTTGGTGCTTCCATCCAGTTGGTGCTTCCATCCAGTTGGTGTTGGAACATATAGGGAGTTGGTGCTTCCTTCTAGTGGGTGCTAGAGAAACCAGGGAGTTGGTGCTTCCTTCTAGTGGGTGCTAGAGAAACCAGAGAGTTGGTGCTCTCAAACAAGTTGCAGCTTGTAAAACAGAGGTAGCAGCCTCACATTGAGTTGATGCTCAATTAAAGATGATGTATAGAACTTAAAAGACTGCCTATCATTTCGAAGAAGAAGAGGTTTTCTCCCCTTATGGGTTTCCTCATGAAAATTTGTCTCTGTGTATACCTTATGTGTGACTGATGCATTTTACTTTTACTGTCCATATGTTGTATAATGTTGATGATCACTTAAAGAAAGATTAAGAATGTTTTAATAGACTTAATATTGTTTAAGCTCAATTACAACTGATTCACCCCACCCCTCTCAGTTGTCTTAGTAATTTCAACATTTTCTGGAATAATGTTCACTTGTGTCTCTTCATCAACGACAGAGTCAATGTCGAAGTCTCCCATTCTTTCTTCAATGCATTCTTTTTCTTTGAAAATTTCTAATAGTTTAACATATCAGTGGTCATTCGGGGTCTCTTTCATTTACATCAATACCTTCTTTGATTCTTGTTGGGGCTCTGCCTCTTCTGGATCTGCCTTAGGGTTTTCTTCATTCAGATTCATTCTTTCAAGCTTAGAAATTATTCTAGGGCAATCCAACACTTCATGGTCCAAATATTTGCAACATAGGCAACCAGATCTTCCATCAGGGCATTCCTTAGCAAGATGTCCTGGTCTTCTGCAACTGTAACAGAGGGTTAACCCTCTCTTTTGTTTAAATTTTTCCCAACTTCTTTTGTACTGCGCACCAGGATCATGGTAGTTAGCCTTTAAATAATTCTTTCTAGGATCCTACATCCATTTGTTATTCCAAACATTCTTTCTATGCATAGGTATAACATATTTATCATTATTCTTATTAGATCTATTCAAATCAAACTTTCTTCCATCTATCAATGCCCCAATTTTTAAGCTAGGATGGAATCTATCAAACATACCTAGATCCATTCTCTAGAAACAAAAATTTCCACTTATCTTACTTCTACAAAGCACAAAGCTTCTAGATCTAAGAAATTTTAACTATTCTTACCTTTATTAGAGCACTGGGTTTACAGATCTTACCTCTTTTCTGCAGATCTGACCTCTTTTACTTTTCTTAGAGAAAAAAGTGTTCAGATCTTGCTTATTTTCTTCAAATTTGTCCTTCTTTCTTTAGCACGGAGATTTTTAGATCAAGTGGAATATTGCGCACTAGGGCACAGATCCACGCATAGAGGTTCCATAGTTTCAGGATGAATCTTTTCACAAAGCTTCTTCTTCCTTAGTAACCAGCAATGATAGTCTCAAATCCTGACAACGGAACCATTTGTTGGCACAGGGGCAGACCCAAGGTTCAATGCTACAAGCGCGCACCAAAAAAACCCTAACTATCAGCCATTTCGGCAACACCTGCGAAGCAGATGAAGTCTCACCTGAGGTAGAGGCAGGGGTGGTTGCAAGACTCTCAAGTGTTTGCAACCTTAGCTGGGACACGGATCTGTGATTATATCGCTTACAGAGCACTTAGCATCGATCATTCATCAATATTCAATCCTCATTATACTTTGCAAATAGCACAGAGCATCACAACATTCATTTAGATCTAAAGGATTTCAGTACTTAACAACAATAAAACATATTAGATCCAGTAGATCAGCACTAATCATCTTCATACATATCATATCTACTATTTATACACATCTAATAAGAACAAAGAATAAATATATCCATCTAAATACATCAAAGCACTTAGCAAAAGCATAGATAAGCACAACAAGTCAAGGCACAAAGCATAACACACAGATTTTACATGGTTCACCCCCACCCTGGGGCTACATCCACCAACTCTTCTTCTTTATTATCATTGGCCAATCGGTTATAAGCACAAAGCCGTAGAAACCCTTACTTCACATAGGAAAGAAGATATGCGCAGCCCGCTAGATCCTTCTTCCTTTCCTTTCAACACAAAGCCTTCTATATCTTGACATAGGGACTTGCACTAAGCTCTGTAAGTCTATACAAAATGCACAAAGCTCTCGATCACACGGATCCCTTCTTGTCAGTTAGCCTATATCACATAGATACAATACAATCCGACTCTCTCTTACATTGCCTATCCTTCTATTTATACATACAAAATGGGCCTAAGCGTGGGTAAACCCACAGGTTGACATCCCTTTCCCATTACATATTTCCAAAACCCAAAAAGGGACCCAAAAGTGGGCCAAGATTCTTCAATCTCCGCTTCGTTTGGTGCTCCATCTTCAATAGGCTGTTGAAGTCCCAAAAATGGTCAAATATGACCAAGTGTTCCCAAAACTTGGTCAAGGGCTAGCAGTTATACTATGTTCTGAATAATATTGTAGTGATGAAATGCCCAAATGCTTAATAGGAAGAAAGGTGTAGTAATTTTTCAACTCAAATGCAGGAGACACAGTTGCACTGCAATAAATATTTTTTGTTTTGTTTTTGTTTCTGTCCCAAGGGTTTGCCCTATGTTATATCTCTCTAATATACATGCGGGTCCAATAGTAGTACTCGGCCCAATATCTCAGGGCATCGACTAAGGAGGCTAGACCGTGCCCTTAGCCGTACTACCTGACTACCCAGGTACTAGAGAGTATATTCCCTAGTGTTGTTCTCAGTGGCACTATAGCAGTCATGACGCTGATTGGTTTATCTATGGAGGGCTTCAGGAGATCTAGCTCAATCTATATATAGGTGTTGTCTGATGCGCTACCACTCAAAGGGGTACCAAGAGGGGTTACAAGGGTGGCCAACAGATGTGCGCTTAAGTACCACTTTTATTTCTTGTGTGTATGAATCCCTGACCGCAAGTTTATGCGTGTAACAATAGATCTATGGAGCTTAAAGAAGTCGAAATACGTCTCTACCCTGAAAAAAAATTAACCCACAATTTTTTGCCAAGGAAGGTGCTCTGATACCACTCGTAATATTCCAGATATAAAAAAGTATGCAAAACATAAATAAATAACTAGAAATGGCAGATGAACAACAATATAACCTAAACAACACCACAATAATACCAAATGGATACCAGAATAACACCAAAAGGAGCACTTTGATTACTGAGAGCAATGTTCACTTGCCTCTTTGAGGGGGCAACCTCCAATAGAGAAGAGCTCTATTACAATAATATCCAAGACAAAAGTTCCCATACCCTCGACTCCTATTTATACTAAATATGTATATCAAAAGAACCATCTAGAGGAAGGTCCTTCTAGAAGAGGAAGCTTCTATTAGGTCTTCTTACATTGGAATTATTCTTCCTTATTACTAGGCCTTATTAATATTTACCTTTATTACATGGAAATATATTATTCTACCTACGTGAGGGGTTAGGTCCCTAACAAGTACTACCTTGTTGGAAGCTACGAGGACCAGTACACCAAATGGACCACCCTACGTCAAGAAAGGGACTAGACAGTACCATACTTCACGAATATTTTCCATACCCTATGCACAAAATTGGGTATCAAAGACTCTGAGCGGCATCTGGTGCTCAAATATTGTGGTTGTTTGCATAGATACATTCAAACAGAAATGGATTTCATGGACATCACCTCATTGGGCATGGATTATAGATGCGTTGTCAAGATCGAACATAAATTTAAGCAGAAACGACGAGAGTTTGGATCTGCAAACCCCTCACAGCCGAAGCAGGGCAAAGATAGCCCCAACCCACACAACAAGGGACCGAATCGATATGGTCGCCCTTAGGACAACCATTCCAAGCCACAACACAAGAAGGGAAATGAGAATATGAAGAAGGACACGGGAAAATGGTGTGAGTACCATAAAATTCCTTGGCACAACATCGAAGAATGTCGCTCCAACCAATCCCTTGTGGTCGAACTGAAGTCTTTTGAGTTAGAGGTCGATTCTGATTCTGAGTCAAATCCTAAAGGCGGGAAGCGGATTATCGATGTTGAACCCAGTGCCACTTTCACTACCACCAAAGTTCAGCCAAGTGAACCAGAAGAAACAGAGGAAGGGGAATGCCTCTTTCACTCGCGGATGTGGGTCAAGAGGGCTCTGATTCATTTCATTGTCGACAACGGTAGTGATCATAAGAACCTAATTTCAGTAGAGGTCATCAAGCGGCTAGACTTGCCAATGACTTCGCACCCATGACCCTACACCATCGACTGGCTTCGCCAAGGAATATATCTTGGTGTCATCCAACAGTGTCATCTTCCCTACGACATCAAGCCTTTCAAAGATGAGGTACTGTGTGATATTGCTCCCCTTGAAGTTTGTGATGTTCTTTTAGGACAACCATATTTGTGGAAGCATCATGTTGTGTATGAGTCTAGACCCCGCAATGTTATTATTACTTTGGGTAGACAATTGTACAGGATCCCAGAGGTAGCGTCACCTATTGTTATTTCTTTAATATCTGCTAAGCAATGCAGTAAGGTCATTTCACAGACTGAGAAGTTCGTATTCTTTGTGATCCATGCTCACAGTAAGAAGAAGTTCGTCTCCACATTTGTGGCCTCTACACATTGCCTCTCTTTGCAACATCAACAAGTGGACAGGATCATGGAAGAATATAGAGACATCTTCTCCTCACCTATAGGGGTACCGACACACTGTCAAGTCAAGCATCCAATTGATTCGATCCCTAACGCACCTCTACCTAATGGACCAGTCTAATGGTGCTCGCTAATGGAGAATGAAGAAATTAGGTGTCAAAATTAAGAGCTTCTTAAAAAGGGGGCACATCAAACCCAGCTCCTCCCCTTGCGGAATCTCGATTGTACTGGTGCAGAAGAAGGATGGGACTTGGCGACTCTGCATTGATTACAAATCCTTAGACAAAATCACAGTCAGGAACCACTACCCCATTCCCAAGATTGATGACCTTCTTGACCAACTCAAGGCGGCCAAGTTATTCAGCAAGATTGACCTAAAGTTTGGCTACCACCAGGTTCCCATCGAACCAACTGATCTATGGAAGACAACCTTCAAGTTTAAAGAAGGTCTCTACAAATGGCTAGTCATGCCCTTTGGCTTAACAAATGCACCAACCACTTTCATGAGATTGATGGATGATGTATTGAGACCCTTCACCAACTCCCTTGTGGTAGTATATTTGAATGACATCCTCATCTTCAGCAAAACGTGAGAGGAGCACATGCAGCATATTCAACAGGTTTTTGTCACTCTGCAGTAGCACAAGCTTTATGCCAACTTGGAAAAATGCTCTTTTGGCATGAACAGGGTCCAATACTTGGGATACATTGTTGAAGAGCATGGGGTACATGTTGATCCAACTAATATCCAAGTCAACCGTGACTAGCCATCCCCAACCACACTGACCGAGCTTCAGAGATTTTTGAGACTAGCCAACTTCTACCGATGACTCATGTTGGGATTATCCCATATTGCATGGGCCCTCAACCAGGTGACCAAGGGCGGTGGTAGGACCAAGTTCGTGTGGGGGAAGGAGCAGCAACGAGCATTCAATGATCTAAATCATTGCTTGTGCTCAGCTCCAGTACTCTCCTTTCTCGATCTACAGCAACCATTCAAGATCGAGACTGATGCATCTGACTATGTTATGGGCACAGTTCTCACTCAACACAGGCATCTGGTGGAAAACCATAGTGAGACACTCTCCGATATGGTCCATAAATACCCCACCTATGACAAGGAAATGTATTCCATTGTACAAGCCTGTCATCAATGGAAACATTACATTCTTTGGAAAGAGATGATCATACACACTGATCACAAGCCTCTACAGTTCATACAGACACACGGGAAATTACAGAACGACCGCCATCAGAAGTGGTCCATCTACCTACTGCAATTCCATCTCAACATCAAGTATAAGATAGGTATCTCCAATCATTTTGTTGACTGCCTCAACCGACCTCATGTGGTTGCACTCACCACTATGCTCCATTCATGTGGACATGAAGCATCGGAGTGGCCCCAACTTTATCAGCAAGATCCGGACTTCACCACCACCTACCAGCGCTTGGGTACAAGCACAATTGTCATTGATTTTCACATTCAGGACAGACTCTTATTCCACCTGGGCCATTTCTGTGTTCCTACAAGTGAGCGTGCAAATATGATTTGGGAATCCCACTACAGTCAGGTGGTAGGACATTTTGGCGTAGAGAAAATTGTGTTCGTTCTTCAGAAACTTTTTTATTGGCCAAAAATTTGATAGGACATCAACAAGTATATCATATCTTGCACTTCCTGTGCCATTTCCAAGCCAGCCATCAAGAAGAAAGGCTTATACACCCCTATTCCTATTCCCGAGAAGCCTTGGGAATCCATCGCAATGGATTACATGTCTGTCTTTCGGTCCACCAAACAAGGAAATGACTGTGTTTTTGTGGTCGTTGATCGGTTTTCAAAGATGGCCATCCTCACAGCCTATAAGAAGAATGTCACAGCGACATATATTTCCAAGATCTTCTTCAAATGAGTGTGGGTCCACTTTGGGATACCACAGACCATCATCTCTGACCGAGACAACAAGTTCCTCAGCATCCTTTGGTCGAGTCTCTGGTCTCTATTGAACACCAAGCTCACAAAATCCACTGCTTTCCACCCCCAAACCGATGGCCAAACAGAGGTCATCAATCAGATGATTGTGCACATCCTGCGCATGTACAATTCTAAGAATCCATGTACATGGGACGAGAGTCTCCCATATGTCCAACAGAGTTACACCAGGGCTCTCCATAGTTCCACCAGACATAGCCCATTTCAGGTGGGTCTGGGATTCCAACCCTTGGGACCCATTGATGTTGCACTTCCTCTTGCCACCGCACAAACAAACTCTTCCCCTGATCATTCTACGATCGACAAAGCCATCAGATTCATTGAGAGGATTCAACACATCCACCAACAGTTCCAAGAAATTTTGCCAAAATCCAATGCTAAGTATAAGCAGCGCCATGATCAACATAGGGTACCACACCATTTTCAGGTTGGGGACAAATTCTCGTTACATCTACAAAAGGAGTGTCTCACTAGGCCCCATCGAAATCTTCACCCACTTAATTATGGGCCTTACACTATCACCAAGGTTGTGGGTAGCAATGATTTTTAGCTCAACACTTCACCCTTCCTTGGTCTGCATCCAGTATTCAATGTGGACCTCCTTCGACCATATTTTCCACCATTATTGGACACCTTTGAGATCACAGAAAAGGTCTCACCAACAGAGCTCAACCCTGATTGCATGGAACAAGCATCCACTGATTAGATAGTGGACACACAAGTTAAGGGCACTCGCCAGCAGCGGATCTAGCTTTATTGGGTTGTCAAGGCAGGGAAACTCCTACACCAAGGAAAGTGGTTCACCCAAGGCCAAATCCAGTAGAAGTTTCCCCACCTGATAGGGGATCTCAACACAATGGATACCATTGCTTCCTAAGGGGGGAGGATTGATCCAGGTGGATATTGGTGGCCACCCAACTATTCCAACTGGCTCCTCGTGTCCATTTTTTTGTTTAGCACATTCTTCTGTAATGTTTTGTAATTGTGGGTTCTACACTTCTGGAGCTGTCTAAAGCCCCACACATCCTCTAGGTGGATACATGTGGCCTCTCGCCTAATCCAACTGGATTATTTTGTATGTTTTCATGTCAGCACATCTTGTTGTACTTTCGAGGTCGTTTTGGGGCCCTAAACATTGTTTTTTTGGCTCGCTACAGTCAAACTGTAGACAAAGTTAGAGTTTGACAATAGAATGTGTAGTTATCTTAAATACCTTTCCAATCGGATATCACGTGCCTAAAACAGAGGGTGTATGAAAAAATTATGACCCTAGGAATTTGAGGTACCAAATTACACCAACTTACCCATAAGGCCGACATGAATTTTGGCGTTTCACCTTCTAGGGTTATGTTTTTGGATGTCTAGGGTTTTGGCATTCATGAGTAATATGAAAAGGGACTATGGAGCCTTATTGTAATCCATTATGTTCAGACGGATGCACGTAGCAGCCACATCTCTTCTTAGAGATAGCTACCACCATTCGAGCAAGTTTCAGTTCTGAATTTTTACAGTTTCATCCTATTTCATTATTTAATAGAAGATATTGTTCACTGGATATTTGTGTTATTCTTCCTATCTCTGTGTTTATTGTATTCAGTCTATTAATTAGTTCGTTCCACTCCTAAATCCATATCAATCATATATCGGGTGTTCTTTGATCTCGGTTCCAACCCATCTAGTTTCTCTGACAGTTGTGCGTCTTCTCGAAAATCTTTCATACGAACCCTCCTGCCAACTATCACATGCCAGTTATGAATCTTCGTCCACTGATTGTATGCTCCTCCAAATTATTGATCCATCAGCAGTAGGATTTATGTAGTCTGCTCTTGTTCCTGTTGTTACAACATACAACTGATCCAATTCGTCTCCTTCCATATTGTTGTCCGTTGGTTTTGTGTATCGAGGGCCTACATGCGGATCCAAGGGTTGAACTACTTTTATTTACTCTGCCTCAAATTTCATAGTGTCTTTCTTTAGGTCAATCACTGCATAGTTATCATAATCCCAATCAATACCAAGTAGTGCAGGATAAGGGTCATTATCCCCCATGATTTCGATCACCTCCAAATCAGCTACAGTCTCTACTCACGCAACATCTATTTCCACATTCTCTAGTCTTCATATTGGAAAAATACAGTATTGATTGGCCATTCTTAGCCGGATTGGGGAATATGTCAAATGGGGTTTTCCTAGAGCTTCCCAAGTCTTTTTAGGCAGTATATTAACATCAAATCATAGATCTAACATAACATACTTAATCTCAAACTCATCTAGCTGGGCTGCTAATCTAAACTCTTTTCTAGTCCATACTTTCCTTCTTTGCACTCTTTGAGTATTCTTCTTGGGAAGATTAGTGCTTATTCTAGTTTATTGAGACTCTTTAGTTCCTAGGACTAGGTATAGTGCATTGCACAACTTTTCTGTCAACTGCTCATTCCCAAGAATATCATAAAATAGTTGAAACCAAAGGTCAACTACATTTTGTGGTTCCTCGGGTTGTCTCATCGGGACTACAATGTTTCTAGATGCAGGGGTGAAGCAGGGACTTGCATAATATTAAGGTAAACAATAGGATGAGGGGGTTTCTCTTTCATCTCAGAGCCAAGGATATTATGAAATACTTCTATGGAATTTTTAAAGAATAACTTATGTTTTAGAGGGTCATACATGTCTTCCTTAGGTGTTGCTTTCTGGATCTGAGGTAAATTATCAACATCTGTGTCATTCTTTTCCCCTCCTCGAGTAACGATATTAAGGTTGGACAGTTGTCCTATAATAACTCTCTTTATCTCTGAACTGATGATATTAGTTCCTTATTGACGTACCCAATCCTCCCATTTTGCAATTAGTTCTGGGCAGTCTTCAGTTGTGTGCCCATTGGTTCTGCAATGAGAGCACCATGGCCGCCTTGGGTGAGGACAATCTCTAGCCATGTGGCCTTTCTCATCACAATTGTAGCATCTACTTGGTCCTCTTCCCCTAGTTCTTCCTCCTCTGAAGTCTCCTCCAGCTCCACCTCCTCAACCTCTTCCCAGCCCCTGAGGGGTTTCATTCACCCTCAATGATGCTCGAACCAGTATTTCTACAGGTGCATCCAACGCTCTACATTGCTTTGTAGCATGTGTGGTAGATACACAAAACTCACAATGCATGGTATTTGATACTATTGAATACTTCTAAATAATGTGGCATTGTCTTGGCCCATGCCCATGGATTTGGAAAATCTCGCAATACTCAAATGACAACGTTGCTTGATTACCTAGAAAAGAATTATATGGGGTTGGGGTATGGAATGGTAAATTTTTGGATACTTGCAAAACTCATCCTGTGGGTCCTGGTGAGGGTCCCATCAAATTCCGAGGAGGTCCCATTCCCCTCATCTGTGGGCATTCGTTCACCAGATGTCCTTCTATGTAGCATCTGGTACACCAGACTTGCGGTCGTCCTAGTCTAGGTATCGTCAATTCTTGAATTTTTTCTGTAAGTGTTGATATTTTCCCTTGTAGTTGTGTGAAATTTGCATCTGTTGGGGGTCTGGTCACTCTCAGGCTCCCAGGATATCCTACAATGGATTCAATCTTCATTGATTGTTCCAAGGCATCTGTCAAAGTAGTTATCTATTGTTGCATTAATGAAATCTATGTCAGAGGTAACAATCCCTAGATATACCATTCTCTTTGATGTTCCTCATGGATCGGATGTGCTAACCTCCCTATAGCATCTTTAAACTTCTGACTATATTCCTAGGCTGATTCACCTTCCATTAAATTGTTGAATTTCACGCAACTCAGACAAAGCTTGTTGTTATGACTGAGGTAGCTTAAACTCTGCTATGAACTTTAAACGTACCTAGTCAAGTGTGAACACTTGACCTTGCACTCCTGGTACTCCTAGCTCAATGGCCTTCATGTACCATTTGAGAGCAAGGCCTCTCAAATTAGTCTAAAACTCAACCAATTTATTCGCATCTAGAGTCCCTCTAGACCTCTAGATTTCTTCACATAAGAACCAATGTTACTCAACATCCTCGTCTCCCTTACCCAAAAATTATGGGTATCGAGCAATCGAACCTCCCGTGTTACCATTCATTGTTGATCTTACTACTCCTACCAATATAAAACCTAATGGTCCTAGTTGCAATCTACCAAGGGATCCCAATATCCTCCCAATATTCGTGATTCCCGATTGTGCTTGCCTGACTGACTCTAATGGAACAGGAATAGCATAAGAAGGTAGTATAGAATCTACCACATGTATAGAAGGCGCTTGGGGTATGGGTGATTCGGGGCTGGCGCCATTGGCTTTGGGGCGGGTTTCTTTGATCTGGGGGGTCTCATTCTCATCCTTTGGAGCGGTCTCTTCAGTCGGATTCCCGATCTTTCCTGTCATTGGGGATGAATCTTCTCTTTATTATTCAAAATCCATGCCTGCTTCCTTTTCCCATGCTTCTACACCTTCTTCTTCTTGTCCACCCTCTTGGGGACTTCTTTCTCTCTGCGCTTTTCTCTCACTTAATCTTTGACTGGACAGTCTTTCCTGTCTTCTCATCTTTCACAGTTCTTCCATCTTTTCTTCCTCGACTTCTCTTGGTTCAACTTCTTTCCACAACTTCTCGAACTGTTTTACTGCTTTATTTATCCTACCGTGCCACCACTTCTCAACTATGGCAGCTCTTTTGAAGGCTTGCTCATATCTTGAGTCCATTTCTTGTTGTTCCCTCATTTTTCAAAGAACCATTTCCCCTCTCTCAAGCCATGACTCCACCCCAAACTCACCCCAACCCAAGCGAGGGTTTTTACGTTGCCATCTCATTCAAGGACATAGTCAACATCCCCTCCTCCATCAAGAAAACCTTAATCCATAGGGGAATTTATCTCAACAGTCTTCCCCTTGCGTCTTTCTTGAAATCTTCTTCTGCCCATGAAAAAGATTGATGATTCTTAGCTGCAAACTTGATAATGTATCATTGTAATGTTGTATTGAACCAGAAATCAATTGCTTGCGTTACCAGACAATCCAGTCGATGAAGTGTTGTGATATTTTCTATATCCCAAGTATAGGTCCTCTTGACTCGTTCTTGGAATTCCAAAGCTTCTTCGATCCTATCTATCCAGTGAAAAAGTTCTTTCGGGAACTTAACCCAAAATATCTCGTATTGGTCACTCGATCTTTTTGAGTAAAAGACAGCCTCCCATGTATCTTTCACAGATTTTCCTCTCATCTCTGCTTCTTTCCATATGAAGGTATCGCAATTTCTCTCCCACCACTTGTGAATATCAGATCTGTGAATCTGCGGAAGCATTCTCCCTACAGGTTCCCTTTTAACGCATGTCCCGACAACGGAGCCATTTTGTTGGTGCAGAATTGATCAGACCAGGGTCCTTCTCGGGTTACCAACAAAAGGCATCGATTAGTCTAGAGCATTGGCATTTTCATCTCCTCTGAAGAGAAGAACTCTCACCCGAAGCGCAACCAAGACAAGAAGATAGGGAAGGGAAAGGAGAATACTTAGGTGGGTTTCAAGAAATCTTCAAGATTCACTATAACCTTGCGCAAGACAGACTAACCACAGAACATATCTAAACTCATTCATACTAGAAATAAAGACAATCAAATTGTGATAACATTTGTAAACAGAGACAACGCATAGATATTATCAAACATAAAGAATTATTGTAAGGAAACGATTCATAATCATACACACATAATGACACAGTAATTTCAAAATTTTAGGTCCTTCCATATATATTATCAGAAGAGCTTCTCGGATACAATCTCAGAGATACAAGTCAGTACTCTATTACAAGATTTTGGCTCTGGACTCAGGTCACAGAGCTCTATCTACCCTTTTCACGAAAATGTACACAAGTTACAATCACAGAACTTTTTATCTGGTTGTGCCCTCTATATCATCTAGATCATCTAACCCATCTAACCCTTTACAATCGTATGCATCTCATACATATAGGCTGAGTGGGATCTTCTTGCTTTAGACTCTGCATGATTTCTTGTTCTTGTTCTGTTGTAACTTCCTTTGCCTTCTTGGTGTTGCATTGTCCCCTTTTGCAACTGTTTTCTGTTTCTTTGCTTGCTCCACTGTCCAACTCTTTTGTAGCTTGCGCCACTCGTGTTTAACCAAAATTGGGATTGTAGTCCTCCTTGCGCAACTTCAAGCCAAAAACGAAGGGCCCAACATCACCAACACACTCATACACAAATTCATCACACCAAGACTCTCTGTCGCAACCGTCTCCACAACCTTCTACGATGCACCTCAAACATTCCCTCAACTGCATATTTGTTGTCCTTTCATTTCTATAGACTTCACAGATTTTGGTTTTGTCTCACACATGCCACAAACGGAATTGTGTTTCCAGACTTTCCCAAAATTGGCCCAAAGAAGGTTGCCCCATCTCCATCACAAAATCACCTTAAGGCAAAACAATTCCTCCCATGTGGAGTGACTTGGCTCCCTGGGGGAGCCCGCCCCTCTTTGTCTAAGACCGCTTCAAAACCATAGAGCTCTTCTTGCTCACTTTCAAGCTTCCTTCCATGGTTGTGTACCCTTGTGTCTTTATAGGTGTTGATCCATGCCAACCATTGCATCTGTATGCCCATGGGGTACATGGGCTTGGAGATGTGATTTTTGGTACATGTTGATCCAACTAATATCCAAGTCAACTGTGACTAGCCAGCCCCGACCACACTAACTGAGCTTCGGAGATTTTTAGGACTAGCCAACTTCTACCGACGATTCATGTTGGGATTATCCCATATTGCATGGGCCCTCAACTAGGTGACCAAGGGCGGTGGTAGGGCGAAGTTCGTGTGGGGGAAGGAGTAGCAATGAGCATTCGATGATCTGAAGCATCGCTTGTGCTCAACTCCAGTACTCTGCTTTCTCGATCTGCAGCAACCATTCGAGATCAAGACTGATGCATCTGACTATGTTATGGGCACAGTTCTCACTCAACATAGGCATCCGGTGGCATACCATAGTGAGACACTCTCTGATACGGTCCATAAATACCCCACCTATGACAAGGAAATGTATTTCATTGTACACGCCTATTTTCAATGGAAACATTACATTCTTGGGAAAGAGATGATCATACACACTGATCACAAGCCTCTGCAGTTCATACAGACACACGGGAAATTGCAGAATGACCGTCATCAGAAGTGGTCCATCTACCTACTGCAATTCCATCTCAACATCAAGTATAAGATAGGTATCTCTAATCGTTTTGTTGACTGCCTCAACTGGCCTCCTATGGATGCACTCACCATTGTGCTCCATTCATGTGGACATGAAGCATCGAAGTGGCCCCAACTTTATCAGCAAGATCCGAACTTCACCACCACCTACCAGCTCTTGGGTACAAGCACAACTATCACCGATTTTCACATTCAGGACAGACTCTTATTCCACCTGGGCCATCTCTATGTTCCTACAAGCAAGCGTGCAAAGATGGTTTGGGAAGCCCACTACAGTCGGGTGGTAGGACATTTTGGCATAGAGAAAATTGTGGTCGTTCTTCAGAAACATTTTTATTGGCCAAAACTTCAATAGTACGTCAACAAGTATATCATATCTTGCACTTCTTGTGCCATTTCCAAGCCAGCCATCAAGAAGCCAGGCTTATACACCCCTCTTGCTATTCCCGAGAAGCCTTGGGAATCTATCTCAATGGATTACATGTCTGTCTTTCAGTCCACCAAGCAAGGAAATGACTGTGTTTTTATGGTCGTTGATCGATTTTCGAAGATGGCCATCCTCACAGCCTGTAAGAAGAATGTCACAGCAACAGATATTGCCAAGCTCTTATTCGAATGAGTGTGGGTCCACTTTGGGATACCACAAACCATCATATCTAACTGAGACAACAGGTTCCTCAGCATCTTTTGGTCGAGTCTCTGGTCTCTATTGGACACCAAGCTCACAAAATCCACTGCTTTCCACCCCCAAACCGATGGCCAAACAGAGGTCATCAATCAGATGATTGTGCACATCCTGCACATGTACAATTCTAAGAATCCAAGTACATGGGACAAGAGTCTCCCATATGTCCAATAGAGTTACACCAGGGCTCTCCATAGTTCCACCGAACATAGCCCATTTTAGGTGGGTTTAGGATTCCAACCCTTGGGACCCATTGATGTTGCACTTCCTCTTTCCACCGCATAGACAAACTCTTCCCCTAATCAGTCTGCGATCGACAAAGCCACCAAATTCATTGAGAGGATTCAGCACATCTGCCAACAGTTCCAGGAAATTTTGCCGAAATCCAATGTTAAGTACAAGCAACACCATGATCAACACAAGGTACCACACCATTTTCAGGTTGGCGACAAATTCTAGTTACATCTGCAGAAGGAGCGTCTCACCAGGCCCCATCGCAAGCTTCACCCACTTAATTATGGGCCTTACACTATCACCAAGGCTATGGGTAGCAATGATTTTGAGCTCAACACTCCACCCTTCCTTGGTCTGCATCAAGTATTCAATGTGGACCTCCTTCAGCCATATTTTCCACCATTATTAGACACCTTTGAGATCACAGAAAAGGTCACACCAATAGAGCTCAACCCTGATTGCATGGAACAAGTATCCACTGATTAGATAGTGGACACACAGGTTAAGGGCACTCGCCAGCAGTGGATCCAGCTTTATCGGGTTGTCAAGGCATGGAAACTCCTACACCAAGGAAAGTGGTTCACCTGGGGCCAAATCCAGTAGAAGTTTCCCTACCTGATGGGGGATGTCAACACAATGGAGACCATTGCTTACTAAGGGGGGAGGATTGATCCAGGTGGATATTGGTGGCCACCCAACTATTCCAACTGGCTCCTCGTGTCCATTTTTTTGTTTAGCACATTCTTCTGTATTGTTTTATAATTGTGGGTTCTACACTTCTGGGGTTGTCTAGAGCCCCACACATCCTCCAGGTGGATACGGGTGGCCTCTCACCTAATCCAACTAGATTATTTTGTATGTTTTCATGTCAGCACATCTTGTTGTACTTTCGAGGTCGTTTTGGGGCCCTAAACATTTTTTTTTTGGCTCACTACAGTCAAACTATAGACAGATTTAAAGTTTGGCAATGAAATGTGTAGTTATCTTAAATACCTTTCCAACGGGATATCACGCGCCTAAAACAGAGGTCGTATGCAAAAGTTATGACCCTAGTAATTTGAGGTACCAAATTACACCAACTTACCCATAGGGCCCACATGAATTTTGGCGTTTCACCTTCTAGGGTTATGTTTTTGGATGTCTAGGGTTTTGGCATTCATGAGTAATATGAAAAGGGCCTATGGAGCCTCATTGTAATCCATTCTTTTCAGATGGATGCGCGTAGCAACCACATCTCTTCTCAGAGATAGATACCACCATTCGCGTAAGTTTCAGTTATGAATTTTTACAGTTTCATCCTATTTCATTATTTAATAGAAGATATTGTTCACTGGATATTTGTGTTATTCTCCCTATCTATGTGTTTATTGTATTCAGTCTGTTAATTAGTTTGTTCCACTCCTAAATCCATATCAATCATATATTGGGTGTTCTCTGATCTCGGTTCCAACCCATCTAGTTTCTCTAATAGTTATGCATCTTCTCGAAAATCTTTCATATGAACCCTCATGTCAATTGTCACATGCCAGTTATGAATCTTCGTCCACTGATTGTATGGTCCTCCAAATTATTGATCCATCAGCAGTAGGATTTATGTAGTCTGTTGTTGTTCATGTTGTTACAACATACAATTGATCCAATTTGTCTCCTTCCATATTGTTGTCTATTGGTTCTGTGTATCGAGGGCCTACATGTGGATCCAAGGGTTGAACTACTTTTATTTCCTCTACCTCAAATTTCATAGTATCTTTCTTTAGGTCAATCACTGCATAGTTATCATAATCCCAATCAATACCAAGTAGTGCAGGATAAGGGTCCTTATCCCCCATGATTTTGATCACCTCCAAATCATCTACAGTCTCTACTCACGCAACATCTATTTCCACATTCTCTAGTCTTCCTATTGGAAAAATACAGTATTGATTGGCCATTCTTAGCCGGATTGGGGAATATGTCAAATGGGGTTTTCCTAGAGCTTCCCAAGTCTTTTTAGGCAGTATATTAACATCAGATCCTAGATATAACATAACATACTTAATCTCAAACTCATCTAGCTAGGCTGCTAATCTAAACTCTTTTCTAGTCCATACTTTCCTTCTTTGCACTAGTTGAGTATTCTTCTCGGGAAGATTAGTGCTTATTCTAGTTCATGGAGACTCTTCAGTTCCTAGGACTAGGTATAGTGCATTGTGCAACTTTTTTGTCAACTGGTCATTCCCAAGAATATCATAAAATAGTTGAAACCAAAGGTCAACTACATTTTGTGGTTGTTCAGGTTGTCTCATCGGGACTACAGTGTTTCTGGGTGCAGGGGGTGAAGCAGGGACTTGCACGATATTAGGGTAAACAATAGGCTGAGGGGGTTTCTCTTGCATCTCAGGGCTAAGGATATTATGAAATACTTCAATGGATATGTTTTAGAGGATCATACATGTCTTCCTTAGGCGCTACTTTCTGGATCTGAGGTAAATTATCAGCATCTGCGTCAGTCTTTGCCCCTCCTCGAGTAACGATATTAAGGTTGGACAGTTGTCCTATAATAACTCTCTTTATCTCTGAACTGATGATATTAGGTCCTTGTTGACGTACCTGATCTTCCCATTTTGCAATTAGTTATGGGCAGTCTTCAGTTGTGTGCCCATCAGTTCTGCAATGAGAGCACCATGGTCGCCTTGGGTGAGGACAATCTCTAGCCATGTGGCCTTTCTCATCATAGTTGTAGCATCTACTTGGTCCTCTTCCCCCAATTATTCCTCCTCTGAAGTCTCCTCCAGCTCCACCTCCTCGACCTCTTCCCAGCTCCTGAGGGGTTTCATTCACCCTTAATGATGTTCAATCCAGTCTTTCTGCAAGTGCATCCAACGCTCTACATTGATTTGTAGCATGTGTGGTAGATGCGCAAAACTCACAATGCACGGTATTTGATACTGTTGAATACTTCTAAATAATGGGGCATTGTCTTGGCCCATGCCCATGGATTCGGCAAATCTCACAATACTCCAATGACGACGTTGCTTGATTACCTAGAAAAGAATGATATGGGGTTGGGGTATGGAATGGTAAATTTTTGTATACTTGCAAAACTCCTCCCGTGGGTCCTGGTGAGGGTCCCATCGGATTCCGAGGATGTCCCATTCCCATCATTCATGGACATTCATTCACCATATGTCCTTCTATGTAGCATCCGGTGCACCAAACTTGTGGTCGTCCTGGTCTAGCTATCGTCAATTCTTGAACTTTTTCTATAAGTGTTGATATTTTCCCTTGTAGTTGTGTGAAATTTGCATCTATTGGGGGTATGGTCACTCTCAGGCTCCCAGGATATCATGTAGTGGCTTCAATCTTCATTGATTGTTCCAAGGCATCTGTCAAAGTAGTTATCCGTTGTTGCATTAACGAAATCTGTGTCAGAGGTAGCAATCCCTGGATATACCATTCTCTTTGATGTTCCTCATGGATCGGGTGTGCTAACCTCCCTATAGCATCTTTAAACTTCTGACTATATTCCTAGGCTGATTCACCTTCCATTAAATTGCTAAATTTCTCGCAACTCAGACAGAGCTTGTTGTTCTGAATGAGGTAGCTTAAACTCTGCTATGAAATTTAAATGTACCTGGTCAAGTGTGAACACTTGACCTTGCACTCCTGGTACTCCTGGCTCAATGGCCTTCATGTACCATTTGAGAGCATGGCCTCTCAAATTAGTCTGAAACTCAACCAATTTATTCACATCCAGAGTCCCTCTAGACTTCCAGATTGCTTCACATAAGAACCAATGCTACTCAACATCCTCGTCTCCCTTACCCAAAAATTTTGGGTATCGAGCAATCGAACCTCCCATGTTACCATTCATTGCTAATCTTACTACTCCTACCAATATAAAACCTAATGGTCCTGGTTGCGATCTACTAGGGGATCCCAATATCCTCCCAATATTTGTGATTCCTGGTTGTCATTGACTGACTGACTCTAATGGAACAGGAATAGCATAAGAAGGTAGTATAGAATCTACCACATGTATAGAAGGCACTTGGGGTATGGGTGATTTGGGGCTGGCGCCACTGGCTTCAGGGCGGGTTTCTTTGATCTGGGGGGTCTCGTTCTCATCCTCTGGAGCGGTCTCTTCGATCGGATTCCCGATATTTCCTGGCATCAGGGATGAATCTTCTCTTTCTTCTTCAAAATCCATGCCTGGTTCCTTTTCCCATGCTTCTACACCTTCCTTTTCTTGTCCACCCTCTTGGGGACTTCTTTCTCTCTGCGCTTCTCTCTCACTTCATCTTTGACTGGACAGTCTTTCTTGTCTTCTCATCTTTCGCAACTCTTCCATCTGTCCTTCCTCGACTTCTCTTGGTCTGACTTCTTTCTGCAACTTCTCAAACTGTTTTACTACTTTATTTATCCTACCGTGCCACCACTTCTCAACTATGGCGGCTCTTTTCAAGGCCCACTCATCTCTTGAGTCCATTTCTTGTTGTTCCCTCGTTTTTCAAAGAACCATTTCCCTCCTCTCAAGCCATGACTTCACCCCAAACTCACCCCAACCCAAGCGAGGGTTTTTACGTTGCCATCTCATTCAGGGACATAGTCAGCATCCCCTCCTCCATCAAGAAAGTCTTAATCCACAGGGGAATTTCTCTCAACAATCTTCCCCTTACGTCTTTCTTGAAATCTTCTTCTGCCCATGAAAAAGATTAATGATTCTCAGCTGCAAACTCGATAATGTATCATTGTAATGTTGTATTGACCCAGAAATCGATTGCTCGCGTTACCGGAAGATCCGGTCGATGAAGTGTTGTGATATTTTCTATATCCCAAGTACAGGTCCTCTTGACTCGTTCTTGGAATTCCAAAGCTTCTTGGATCCTATCTATCCAGTGAAAAATTTCTTTCGGGAACTTAACCCAAAATATCTCGTACTGGTCACTCGATCTTTTTGAGTAAAAGACAACCTCCCATGTATCTTTCACATATTTTCCTCTCAGCTCTACTTCTTTCCATATGAAGGCGTCGCAATTTCTCTCCCACCACTAGTGAATATCAGATATGTGAATCCGCGGAAACATTCTCCCTACAGGTTCCCTTTTAACGCATGTCCCGACAACGGAGCCATTTTGTTGGTGCGGAATTGATCGGACCAAGGTCCTTCTCGGGTTACCAACAAAAGGTACTGAGTAGTCTAGAGCATTGGCATTTTCATCTCCTCTGAAGAGAAGAACTCTCACCTGAAGCGCAATCAAGACAAGAAGATAGGGAAGGGAAAGTAGAATACTTAGGTGGGTTTCCAGAAATCTTCAAGATTCACCATAACCTTGTGCAAGACAGACTAACCATAGAACATATCTGAACTCATTCATACTGGAAATAAAGACAATCAAATTGTGATAACATTTGTAAACAGAGACAACGTATAGATCTTATCAAACATAAAGAATTATTGTAAGGAGACGATTCATAATCATACACACATAATGACACAGTAATTTCAAAATTTTAGGTCCTTCCATATATATTATCAGAAGAGCTTCTCGAATACAATCTCAGAGATACAAGTCAGTACTCTATTACAAGCTTCTGGCTCCGGACTCAGATCACAGAGCTATATCTACCATTTTCCCCAAAATGTACACAAGTTACAATCACATAACCTTTTATTTGGTTGTGCCCTCTATATCATCTAGATCATCTAACCCTTTACAATCATATGCATCTCATACATATAGGCTGAGTGGGATCTTCTTGCTTTAGAATCTGCATGTTTTCTTGTTCTTGTTTTGTTGTAACTTCCTTTGCCTCGTTGGTGTTGCGTTGTCCCTTTTCGCAACTGTTTTTTGTTTCTTTGCTTGCTCCACTGTCCAGCGCTATTGTAGCTTGTGCAACTCGTGTTTAACCAAAATTGGGACTATAGTCCTCTTTACGCAACTTCAAATCAAAAACGAAGGGCCCAACATCACCAACACACTCATACACAAATTCATCACACCAAGACTCTCTATCGCAACCGTCTCCACAACCTTCTACGGTGCACCTCAAACATTCCCTCAACTGCATATTTGTTGTCCTTTCATTTCTATAGACTTCACAGATTTTGGTTTTGTCTCACACATGCCACCAACGGAACTGTGTTTCCAGACTTTCCCAAAATTGACCCAAAGAAGGTTGCCCCATCTCCATCACAAAATCACCTTAAGGAAACACAAGTCCTCCCATGTGGAGTGACTTGGTTCCTTGGGGGAGCCCACCCCTCTTTGTCTAAGACCGCTTCAGAACCGTAGAGCTCTTCTTGCTCGCTTTCAAGCTTCCTTCCATGGTTGTGTGCCCTTGTGTCTTTATAGGTGTCGATCCATGCCAACCATCACATCTCTATGCCCATGGGTGACCAACCTGTTGGTTCACCAAGTCGCGCCCCTTCACAAAGTTGGGTCGACTACTCATGTGGGGGCATTCAGGCGGCTTGCCCAACCAACCCACTGAATGCCTAGTTTTGTCGTCGAGTCAACCCACTGAACTCATGATCGACGCCCCCATCTGTGCAATTGACCCATCATTTGGGTAAGCACGGTGCTTAGCCAATTCGAGTTGACTTGTCTAGGCATGCCCTCCTCATGCCTTAGCGGATTCATCCATTTGGTGGAGCACCCAAGTCTTGCCCTCAACTCTTCATCAAACCATTTGTCATCTAACTTGTGCCGCAAGGCATCTCGGGTGGAGTCGTCCCTTGGCGTGTTGCATGCCCAACTCTCCCCATATATGAAGACTTTGTTTCTTCAAATGCACCTAGCATCCTACCTGCTCAATTTCCTTCGTTTCGATCTGTGGTGGAAGTGCACGCGCCCGAGCTTACAACAAGAATAATGGTATATTGGAACTTATATATAGTTATGGACAAAAAAACACTAAACCTATATATCATTAAAAAATGTTAAACTCTTATATCCATTGCATAAATCCCAACCAAATAACCTTATTCATAAACTGTACATTAGTTCAATGCATACCCTCCCAATAGAGAATTTATAAATTTTATTTTGAATAAGAGAATAATTTTACTTACAAGAAACACATCTTGCAAACATGTTATCTGATTATTATTGAATATTTATTTTGATTAGTTAAGAGCTTATCTTCCTCGAACTTAAGGAAACAGGTTAATGATATCTAGCAAAAATACAAATCCACCTATATATGAACTACCACCTAATTATTTCAAATAGACTAATTCTTTTAAATAATAGTAATGTGTCAATTCACATTTGTTATAACATCAAATAATAACTATCAATAATGCTAGAACAAAATCAATAATGCTTGAACAACAGCTACTAAATTATGATAAATTTTACAACTTTTAAAAAAAAAATCCAACATGCTGCTGTAATATCCTTAAAAATGTACATACCCATCTTTCAAGTGAAAGAACCTCAGGTCGCTTTAAAAAACAGAGAGTAAGTAAACATTACCACCGACCGACGCAGTGCAGAAGACGATTGTAGGCCCAGATTCAACGGTGTGTGGTAGGTCTTCATTTTGATTCCAAAAATATAATCATAAGGTGAAATATGTCTATACAACTGTCCAGACTTATAATAAAATGTGGAATCATATAATTTATTAATTTTTGGGGGTCTGTCAAAAGAGTTGGCCGGCAACGGAGTAAATCATCGACAGTACGCTTCATTTTCCTTTCGCTGTCGCGGCTTCGGCACGCGAGCTGCGGAATGAATTCATTTTATCCGATATGCTATTCCCCACGCTGCCACGCATGCTACCAAATTATACCGAATTTAAATGCGAAGATCGATTATTTGGAAAGAATGCCTCACGCTCCCGCACTTATTTTATCATATTGCCGCTGTGAGAATGATGAACTAATCCAATCGAGGACCGCCTCTACGTCCGAGTCCAATAATGTACGATTAAAATAAGCACGAAATGTGCCTGTAAAACTGTGGGAATGTACGACAGTGTGCAGCGCCTTAGGGCTCTGTGATCGGATGGGGAAGTTTCTGATGTGACTCTCTGCTGGCCATCACACAATTGCAGACATTGTTCCGATTGAATCGACTGCTTGTAGGTTCATGTGGGGCCAACGTTCAATTGAATTGTGAAATTGGACATGGCGGTCATTTTCCATGGATCCCTCTCAGGGAACAGGAGAGCCACATGATAACGGATCAACTGCGGATGTGATTGTCAATCAACTTCATCTTCTGCGGATCAGTAATTCGTTCGTGCTCCGGAGGATTCCTTTCGTTCGCATCAAACCCACCCAACGGGGTCCACAGTCCGGCCATGAGCAACTTCTTATAAGTTGTCAGTCCATATTGTGATTCTCCCCGCTGAGCTCCTCCTTACCTGTACCTGTACCTCCTCTGCACCTGTGCTTCTTTATCATTACTTGCAACGGGGCTCACGCCCGCCCCAATCCGTTCCGAGAAATCCGAACGGCAGAGAATTGAAGGAAAAATAGAACGCTCAGTAGAACTTGAAGAAGTATAAATATGGGAGGCGGAGGAGCGTCTTGCGGAGCTTGCAAGTTTCTGAGGAGAAAGTGTGTGAAAGGCTGTGTATTCGCCCCTTATTTCTGCTCAGACGAAATGGGGGCACCGCATTTTGGTGCGATACATAAGGTCTTCGGAGCTAGCAATTTCTCTAAGCTGTTGATGCACTTGCCCGTTCAGGAACGATACGATACGGTGGCTAGCGTATCGTATCAGGCACAGGCTCGGCTCCAGGATCCTGTTTATGGCTGCGTTTCGCATATTTTCGCTCTTCAGCACCAGGTAGCTTGATGAATTCCATCTTTACTTTCGTTTTATATTACCAAATTGCTTCCATTGAAGGCATCTTAGTTTATGGAATTACGTTCATATTAGTGTGAGGAATTACGCCCTTTCACAATCGAACCAGCAACTGAAATCAGTTCAGTAGTATCTTCCAATTGTCGAGCCACAGGACATGATTTAAAACATAGTTCCAATACAAAAAAGCTTAGAATTTAGCCCTGGGTATATACTGGATATCGTTGTTTTAAATTTTTCATATTTTGACAATGCTCGAGAAGTCTGAAATCGTTTCTTTCCTGGCAGGTTGCGAATTTGAAAGGGAAATTGGCTGTTGGCTATGCTCAGCTCGCAGCCTGTAGCAGCTCAGACGGAGCTTCACTAACTTCTGAGTATGGATATGGAAAGCAATCTGAAATGCCATCTCTAATATCAAATAGCAACAGCAGCAGTCCTTACGATCCACAGTATTTGAATCCTTGGGGAGACCTGCAATCGATCCCATCCGAAAACGTTGCAGTAAATAATTACGACGAGGAGGCGAGGGAGGACGAGTGTTCATGGGGCAGTTTCTCCGTGTGCACGAAAGGGGTTATTCATCCACCGTCTACAGCCCAAGAAACTGATGTCTTCCGGGACGCCGAAAGATTTTCTGAGCAGTTTCACCCCAACAACTATCGCGATGGAGATCTGCAAGATTTGGCTTCCGCCCTTCTTCGTAGAAGTTGATGAACCAGAGAGTCCACAGAGTTTTTCGAAAAGATTTAAGCACTGGATATGAATTATTCCGCCATTAGATCAATCTAGTGCCTTGCAGGATCCTGCTCTTTCTCAGAAAATTGAGCAATGTAAAATTGTAGTGCACAGGGAATAATAAAGCATTTTAATGTGAATTATTCCGCCATTAGATCAATCTAGTGACTTGCAGGATCCTGCACTTTCTCAGAAAATTGAGCGATGTAAAATTGTAGTGCAAAGGGAATAATAAAGTATTTTGAGAGGAGATAAATGGCTAGTAGATTATGCAGCTCTTAAAATTTGGGATAAACGAGCACAGACTATTACCTTAAATGACAAAGTATCTACTTCCACTCTTACCTGTAACAGGGGCCACATACTATTACCTTAAATGACAAAGTATCTACTTCAACTCTTACCTCTAACAGGGGCCACAGTACAGTTTATACATAAATATACAAAAATTAATATATGAATACTTTCTATTTGTGCAATTCAAATGTAAGATGTAAACAATCTTGAAGTAGCTCATTGACTTTTAGAATCGCCTTAAATTAATGTTAGACAAATACATCATGCAAACTATTCACGGTGCCAAAAGGTGTTGGCTAAATGCTATTTCAAGTTTTTTTTGGCGGAAGGAATTCTGTCACGTAAATTTGGATAAAATTGTATTTTTGAATGTATAAATGGATTCAACTTATTGAAAAACTTTTAGGGCACTAGAATTATACAAACTTAACCTCTCAAATCTACAGATTCAACCATTAATCAAAAAATTTAGGACAAAATCAAACCAAAAAAATTGTCCAAAAACAATCAAAAGATAAAAAGTTTGTTCATAAATTTATATACTGAACTACCATATCAAATATCAAGGTCGAACCCAAGGCCCTCCTGATCAAGAGGCTAGAATTCGATCAGCAGTAGTATAGGTCCACTCATGGTGGATCGTAGTGTAAATTTTGGATTTTTTTTAAGTTTTTATGGATATATTTTTTAAATTTTTTTATTGAAATCCAGTTAAAAATTGTTGGAACTCCAAATTTGAGTGAATGAAATTGTATAATTCGACTGTCTTGAAGATTTTTCAAGGTGTTGAATCCATCTATGTATTCAAAAATGCAATTTAAACAACACAAAATGAAAATTTCATCAAAATCTGTTTTACCGAATTCCAGTGAAAAAAAATTGAAATGTTTAGACAACGCACAATGTAGATTTGGATGAGTTAGAACGTGTTTGTTTTCTGGTACACGTTAATAAAAACTGTAGCATGTAAACATGTCCCACAATTATGCCCAGCGATACGGATAGTAGACTACACCCTAATCCCCTCAATCTGGGATACTGCCTTTGCCTTCCGGTTACGTTTTTCTTTGCTCGACTCGAACTCTTGATCTCTCCATGTCTAACTGCCTTCGCTGCTTCTGTGATTTCCCAAACGTCGTGATCTCTTCATGTCTAACTGCCTTCACTGCTTCTGTGCTTTCCCAAACGTCGAGCAGGTAAATAGTTATTATACTTGAATTGTTTCGAGATCCGAACCCTAGACCAAGCACCATAGCCATTTGGGTGTGAAAAGCTAATGTCTTCCAGGCTGAAAATGCATGGAGTGCCATTACAGGAATACGACGTACTATCGTTGGATTCAATCATACTTGGAGCTTCTTCCTTCAACGACCTTTTTTTTCTCTGAGTGGCGTGGAGTTCCAGGGACCGAATTTGCTAATTTACCCATCGCAGTCTTGCTTCAACGACTTTAATTTCAGGAACGACAACCAGTGCTTCTTCTCCAGTTGCCTTTATTTCGGCGCGAGCCCATTGTATCGCAGAAATTATTTTCATGAGAGCTTTGCGAGATGATGCAGTGGCATCTGTCGATACCCGCATTTCCTGTCCCCATCGCCGAATTCTCATTGCAGCAGCACCGTCAGCTATCGGATCAGCAGCCAGTCAATCCAACGGACAGCGCTTACTCGTGGGGTCGGCACGAGCGGAAACCCCGATCAGATCTCAGCCTTCTTTTAATCTGCCGCGAACGGTCAGATTTTATCAGCGGCAAATTGGCTCTGGGCGGAGATTCTCTAGGGGGGACCCCGCGAGACATCCTGTACTGGACGATCTGCCTCCATCCTACGGTTTACCTTTGAGCGGGGTCACTTTGTTATGCCTTTGAGCTATTGTCTCTGTGAGCTTTAGGGCCTATAGTGCTCTTGGTTTGTGTTGGTGGAATTGAAATCTATAGGGAATTGAGGTCCACTCACTGGTGGGATTGGGATTAAGCTCATGGTTCCGGACCATGAAGTCAAGGGTTCAAATCCTACGGTTGTGTAGAGTCATAGAGTGGGAAGGACAAGTTGCACATTGAGAAGTGTCAAGATGGGTTATAGAAGAAGTGTGAAGGATGAAAGCTCCAAGACTAGAAGTTTTGGAGGCAACCCAAAAGAAGCATTAGTTAAGGAAGAAGCCTGGGTCACAGTGAAACTTTGAAGGTTTTGATGGAAAAGAACTTAGAAAATACCTCAGAGTGAGAAAGAGGTACACAACATGGCTGCAAATAATGAAAAGATTGAAAGTTTTGGAGCAAGTTTGGAAACCCTCTTTGGTTAAGAAAACAAAATTACATGGTGAAATGGAAATGAGAGGAAATAAGGACCTTGACAATTGAAAGGAGGTCCTATAAGAAGATAGCTAAGGAAGAAGCCTTGGTCACAGTGAAGGAGGTCCTATAAGAAGATAGCTAAGGAAGAAGCCTTGGTCATGGTGAAGCTTTGAAGGTTTTGATGGAAAAGAACTTAGAAAATAGCTCTGAGTGAGGAAGAGGTACACAACATGGCTGCAATTAATGAAAAGATTGGAAGTTTTGGAGCAAGTTTGGAAACCCTCTTTGGTTAAGAAAACAAAATTACATGGTGAAATGGAAGTGAGAGGAAATGAGGACCTTGACAATTGGAAGGAGGTCCTATAAGAAGATAGCTAAGGAAGAAGCCTTGGTCACAGTGAAGAAGGTCCTATACGAAGATAGCTAAGGAAGAAGCCTTGGTCATGGTGAAGCTTTGAAGGTTTTGATGGAAAAGAACTTAGAAAATACCTCTAAGTGAGGAAGAGGTACACAACATGGCTGCAAATAATGAAAAGATTGGAAGTTTTGGAGCAAGTTTCTTGAAGCAATATAAATTATGTATATGATCTTATAGTGTAAGTCATTTATTACTAATCCCATCATATCATTATATCATAACTTATTTGTTAAATATGTGTACATTAATTCATTCTTATATTAGACTTTGTTAAAGTTGTGTTTACCTTAAAAAAATTGTTTTTTATTAAAATTATTAAGTTATTTTCAATCTTGTGATTAGATATAATATAATGTTCAAAGGGGTTGAATCCAATGATGGAAAGCGAGGATTTTTTCACCATTGGGCAAGGTTCAATTCCAATGAGCTCTTTTGCTAGAGCCATGGGGTCACCTTGAGGTAGTGATTGAATGTGTGGTTGCACCCATAGAGATTACAATAAATGATCTCATGATCCATGCAGACATAAGTGGATCAAAGCCCACCCCCATGTCCTTCAAATGTGTAGCAAGGTGGAAGAAGTTTGGCCCTAGTGGATCCCCTAGGGGATCAATTAAACTGAACTACTCTTATATCTTAGGACAAGCATCTAATAATCAAGTTGAGGCCTACACCCTTTTTCAAGGGCTTGTTCTAGAAAAATCCCACAATAAGCACACCCTTCTCATCCTTGTAGACTCAAGAAACACTATCATCCACTTGAGAAGATGATCGCTCCCTCAGGATGCAAATATTGGATTCATTTTCTACAAAATTTCGAGGTCTCTCTACATGAAGGGGTCCCTCACTTTTTTTTCCAAATGAAAATTTCTCATTTATATTAAGCATAATATAAATTGTGTACATGTACTTCTCTTTTTGTTCCTCCACAGGTCTAAGACCAAAATTACAACAATGATCCTATAGACAGAACTATTTCGGATTTTTCATAAAAGCCGAAAACCTCTATGCAAAATCCACAAAAGTTTATCGGATAACTTTACATATCTGATAAGTATACTTTCCAAAAAGCCTAGGATGAAATAGATGCACAAGAGAAAATAATGTTGATGACTGCTCAAGACACATTTAGAGCGGCAAAAACATTGCAGGGCCCTTGTGGCCTTCCACCCAAATATTATAGGTGATTTTCCCTCGATCGCTGTGAAAAGCAAGTTTTGATAGATAATCAGCTTCTTGGTTTTTTTCCCTGAAAATATGATCAAAAGAGATGGAGCTAAAATGATTGCATAAGTTGATGATTCTTTCTTTCCATGCTTCGAGGCTAGCACCTTTGACATCACCTTTTTTCTTTAGCTATTCAATGACTATCATATAGTCCCCCATGATGTGGATTTCATTAATAGTGAATCTTTCAGCCAGTGCTAAGGTAGACCATGCTCCCAGGAGCTCTGCCCTCGTGTTGGAGCCTCCTCCACAGTTTAATGTCCATCTACAAACATGAGTATTATTTATTTTAATGATACCCTGACCCCACACTGATTGTCGACTGGTTGAGTTGCCCCATCGAACCAAGCACAGATTTGTTTTCAGGGATTGGAGGGTCTAAAAGCCGGGTATTTTTTTGCTTGTGTGATTTCCAGCACTGGTCCATCGTACAACGCGTGAGATAGACAACCCGATTGATAGAAGGGCTCGTTCCATCAAAGATGGCCCTGTTCCTTTCCGCCCAAATATACCAGCATGCATAAGCTAGCAACGATGGTAGGCTGCGATTTTGTTTGGCCCATAAGTTTAGGGAACCATCAATAGTAGCACCATTCTAGCCGCTCTCCAATGCCATCGCTCGTTTTAGATCCCTCCAAACAGACCTAGAAAAAATACAAGTTAGAAAAATATGTTTTGTGGACTCACCATGAAATTTACACAGAATGCAGATGCCCGAGCCTTGCCAACCACGCTTTTGTAGGTTTTTCCATGAAAGGACTTTATCAGCTGCTAACAACTAGGAGAATAATTTTATTTTCAGGGGACAATCCCACTTCCAAAGCTTCTTTCGCCAACTTTCTTGAGTCTTTTCCCAAAGATAATTTGACATGGCTACATATATGTTCTTCGACGTGATAACACCCGACTTGTCTCCTCTATTCCAGATCAATTCATCAGGCTTGTTGTCAAGAGAGATACCCGATTCTGCCAGAAGAGCTTTGTAGTGGTTCCATTCCTCACTAAGATTATGAGATAAATTCAGATCTTCGCTACTAAGCCACCTCTTTCCTATACCAACACCAAAAGTCTGGGAAGTTGCTTGGTAAAGGAAGTAAATGCTTCTTAGATTTAAACTATGTATAAGCTCTTCAAATAAAAAGGATCCTTGTCCCATACCCAGGATCATGTCTTTACCCAAAATGATAGAATGGCCTTTGCCCGGTTTCCAAGCCAACCACCGCAGAATAATAGGTAAAGTATTGCATAAGTTTTTCTAGGTTTGTGAGCCTTTTTGGCGAAGAGGATCCACAGATCGAAGCCAGGTCCAGACTGGGAAGTGTGGATAATATTTATTTTTTAGAACATTTTGCCAAATCCTTGTCTTTGTTAATGCTCTCCACATCGTGTTTGTTGTCAGTGTCCTACTAAACAACATGATATTGCGCAAGCCCCAACCACCATGAGATTTTGGCTTCGAGACTGCCATCCAGTTACAGAGATGGAAGTTTTTCTTATTTTTCCCACCTAACCACAGAAAAGTAAAACAAATCACACGGATGGTATTCAGGATCGAATTCAAAACATGAGCCAGAGCTAACCAGTACACCGGTTGTGTTTCAAGAACTGCCTTAAGAAGCACAAGACGACCGCCCAAAGTTAACATATTGTTTACCCAATGGTTTATCCGAGACTCAAATTTTTCTATTAACCAATACCAGTTTGAGGCTTTGTAGTTGTAAAATTTAAGAAAATAACCCAGATAGTAAAAGCCAAGATCCAATTTTTTGCCAGGAAAAGAAAAAACATCCGTGATGGCTTTTAGAGAATCAATATTTACATTTTAATGGAGAATAATAGATTTTTGAGCGTTTATAATCATCCCAGACGCCTTGCAGAAGTCCTGTAGAATGCCCTGAATAATCTTCCATTCGGAAAGCGAAGCTTTTGATAGAATCAAAATGTCGTCTACAAAGAGGAGCAGAAGTATATTAATATTACTGGATACTTTTATACCTGAGAGAGAACCTTCGTCTTTTGCTTTGTTTAGTGCTAGACTGAGACCTTCCATCATCAAGATGAAAAGGAGGGGCAACAATGGACATCCCTGACGGAGACCTTTATGCAGCTAAAAAAATTTGTGGGTTCACCATTTATTAATACAGCATAGTTTGTGGAAGATACACACGCCATTATCCAGTTCGTGGTTTGGAGACCAAAACCACACTTTAACAGTAGTAATCGAAGATAGTCCCATTCGACGCAATCATAGGCTTTTTTCAAGTCTAGTTTCAGGATAATTAACTGCAACTTCTTGTTTTTGATGCTATGTAAACATTCTAGAGCCGTCCCGATGGCATCTAGGATTTGTCTCCCTTTGAGGAAGCCCAATTGCTCCATTGATAAAGCTTTTGACAAAATCGGTCTTAATCTATTGGCGATCACCTTTGCAATGAATTTATAACACAAATTGCAAAGAGCTATCGATCTGTAATCCATAAAGCCTAATGGTTTATTGCCTTTTGGTATCAGAGCGATGAAAGTAGAATTTATCGTGTTTTTCACCTTCACCTTAATCCTTGAGTCCTCCACGCAGTCTAAACGATCTTGGCCAACCAGATCAAAGAAAGAGAGGAAGAACTATGATGTCTACCCATCTGGACCAAGGCTCTTGTCTTTTGCAAATGCTTTCAAAATGCTTTCAAAGGGGTCCCTCACTTATCAACCCATCCCATGATCAATTCAATTCTCCACAATTGGTAGTCAAGTTGGACGCCATGTGGCAAGATTTGGGCATGTTGGACGCATGTTATCCTTTTTGTCGCCACCTTCCTCTTTAATTCTCCCTCACTCGATCACTCATTTCACTTGCTCCCTTTCTTCCTTCACTCGAACCCCCCACGTAAGATCTCCTCTCACTTGTCATTTTGTCCTTTGTTGTGCTCCTGGGAGCTCCTTTCATCGGTCGTGGCTCTGATCAGAAGTACTTCCAATTATGAGTGGAAGTGGCAACCGCAGGATGGGTGGCGTCCCCATGCATCAACCACTCGTGTTCGTCACCTTCTTCATGCAAATGCATCGCTGCTTGAGATATTCACGACTACTAGAAATTCAATTCTTTGTTTAATTAGTTTCATCCCTGCACTATCGACTCTTTTTTTCTGTGTTAGCTCTCCTCCCTCTGTTCCTATGGCTCAGAATGGATCCGGGTTTCAAATTCTTCTCCCCAACAACTCATGGCCGATTTGGAGGAGTTCGTCCTTGAACTTCAAGGTCTGCAAGTCTAGATGAAGTGTGTCTTTGCCCAGACCCTGTCCATTCTGGAACTTACTCTTCAACAGCGCCAATCCACCCAGCAGATATAAGACGAATGCTTCACCCTCTGGAACTAAGTCATAAAACTTCAGGAGAGTGTCAGAGATGGAAGTATGCTCATGACTTCTCCAAGTCTGTTAGTCTCAACTTCGTCCCCTCAACCTCAGTCTCCTCTACCCGATTTGAATTCTCCGATAGCAGAGCCCTCTCTTAGTGGCTCGGGTATGAATAATTAGTCAATTTCCCCTAATGACATGCTATGTTTTTGTCTACTTATACTAGGATTTTTTATTAGGGTATATACAGTTAGGAATTTTGGAACAAGGCACATGTTGGTCCTGCTAAATTTATTGTCTTAATGCAGATTCTGTACTTCATCAAAACCCCTTAGGGTCTGCTTCCAGACTTTTTTTTAGTAGTATGTCTTAATGCAGATTCTGTACTTCATCAAAACCCCTTAGGGTATGCTTCTAGACTTTTTTTTTTTTTAATAGTATATTTACCTATGTTGCATGTTCAATGCATTTTATTGTATTAATTAAAATCTCTCAATTCCAGTGAAAAAAATATTAAACATATTAGTGTATTTAAAAAATTGTTTTTTAAAATTAATTCTATTAATTTTACATACAACTAATTTATTAAAATATTTTTAAGAGGGGGTATACACAACTTTACTATTAATTTCACTTGTCTATAACTTTGTTTTTATGTTCATATATACCACTGTAAAATCATAAATCCTTTCAATCATAATCCTTTATACATTTCAATCACAATCCTTTATAATTTAGATGTTTGAAATTTGAAATTTTTTAAAATCATCATAACCAATATGTAATATTCACATAATATCCTTAATTTTGAATGATAAACAAAAATGTTAAAGTTTTAACATCCTCAATCTAAAAAAACAGAATTATAATTTCTTCACATTTCTCCATCATTTCATTCAACAATATATTTGGTTGTTATATTTTCATAACCTCATAAGAACCTCATAAGGATACAAGTAATCAATCAACCAACATGATTGTTCAACAATTGGGACTCATAAATCTAATTTTTATTAAATATAAAGAAAAAATGAAAAGTGGATAAGATCATAAACCTATTTTTTATTAAATATAACTAAAAAATGAAAAGTGGATAAGATTAAAGGGCTTCATGATTCTAGTTGAAAATACATATACATCAATACATAATTGAAACTAGTAAATCCTAATAGGCCTGCCATCAAAGACCATGACTTTTTCATATGTATTCACCTAATTAACTTTACAAACTAATGCAATAATCAAAATGAATCTAATAAATAATATTGAGAGCCTTCCCAACATCCAGAATCTTGGAAGCACATACATGTCATGCTACATATATTATTATTTTATTTCTTGTTGCTTTGATAAGAAAAACTCCATATCAAAACAATAACAAAACATCAATCCCTTCTACTCTTCAAGTCATTGTCAAATTTGATTTTAAAAATAATACAATGTTAAGATTAAAATATTTAATAAAAATAAGGATAAGGAAATTTGACTTTAAGATTAAAATATTTAATAAAAATAAGATAATAAAACACCAATCCCTTCTACTCTTCCAGCCATTGTCAACGAATGAAATTTGATTTTAAAAATAGTAGACCAAGGTTTTACTCAAAATTAAAATTAAAATATTTAGTAAAGATAAGGATAAAGAAATTTGATTTTAAGAATAAAATATGTAATATTTAATAAAAAAAGAATGAGGAATTTGATTTAAAAATGAAAAATTTAAAGTTTTTTTTAAATAAAATGTTGAAATTAAAATATTTAATAAAAACAAGAGTAACCAAGATAGTCAAGATAACCAAAAGTCAAAGGATCAAATTGGTTAGATAAAAATTCACCATCTCCCATGTTCTCAAACAAATGAGCCCAAAACCAATGAGTAAGTAATAGATCTCACCTATTAACATAATCATCCTTTGAGTTTATAAAAGCCACATATTAAACTATTAAGAAATGCATATTATATGAAGTGAGTGAAGATAAGAAAAAGAACCATTATAAACTAAGTAAACTATTAACAAATGTATATTATCTCAAGTAAATGAAGATAAGAAAAAGAACCATTACAAACTAAGTAACAAACCATGAATAAACTTAGGGTATGAAACTATTCCATGTAGTTTACTTGATTAAATAATTGTTATAGTCATTCAAGTTGGAACAACATATACAACAAAAAGTGAACTAAATAAAAAAGTATGACAACAACTTTCATCCAAATTTAAACTGAAACCATTTTCATACATAGAATGAGAACATAGAGAAAAAACAAATAAGGAAACGAGTCAATTCAACCTTATTCACAAAGAAAACTAATGAGAACAGCCATTTTAAAACACAATTCACAATTCCCACTCCAAAACACACCGACCAAAATCCAAGGTTCAATGCTTTAAACCTCAAATAGAAAGGGCTTAAATAGGGGTTTGAAATAGGTACAAATGCCTTCTAAAAAATAGAAGATATTGAGAGGATTATTAGAGCCAAATTTCGACCAAAAGAATAAGCAAATAACTCAATAAACACCAAAATTTTCAATTGCATACACTTAGAGTTCACATTAAATTGAAACTTAAAATCTCAATCTATCGTCTTTATATGTAATGTAAATTCAAATTCAAAGGTTTCACCATCAATCAATGCTACTTATACAAAGGATGGGCTCTACCACATTGCTTAATTCCATACAAAAATTCTTCAACCTAAACCCTGATGCAATCACCATAATTTGTCAATTATAATTAACATGCATAATGGTAAATGGGATGTTATGCCCAAGTTAAAAACAATACACAAAACAATTCTAACATATGTCATCTAGGTCAAGACTTTGTCAATTATAATTAACATGCATAATGGTAAATGGGATGTTATGCCCAAGTTAAAAACAATACACAAAACAATTCTAACATATGTCATCTAGGTCAAATGTCATCTAGGTCAAGACCTCAAGGAATTAGGTTTAATAAAGCCCCATATATCTCATGATTAATAACATTCACTAATCATAATAAACATGGTTGCCCTGACTCTTATTAATATTTTCATAAAATTCTCTTAAAAGGGCAAAGTTTATTATTATTTTTTATATTTTTTTAATAAATAAAAAATTAACAATTAAATTATTAAATATTATATGTATTTTCAAATGACTTATTGTTATTTTTTTTGTTGGAATATGGTGATATAAATTTGGACAAAATCAATCACAATCTGAATGAATAAATGAATTTAGTTTATTGAAAAATCCATTTAGCCACTTAAATATGCATATCCAATTTGGACAAAATTAAATAGAAAAAATTACTAGAAAAAAAACAAACATAAAACATTTAGAGTACACCTTTTAAAATCTGTAAAGCTTTTTATTTTTCAAATAAACTTAATTTATAAATTCTGTTTTTTAATATAATTTTTATAAACTCCATATATATATTTTTATAATTCTAATATAAAAATAAAAAAATCAAACTTACCTATCAATTCTCTTTCCAATAATTTAAATAAAATCAAAATGCAAAACAATTAACAAAAACTTATGACTTGACCAACGCTATTTTTAAACTTCATTTGACACAAAATTCTAAAACTTAATGTATAATAAAAAATAACTATAAAACAAAATTAAGAAAAAAATTAAAACCTTCAAATAATTTTTAAAACCTTTAAACTAAAAGATTATAAAAAACTTATAAAAAAAATTAAAAACAAACCATCCTTTAAATTAACATACTAAATTTTTAATTAAAAATATCACGCTATGAAAAAAAACTATCCCTTATCATGAACATTACCCTTCACTTCCCACATGTCCCCACCCCCTCTTCCTTCTCCTAACCCCTCACCCCACCTATCACCTTTCACTCACTTTCCCTTCCCTTCACTTCCCCATGTGTCCCCTCCTCCTAACCCCTCACCACACGTATCACCCTTTCCTTACTTTCCCTTCCTCCTACGTGTTCCCTTAACTCTCTACTCGATTCATTGAACTAACAACCGCTCACTTCAATTTTGATTTAGTTTTTTTTAATTATTTTTTTTCATCATAAATTATTTTACTCAGTTAAATTTTGGCATAGTTTCTTATATTATTAAATGAAATAACCCCTATTCGATCCATTATATGGAGTAGCCCTTTACTTCAATTTGTTTTAATTCTTTCCATTATTAAAAAAAAATAAAAATAAAGTCAATAAACTACTTTATTATTCACTTAAATTTTGATTTAGTTTTTTATTATTAAATAAATAAAAATTATAAATTAATTTTTATTTAATATTTAATATTAATAAAAATATTTTTTTAATATCATCATTTAATTTTAAATAAAATTTAATAATTAATAATTAAACATATAATAAATAAAGTTTTCAAAATAATAAATAAAATTATAATCTAAATTAAAAAAACCTAAATAAAAAATTAATAATTATAAATTATAATAAATAAAATTATAAATTATAATAAATAAAATTATAAACTATAATCTAAGTAATAATTTAAAATATTAAAATCTGAATAAAAAATAATAATTGAAAATTATGTAAAAGGGTATTGATAAAGATGAAGAGTTATTAATATAAATTATAATTATAATCCATTTCCTTTTTATGAAAAGTGACATTCTCACTTTGGTTTTATAATCGCTTTATGTTGTGTTTTTTAATAGCTCATATGGAATATCCGTATCATAATGTGTTGTAGTATTTTGTTAAAAATAATACCTTTTTTTTTTAAGAGAATAGAAAATTTTTATTCTCGACAATTTTTATAATGTTTATTATAAAAAAAAATTAAAGAGAATTGATTTGAAACATAGAGCAAACTTGTTTTAAAAAGAAATTTTGACTTAATAATATACCCATTCTAATTACCTAATAAACCTTTATTAGGTCATTAAGAGAAAGATATCCAAATATAATAGAAATTGATGGCATTGTTCCTTTCTTAATAGAAATTGATAAAATTGTTCCTTCCACTCAAACTCGACCAAGGGATATGTATCTAGGTTTAAGATAGACCAAAAAAATAGTATGAACAACTATAAGATAATTGGAATGGACTTTTGAATGAGTTTAGAGGAGGTGTTACAATTACAACTCCTGGTGATGATGAATTACAACTCTTAGTGGGAATGGACTTTTGAATGAGTTTAGAGGAGGTGTTACAATTACAACTCCCGGTGATGATGAATTACAACTCTTAGTGATGATGAGAATGGTTATTTATTTTTGTATTATTGTAGTAGTTGATTGAACTTGTATGGAAGATAAAAGTAAATTTATTTCAATACATTGGTTTTGTGTTGCATTAAATGATAGCTTTTGTAGTATTTACAAGTCAGAAGTATTGTTTTTCTCCATCCAAGGTTAAGGGAGAAAACACATGCCAAAGAACAAGCCATGGATCAATACTTTTACAATGGAGAATATTGGTATAGAATAAGGTTAGAAACACTCTATGATTTCGACATTTTCCTAAGGTAGAAACAAATTCAACACTCTCAAATATTCTTACTACAATTAGATCATGCAATGTTAATATTTAATATCTACAATTCCATCAATCCAAAATGACCCTTGATAGATTTTATACCAAAAGTGTCGGTTTCCCTTTCTATTATTTTAAGTGACCAGAAAAGAACCAATTCATAACACCTTTAAACTACAACTATAGGTATATGAGCATATGACTTTGAATTAAAAAAAGGTGGCCAATTTTATAAAACTACTCAAGTAATCATTGAAGAAAACACTTGGCACAAAAGACAAAGGAAGTTGAATCTAGAAAGGCATCAAATTTATTTGCTAACAATACTTTCTCGACACAACATGCAAATCTAGAGATCACAATAGTTGAAATTGTCTTGAAACAAGGATATAAGTACCAAGCGAGGAGTGTGTGAAAGTACATGCATATGTATTTCCAGACAAGTCTTATAAAGCCATAGGAAAGACAAGCCAAGGAGATAAGTAGCACCAATGGCCTAGGGAAGTGTTTTAATGGACTAGGAAAGACACTTCTAATTAATTCCTTATAAATCCCAAAGTAGGGAGCTAAGGAGATAAGCAAGGCCAAAAAAAGGCTAGATTTTTTTTTTTTTTTATTAAACAATTATCTTGTTTTTCAATTCTGCAAAATTGGTCAATTCTTTTGTGCATATTTTTTATTGTTTAAAGAGAAGCACATATAATTGAATATCTTAATCATGTTTGTGGATTAATCTTGTAACAAGTGGTTTTTGGGAATGTGGATAAAAGGCATATATTTCCATCTTGTTATTGTATTTATTATCTCTACAAATGAAGAGTTCTAGTACTTGCAACTTCTATTTCTCATTTTAATGCATATTGGTCAAGAGTTATGGCAACTCTAATAGTGCGAAATAAAATAGTAAATTGAAAGGGTGTGGAAAATTTCAATCGTTTAACATGTCAACGTGAAGTTTCTAATTTAACAAGTCTACAAACAATTAGAGAGAATTATACAATCATGTTTAGATGGTAAGGTGATGCTAAACTGAGCTCAAATTTACAAAACCTCAATTATATAGATTTGGAGAGTTACTTTAGTCCATGTTTCACTATTGCATGGGGGATGAAACCCCTTGCATTTAATCATAGCAAGCATTTGTTTTATCATAGTATTAAAGAATTTGTCTTTGTTTGCAATCAATATTTTCGAAAATAATGCTCAGTAAGAGTAGTCATTTTGGAATAATGTGAGAGACTAGATTTGAAAGGAAAATAATATTATATCCCTCAACCATGTACTACTACTAGTAGGAATGCTACAATTTCTCTAAAAAAATATTTTTTTCTATGAAAACATATTTTAGTTTTTCTTCGTATATTGTCTTGATTTCTTTTATTTTTTTCCTAAATGCATATAATATTTCATTACTAAACAATAAATAAATATATCAAAAAACACCCATAACTAAGCCAAATGGTGGTCACAAGGTTATCCTCCATACATAAGAAAGGAGAGTAAACATGTTAACTTTGGTTCCGATCTTAATATAACTACATCTTCCCAATAAATATTCAACTTGGTTGAGACCTCCGTAACCAAATATAACATAAAAGTTGATAGCTCTCCCAAATAGAATGGATTAGTATCCTCATGAAAAGAAACTATTTTCATTACAGTAGCTACATAATTGTAATCAGTCTTATATTAACTTAATAAAGTGGACATGATATCATAAATTATACATAGTCAAATATGTGAATCATCGATGCTTGTTCTAAAGTTGTAAACACCATAAGTAAAATGTACTAAGAGCTTTAGATTTAGAAATATTGAAAAATATGCAACGTTGGATAGTTAAGATCAACTTAATTCCTTAGGAACCTGTAATATGGCTTATATTTGGTAAAATGACATTTTAGGTGGTAAGCTATAAATTTAGTATCGAATATGAAGTTGAGGTGATTCTTTGTAAGAATTGAGCTTGGAAGTTGTTTGCATGGAATTATTTTGATGTTAATATCTAGGAAACAACATGTTAAAGGACCTTTAATCAATTTTAGTTTATTGAATATGTTTTATTGACTTAGAGTGTAATTCTATGACTTTGTAGACTAAGCAGTCAAATTGTTTGTCTAGGCTATGTCCTTATATAAGATAAAATAATTATTATTTATTATAATATTCCATACATCAATTTGGTGTGAGTATTTTAGGACAATTTGCTAGATTATGCTAAAATGGTGAGTGAATGTTTATTTGTAATTTACATCCTTAAATAGTGTAGGTCCACAATACCATTGTAGAAGAGTTGAAGAAAAAGATGCAAGGTCTGCAACAGACATATCATGGGCCATAATTCCATTGAAATGAAGGTTGAAGTTGATACCCAAAAGTCATGTTTCCATTGCAAAAGAAAAAGATGAGAAAGATACATTGAAATAAAAGAGAAGAAGGTGCAAATAGATGCTATAGAGTTAGGGAATTATGATGTTGAACTAATTTAGACAACTTTTTCTTACACTATAGCTTTTAAGCATTTCCTTGCTAGTTATGCTCCCTTGTCTCTTGCACTATAACTTTTAAGCATTTCCTTGCTAGTTCTACTCCCTCGTGTAAATCAATAGCATATTCTAATGTCATGACTATATAACTCCAAAGTATCTCTTTGATCCTTCTTCTATTTTATAATTTCAATGCTTCTCTCAACCTTAGTTGTTCTTTTAACGTTCAATGGTAAAAGGCATAGGAACATTGCCATTATTTGGATTTTGTTTATATTAGTCATTAAAAATATTTATTTTTCTATATTCTTTCTTTTAAACAAAAATGGACATGTCAATTTTATTTTATTTTGTTTGTTTTTAGAAAAATTTAAGAAATATTCCTTTAAACTTAACCTATAACGTGGTTTCTTCTAGGTTATTATCTTTCTTTGTTACAAGTATAGGGGAGGTCAATATCTTTCTTTGTTATAAGTATAAGGAAAAAACAAATATGATACCATTAACAACCTATATGCTAAATGAGTTTCCATTTTTATTCCATTTTTAATTATATTAGTAACACATTAAAAGAGAAATACAATTAATGTTAAACTATGTCATAAGATTGCATGTTTTAACAAAAAGTTCTATTGATTGTAAAATTTCTATCAATTTCATTATATAAGGTTGTTTTTTTTTTTTAAGATTAAAGTTATTTATGGTTAATGTAAAGTATCTTTTAATCTTTTGAGTGAACATGAAAATGTAAATATTATTAAAAAAAAAAAAAAACTTTGTTTAAATAATCAATTATTATATTAATAAAATATATCTTTTTTTTTTATGAATTTCATTGACATTAGAATAAAAGTATATTAGAGCTTATATGTTGTTATTGTGAATCACATCTTTTAATCAATATAGGATTAATTATTAGTATGGATAGAGTTTATATGTTATTGTAAACCACATCTTTTAATCAATATAAGATTATTTTTTTTATAGATAGATATTTATTGGTAAAAACAAATTCAGTAAATGCATATTTTAGAGGTATCCAATTGAATAAAAGACATTTTTTTAAGAAAGATATGTAAAAAGGATCAAAGGTTCATGTGAAGAACTAGAAATGTAGGCTTTTTGGAATGATGGAATGATGATGATGGTTAACCAAATTTGGTCTATCCAACTTTAAGAAAGGCAAATAAATTATTTGAGTTTCTTTAAAATTCTAATTTTATGCTAAAAAAGCTCAATTTTTTTAGTCTCGTAAAGATGACAAATACTTTGGATCCAATGTGTGTTTTAGGAACTATCCAACACCCTGTTTTCCTATGAACCTCGTAAAAGTTTAAAGTTTGTATTTATTTTGACAATATTTTATTAAAAAAAAATCAATAATAAATATATTTACACCACCACCAACAAGTTATTATATTAATTATATACCCTTGAAAAATTATAAATTTTTATAATTATTTTGAACTATAAAAATTATTTTACTTGAACATTGAGACCGCCCGACGAGGATTAGAATACGAAAGTAGGCCCATATTCAAGACTGTGTGGTAGGGCCTGAATTTGATGAATGAAAATAACCGTAACGTGAAACATATATATGTACAACTGTCCATATTTTATTAAAAATGTGAAAGTATATAATTTTTATTAAAGATACAACTGTCCATTATTATAGAAATGTGGAACATATAATTTATTATTAAAGTTTTGGGTTAGTCTAAAAGAGTTGGCAGGCAACGGAGGACACATCATCAACAGTGATACTCTTCGCTTCCTTTTCCTTTCTCTGTCACGGCTTCGGCACGCGAGCTGCCCAATGAATTCTCTTTATCCCATATGCTATTTTCCGCGCATGCTCCAGAACCAGGCCAAATCCCTAATGGTAGGATCTATTTTCCTGCACTTATTTTATCAGATTGCCTCTGTATCTAATCCAATCAAAAATTGCCTCTGCTCCCAGTCCAATAATGTACGATTAAAATAAGCACGAAATGGGTTTATAATTATAAAACCCTAGGAAATGAAACCCTAGGAAATGGGTTTATAATTATAAAACCCTAGGAATGGGAACGTAGTACAGTGTGCAGCGGCTTGGCTTTTGCATTTCGATCATCTGATTGAATGGACAACTTCCAGGTATATGTGGGGTCGACGTTCGATTGAATTATGAAACTGGACATGGCGGTCATTTTCCGTGGATCCCTCTGAGGGAACAGAAGAGCCATGTGATAACGGGATGTGATTGTCAATCAACTTCTGCAGAACACTAACTCGTTCGCCGGAGAAATCCTTTTCAGCCCCACCCGGCGGTGTTCACTGTCCGGCCCTGAGCAATTGCTTATAAGTAGTCAGTCCGCAATGTGATTCTTCCCACTGAGCTTCTTCTGGCCTGAACCTCTTCTGCAAGCTGTGCAGCTTCTTTAATATTTCTTGCAACGGGGGTCACGCCCTCCCGAATCCGTTCCGAGAAATCCTAACGGCGATAGAATTGAAAAACATACACCGTAGAATAGAAGAGTATAAATATGGGAGGCGGAGGAACGTCTTGCGGAGCGTGCAAGTTTTTAAGGAGAAAGTGTGTGAAAGGCTGTGTATTCGCCCCTTATTTCTGCTCCGACGAAATGGGGGCACCGCATTTTGGTGCGATACATAAGGTCTTCGGAGCGAGCAATTTCTCTAAGCTATTGATGCATTTGCCCGTTCAAGAAAGATACGATACAGTGGCTACTGTATCATACGAAGCACAGGCTCGGCTCCAGGATCCTGTTCATGGCTGCGTTTCGCATATTGTAGCTCTTCAGCACCAGGTAG
>ML783763.1:459865-531635 GCA_009831015.1 Picea engelmannii
TAAACGTATAGTAATGAGAAGGGGCGTTTGTATACCTTTGGAATGATCAGATAAAGTGATAGTATGAGTTTAAATGTGGGTGATCAAGAGTGTAATAGTGGCAAAAAGTATAGGCAAAAAGGTACATTGTGTGGTCCTAACACCCCCCAATTCTCTCGTTCATTTTCCTACAGAAAGTTTACATCCAACTACCACTAGTACTCCTCAGTACCTCGATATTTGGTTTATGTCGAACGAACCATCACAATCTCATTACATCGTTCCCCCTGCTTCTTCATCACCAGAGGACAACCACACGGTGACAGTCACCGATATCACTCTTTTAAATCCCTTGTATTCCCGCCAATTCCACTGTGACGAGGAAATACTCGAAGAATTAACACCCCTGACTACCCATGGGATGCACTATACCACAGAGTGCTCTTCTTTCCACAGGAAGCCTTCACGCTTCCTAACCAACACCCCATATACGCAGTCAAAACCAAGGATTTTATCTCATCAGGGCATATCGACTGGTTCAACAACCCCATTCCTGCCCCTGATGCTTTTGAAGAAGGCAACATGGCCAACATTTCCCCGACCATCAAAGTCGATATTTCCATCAAAAATGGAGTCGTCGAGGAAATCACCATTGGCGCCACATGCACTCCTCAAGAAATCACTGCCTATAAATCCCTCTTCCAAGAATATCGAGATATTTTTGCCTGGTCATACACAAAAATGCCTGGACTTGATCCCTCTATTGTCGAACATCGCATCGACACCTGGCCTGATATTACACCAGTTTGTAAAAAACAACGACCGCTACACCCATCCAAAGAAATGGCCATTAAAGCCGAGATTGACAAATTACGTGTGGCTGGGTTCATCTACCCCGTCGCCCATACCTCATGGGTTTCCAACCCTGTACCTGTTAACAAAAAACAGGGCACTATTCGTGTTTGCATGGACTTTCACGATCTCAATCACGCGTGTCCCAAAGACAACTTTCCAACGCCTTTCATCGATCAAATTATCAACGACTGCGGAGGCCATGAGGCTCTGTTCTTCATGGATGGTTTCTCTGGTTATAATCAAATCCAAATCCACCCAGCCGATCAATACAAAACCACATTCACCACCCCTTGGGGTACTTTTGCATATCGTGTCATGCCTTTTGGCCTAAAGAATGCTGGCACAACTTTCCAACGGGCTATGACATACATTTTTCATGATCTGGCTCATATCATCCTCGCATACTTGGATGATCTCACAGCCCAATCCAAAAAACGCACCCAACATCTTGATGATTTACGGATCATCTTCCAACGGTGCCGTCAGTACAACATTCTCTTGAACCCCCTCAAGTGTGTGTTCTGCGTCACTACCGGGTTCCTCCTCAGATTCATCATTTCCCAAAGCGGTATTACCGTGGACCCCCTCAAAGTCCAAGCCATCACAAAAATTCCACCCCCCCGGAATTTACGTCAACTCCAGAGCCTACAAGGAAAAACTAACTTTCTAGGGTGATTTGTCCCAGACTATGCCACTCGAGCACACGGTTTCCTTCGCTTACTACGCCACGACATCCCATTCCACTGGGATGAACATGCCCAAAAAACGTTTGACAATCTTAAAATGACGCTTTCTAACGCCCCTTTAATTAGTTCACCCGACTATAATCACGACTATATCCTCTACATATCAGCATCAACTGTCTCAGTAGCAGGATTTCTTGTTCAAATCGACGATGATTATTGTGAGCATGTCATTTACTACATTAGTAAAAACCTCTCAGGGCCACCCCTGAAGTATAATCACGAAGAGAAACTAGCCCTTGTAGTCGTCCTCGCAGTCCAAAAACTGCACCATTACATTCTGCTTCGCACAACCAAAGTCATAGCAGATTTCAACCCTATGCAATACTTGCTCAGCCATCAACAAATTAATGGAAAATTTGCCCGATGGATCGTTGTCCTTCAGGAGTACGATCTTGAATTTTCAACACCCAAGAGAAAGAAAGCTCTCGTCCTCGCCGAACTTGTCACAACTTTCCCCTTTGATACTACCAATGCCCCTGTCAATACCAACTTCCCCAATGAACATCTCTTTTATATCACTTCGGATGATCCTTGGTACGGTGACCTCCTAGTCTACCTCCGAACCCAAAAGTTCGGTAACCACCTCTCATGAGATGATCACCGTCGTATTCACCACCAGGCCCTCCGCTATCTCCTCATTGGAGATATCTTATATCGGCGAGGGGTAGATACCATACTTTGTCGATGCTTGACAATTGACGAGGCCGATAGTGTCTTGAACGACTACCATAGTGGCGCGTGCGGGGGCCATCTTTCGAGAATGTCCACTGCTCATAAAATCATCCGAGCAGGTTGCTTTTGGCCTACCATGTTTCACGATTTCATTCATGCCGTAAAGTTATGCAATAAATGCCAGCTTTATGCCAACAAAGCACGATCACCACCTGCTCTTCTTCACCCAGTCATTACGGCCGACCCCTTTTGTAAATGGGGCATCGACTTCATGACTTGTAATCCCCCATCCAACAATGGACACAAATACATTGTTTTCGTAGTCGATTACTTCACAAAGTGGGCTGAAGCCATGCCCACTTTCAACAACACCGTTGACACTGCAACGCGTTTTTTCTTTAATCACGTCATATCCTGCTTTGGAGTACCACTCCAACTAGTTTTCGATCACGGTAACATTTCAAGAATGAGATTTTCATCAAACTCTCATCACGATTAGGATTCTCCCATGAGTTTGCCTCACCATATTACCCTTAGTCTAACGAATAGGTCGAAGTAGTTAACAAGGTCCTCAAGACCATGTTGCAGCGCACGATTAACAAACATAAGACCAATTGGCATCATATGTTATTTTCCATGCTATGGGCTTACCATACAGCCGTGAAAACGACCACTGGTTTCACACCATTTCATTTATTCCATGGGGTCGAGGCCACTCTTCCTATCGAGTGTGAAATTTCCACCTTATGCACTGCAATTGAGCTATTACCCGACACTGCTCCAATGGAGCAGCGTTTGCTGAACTTAGAGTCCCTGGATGAAGATTGTCGATCTTCATTACAGAACAATGAGGCAACCAAAAAATGGTCAAAGGCCACCCTTGATCGCCATGTCAACCTTCGCTCAATTCACGAAGGGGACTTCGTCCTTGCTTACGATATCGCTCACGATACCCTCGGTCATGGAAAATTCGAGTCACTATGGCATGGCCCCTACATTATCCAACATTGCCTCACCAAAGGCGCATACATCCTGGCTTCCCCCAAAGGCCTTTCTCTCAAAGAACTCATCAACGGGTTATACTTAAAGAAATTTTACGCCTAAGCATAGCCATTCTACATTAGGTTATTTCTTTTATAGTGTTTTTAATCTTTTTTCCGTCCCTCACGTCTAAACTATCATTTGTGTTATTGACATATGCTTCCTCCACCGGCCTACCTTACATTGACGGCGCTAGCCATTGGACACAAAATCTCGCTTCGGTAGCTTGGGCCCTCTATACCCCCTCACATGAACTGCTCCACTCTAGCGGCATATGTCTGGGTTTAGCAACCAACAACCAAGCCGAGTACACTGCCATCATTGGCCTCCTCACCGATGCCCGTCATCATCATATTCACACCTTAGCGTCTTTCTTGACTCCCAACTAGTCGTCCTCCAAATCAACAATGTGTACCATGTCCGCGATCCTTGCCTCTTTCGCAAATACCTGCAAGTTAGACTTTTATCTTGACATTTTGATTTCATTACATTTACACATATTCCAAGACAAATGAATCAAATTATAGATAACCTAGCTAACATTATACTCGATTGGCATATATCACATCAAGATATCTCTACACACACATAAACCATCAAGAGCCTGTCACAACATATATAGATTAGACATCATCAACACAGTAAAAAACACATGTAAACATCACAAAGACCCCAAAATGTATACTCATATATATATATATAAATCGGTCAACAGTGCCATCAAAATGTTTACATACACATAAAATACATCATATACAAAATCCGCAGGCCAATGAAGCACCTCGGTACAAAACTGGTTCCACTACACCAAAATGGGCTCACTAGCCTATATACAAAAATACAAACATACATAGAGTGACACTCAAGGTGCCTCTAGAGAACCACCTCTTGTCCCTCCCTTAGGCGGTGGTGCCCCACCCACTATCAGTCCCTTTGGACCTGGAGGTAACTGCCCGGTCATCGTAGCACTTGCTACTGCTGCTTGTCACACCACGGTCCACCACGTCAGTGACACTCCCACACACTGCTCCAAGACGCCCTCATCCTGGATGTGCGACCACATGCCCTCAAGCACTCCATGTAGCATCGCCTCCAAGCGGCGACGAATATCCTCAAAATCTCCCTCGGCCTCCGCTGGAGGAGCATGCGATGGCCCGACACCAGTGTCATCAAAACAACATCTCCTAGTCACTCTCTCATCACCAACTGGTCTCACCTCACCGTCCTCGCGCCGATGTCTCTTTCATGCCCGTGATTCTCCCCGTGGCGGTCTCACTGGCCCTTGACGAGCTGATGCTCTCATCAACCCAACCTCACGCCCGCGAGGTCCCACATATGCACATACAAACAAACAAACGATAGTATCAACATCTATACATAAAAAACATGTCATGCTATCTAAAAAATCAACATATCAAAATCACAAACATACCTCGGTGGTCGAACACCTCTCCTGGAGGTAACACCATATTCGGATCACCCCGGAAGTCAACCCCACAGTATGGATACTGCAGTATGATCTGTGGCATATGCCGCCACACCTATGTTGCCTCGGCCGTGAAAAAATGGCCACCCTCACCACCACCATGGCGAATCAAAATCATTGACCATCGCCTCAATCGCAGCTCTCGCGCACCAGGTGCGCCCAATAAAACTCTAGGGCGCAACATCAACACCCTCTCCAAAAACCAGGCCACCAAGATGGACCCAAAAGCAAAGTCCCCTGAGTCCGCAATCCGACATCTGTCCAGCTGCCCTACCATCTTGGCATGCAACATCAAACCCCAGGCAAAATGCTCTCCGACCAGTGCCCTCCCCATAACCCTCAGCTAACCACCACTGATCCGCTGAGTCGCGAGGGATCCATATACCCTCACGATCATCGCTGCTACACAACGATGAACTAAAGCATCCATCACCTCGATATGAAATTCTCCCTCGAATAGTACCTCCAGCCCAAGGTAGCTAACTACACATCCGCAGGTAACACAGGCTCCACTGGTAGGGGCGTTCCCTGAAAAGGGAGCCCAGTCAGGAAGTATACATCCTCCACCGCAGTGAAGGCGAGTTGCTCTCCCTACACCATAAAACAATGCAGATCCCGACTCCACATTCGGATCAAAAACTACAGAAGATACTCCTGAGCCCATATCAATGGGCACTTGAAGAACTTCAGCAGCCCATAGGCTACCAAAGTGGCACGAACCCCCATCTCCTCAATAGCTACGGCATCCCTCAACTGTGACCAGTCCCTCTCTCGTCAGTGGACCGACATCGTGCAAATGATCGCCTGCAACCACATAATACAGTCCTAGATCAACCATTTTGATCATAAAGCACATTAAAATCTCCAAAAAAAGATAAGGTTTTCACCCGTCAGCCTTGCCCCTAAGGCGCGGTTGTTTCACCCACATGTGCGCACATATGCACGCCTGTTCACTCCCCAGATGCATACATTTGCGTGCCTGTGAGGTGAACATGCGCGCATGTGTGCGCGCTTGTGGGGTGAACAGGCGCACAAATGTGCGCGCTTGTGGGGTGAACAGGCGCACAAATGTGTGCGCTTGTCCGCCATACAGAGGCGCCTCCACGTGCCCCTGTCATGAACATAGGCGTGCATCACAGCGCGCATGTCCACTACACAGTCGCGCACCTATGCGCAACTGTGTAGCAAACATGCGTGCATACCATGCACACTTTTTTCCTCCCTACGGGCGCACCAATGCGTGGATATCCGGATAACAGGTGCGCACCCGTGTGCACATATTTCTGGATCACCTGCGCACTGGAGGGCCCACACCTATAAAACCCCCTGTACGGCCCTCCGTACAGGCCTTGCCCACAAATTTAAAACCTACTTCTATGCAGGACGATAAGACTACTAACCTGAATCTCGTTGGTCCTGAATCGGCTGCCTCGTTCTCTTGGAATCTCCAAATCTCCTCTAAATACCTCTCGTCCAGTCACTCTGACAGCAAGTACAAATGAGGTGGCAATGTGGGCCCTACAACTATATATAGCCCTTTTCACCAAAATTCCAAACCCCATTCCGGGAGCTGTGGGTGTCCGTTTCTCGATCCGCCTTTAGCCATGGGATCAACGTCTCATCATCAAGACAGTCCCCAGGCCATTTTTCATCCCTAGCCCCCAGGGAACCATTTTTTCATACCCATCTAGGTACACATGCTCATGTTCAAAATTATCAAATAAATGCTTGTATGTTCGATTCTCTTTAGATACTGTTCACGTCGGGTATTTGGTTTTCATGTGTGCAGGTACTTGGTCATCATACATTAGCGCAACCCCTTTAGGTACATAATCAACATTGGCATGTAATCATTCCCTCTGAATCTCAATTGCATCTCCAGTCACACCCTCTGACATTTGCCTTTAGGATCCCCATCTCCGTCTCTCCAGTACCGACACCTCCATTGCATTTTGGGTACTGTCACCCGGTAGCACTATCCCCCACATGAGTTGTCCCATTCATAGCACCCTTTGGCACTTTGACACTCATGTTGTTTTTTCAACCTTTTAGGGATGGGAGTCCCAATAGTCTTACATCATGTCGTGAATCAGCCACATACTCCTTCTCCTCATTTTGCTATCTTTCCCAATGGACTCCCAGGTTATCTCTTCAAGGTTCTATTTTGACTGTGTCTCCACAGTATCATTAACCCTCCATTTTATCCACAATCAGTTTGCCCCTCCGCAAATTTCCCTCCATACCATCTACCTCATACAGAAACCCACCCATGGGGCCCCCAACCTCCACCAGTTCTCCAAGCACATTGCGCCCTCACCGACTCAACCATATTACATTGGGGTACCCGTTTCTGTATTTGTACACTCATCCCAAATTTTTCTTTATAAATTGTAAAAATCCTTTGTTTCCAACATTTACATATCTTTTTGTTGTCACCTTTGGCGACCTTCTTCCCTTTTTTCGAAAACAAAACCCATGTCGCCCTTGGTTGGGGCACTCCTTATCATATACTCCTGTTGACATCGTCCATATACTTTGAGTATCCCACAAACCACTTACCTCTGCTCTCTGAGTTTGTCCACTTTTTCTTGCCTCTGGCACAACTTATCCCACATCTTGTTGTCCCCCTGACACTCGACCTAGTTGAACGGTTGCGTCCACTTATACTTCGCATATACCCCCAACCAAGGGAAGTCTTGAGTCTTCATACATCTTGATTTCGTCCATGTACCTCAGTTCCTAACCTCATCTATTAGATTTCACGAAGCCCTTTGCTTCTTGAGGTCGTGTCCCCCTTTTGTCGACATCAACACAGTTTCCAGAAGGGCGATAGTATCTTGACTCTCATTACCTTTCCAATGAGAGGTCTCGGATGACACAGGGAGAACCACAATTGCTCCCTGCTGTCGTTGACCCCCGTAACATTTGACTTCAACACTTTCTCATGTTATGGTGGGTTTTACTTTGTGACTATTGCAGTTATTTCTTATATTTTCCGAAGACCTATGAACTTGGCTGGGCTATCAATGCCTACATAATCCATGATACTTCTTACAGGTGTCATTGCCTACTATTCAGAGTATGTTCCTCCACATAATTGTCTTCTGCCTTTATTACGACCGCTCCCGAGGGTGCTGCAGTTGTCTACATCAACACACCGTTTCAGTTACTATACAATACCATTCTTTTTTGAGTTACATGACACGAGCATGGGGCATGCCCGCCTCGTTTGTACACAATTTATTTTTACACACCTTATGGAAGGTTGGGTTCTACAGGTTCCCTTCTCCCTCCAATGAGTCACTCTTGACACTCTCACTATCGCTCTCTCTTACAACGACACTCTCAGTAGAAGAAACATTGATGAATTTTGGCTATACGTATGCTCCTAACCTCATCCATCAGGGGGCATCTGTTATCACTGAAATTTCGTCCGCAAATGGTTACAGAAATCCAACATTGTCAAACAGTTATGAGGTCACTCATGGACCAAAATTACCACAAAAGCATTTCCAAAAGGTCCAAAACTATACAACCAATGATAAAATTAAGGTGCACTATGACTACACAGGGCGCGCACGCACATGCACGATCCATAAATGCACTAAAAGCGCACATGCGCATGATGCATGTCTGTGATCACTAAAAGCCGCGCACATATGAGAACGACGCATTTATGAGATTGGTCGGCCTCCCACCCACTTCTGGTTTAGCTTCCAAGTTGATTTGACACCCAAATCTTGGCTGGATCCGACTAGGTGGCTGGTCAAAGACCTAAAAATTCCATAAATAGCCTCTTTTCACACTATAAGTTGGTTGCACAATACCTCAAAGAGGTACTATAAAACAAGGCCATGGGTGCACTTCATTTTCAAGGAATTCGTTAGCAAGATTATGTTGTTGCTATTCTCTTGGGGAAGCCTCTTTTCTCATCAAGAGTATACTAGCATAATTACATTGGGCAATCCATCTCGCCTCTTGAGTGGATTAGCTTGGGATTCTTTCACCATTTCATTCAAAGTTGTAAGAAGAGCTTAGTTGTGGGGGTCCAAGAGCCCTCCCTTGGAGGAAGAAGGGACCCATAGTCCTCTTTCTTCTTGGTGTTTTCTTTCACTAATATAATCCTTGCCATTGGTGACATGAGTCTTATTGGTTTTTTGTTCTTATGTCCTTATGCTCAATAGTTTAGTTGTTCTTTTATTTGTTAGTTTAATTCTTAGTTTGTTATTTTATGTTTCTTTCTCTAACCCTTTTCCTTTACAATTGTCTTTCTTAGCCAACCCAACTAAGCTTGTAAGCACCTCTGTTTTTCTCATTTAGGTGACAAAAGAGGCGCAACAATGATATACGAGGAACTTCACAGGCTAGGATATTGACATTGTGAAAAAATATTTTCTAATGCCCTTCTCATTGAATATCTTGGTTTCCTTAGGAAATTGTCATGGGTGACTGCTTGAGCCTCGAAGTACAAACCTAGGGAAAATAGATGAATGATTGCGTTTAATGTGATTCTCAATATTTTCATAATTAAGTAATTGTATAAACAATTGCTTCCTATTGATGTATTTATGAATATAATTGTATATATGTGCCTCCTACACATGAAGTAGAGTATTCAATGTGGTGTGATGCTTGTGCGAAGAAAACATGTATGTGAGTTAAAAAATGAGAAATAATTTCCAAGAGGAATGGAATAATGTATTAATGGCATGTTGAAGGCAAAAGAAGGTCTATAGACCTTGTGTCGTTAACCTCTCCTTATTGCGAATGGTTGTGTGGAATGAAATCCCCATTTGGGCAAATAATTAGCAGGACTTATTGTTTGCTCGAAGGATGGAAACAGAAAGGCCCTGGAACCTGGAAAGGTTTCTGTGTATTTTGGAGAGCATTAAGTTCTAGGAAAGCCTCCCTATTTGAATGAAAATCCTAGAGACCATGTAGAATCTCCATTGGGATAGAAAAATAATACCTTACTCAGTTTTCAGAGTCCTTGAAGGTCGGTAACCTTTATAAAGAACTTAAAAAATACCTAAATTGGTTGAGTCTTGAATTAGACTGATAGCCTAGAGAAAACCCATGTTTTAAGCTGAAGTAATCACAACCATTGAATCAACACAACGTTAAGATCCAAACCCTTCATCGTAGGGTGTAGCCATCAGAGTCCCTAGGAGCAGGGTTGTGAAGGACTCTGATGGGAGAGCCTTCGAGTTAATGGGAGCCATTTGATCCATCGGAGAAAGATCTTAGTGGATCCTGGACCATAGATGTTGGTCACAAGATGGTCAGAGTGCATGGTCGTCGGAGTGTTGGTGTATTAGATTGATGAGAGACTCCGATGAGGAATACTTTGAGTTATTTACCATCCTAGATCCATCAAAGGATTTACCTCAGTCGTTGGATTTAGGAAGATCCGTCTCGAGAAAAAGAGTGGAGGGGGATGATGTCACCCAACCAATGTGCTCTGGACAGGTGTCAACACTTGTATGGTCGTTCCAAGTGCTCAGTGATGATGTGTATGCCACGTGGGTGGTCCATGTGTCAAGTGGTGACTCTGCCACGTGTCAAGGTGATTTGGAATTTTGAGGGAGAGAAATGTGAAGCGGTCTGAGTGCCATGTGTCAATCCATGTGGCAAAGTTAGGTAGGGTCATGCGTCCTAGATGCCAACTCAGATGTTACATGGGGTCCTGCGTAAGTGAAGCTAAGAGGGAGAGTGATATCACATTGACGAGGAATGCCAACGTGTCCTAGAGGTTGACACATGTCAACTTGTAATTTGTAGAAGGGAACGAGGATGAGTCCCTTGCAGTTTGTACCTTGGGACAAGTGCCTTAAATCTTAACCATTAGATACAAAGGTTGAGAGATATCGATCGTTCATTGGAGGGGTGCTGGTCAGAGTGAGTTGTGCTCCTGGAAGAGATGAACTTCGATGGGTGGTACCCTAAGGAACGATCTGGACTGTTGATTGAAGGGTGGACGTGACACGGTCTCAGTCATCGGTTCGTTGTGGGTCCTATTATTTCCCTTGGTGGGTATTAGCAAGGGAAGTGACGTCAGTGTAACAGAGGTGCCAACATGATTTCTAGTGTTTCATGAGAAGGACATGTGTCAACACCTAGATGAACAATCTGAGTGCTTTGTGATGACGTGTACACCACATCAAGTCCACGTGTCAATTGATGGTTATGCCATGTGTCATGGTCTTTTGGCACCTTGAGGGGGTGGATTGTGACGCGATATGATCACCACATGTCTCACCACCGTGGCAGTCATCGTGTCATGGAGGACGATGGGCGTCGACACCTGGTTTGTCAAGAGGAAACATATGGTTCTCTGTTGGGCTTAGAATCTTTGGATGGTCACCATTAATTGTCGATTGTTGGATTTGAGGGTGGATAGATCTCCACTGTCGATTGGAGGGTACTTCTATCGGGGTGCCTGAGTGCAGGATTGTTAGGTGACTCCGACAGAGGGACTCTGAGAGGTGATCTGGGTCGTAGATCGACAAATAGACGAGATTCAATCTCAGACATGGATTGTCGTGGGTCCCACCTATTTTCTTAACGTGAGAATGTGGAGGATGGAGTTAACCGTCGTGCGAGTTAGAGACTCCGAAGCAATCAAGACCATTTATTTCCTAACTCCAAGGATTGTTATATCTGTTGGAGTTTGTGTTGATTGGAGTGTGTCAGACGCAGTGGAATGTGACTCCAATAGAGAAACATTCAATGGAAAAGGAATGGACCAAATGGATTTGAGCAGTTGATTTGGAGGGCTCGATGGGCCAGGTGGTAGGCGCCACATCAATGCTGCATCAGATGAAACAAGTGACAGGGAGCCATGTGGTTGTGAGGTGGATTTTGACCAATGAAGTCCTAAGGAAATTTAGTAGGCCATAAATTTTGATTCAGAGCTTAGTTCTGAGCATGGTGGAAGTCATTGGAAAGCTCTTGATGAGAAAAAGATGATGGTGCCCTCGAGAAGAGGCTTGGGGATGGTTGAGGAAAAGCAAAATTTTGACACCCCATCCCTTGAAAGGGTACATAGGGGGTCGGGGGTCTTATAGAGGGGGTAGGAAATTCAAAATTCACCTTCTGCCAAACTTAGTGAAATCACTAACTATAGAAACCTTCAACAAATTTAGCAGAATTGTTGCCAAACTTAGTGAAACCACCAACTGTAGAAATCTCCGATAAATTTAGCAGATTTGCTGCCAAACTTAGAAAAACCACTAATTGTAGAAACCTCCTCCAAATTTAGCAAAAATACAACCAATTAGAAAAATTGTTAACTGGAAGTGTGAGATGGGGCACAATATGACTCCTTGAGAATGTTTTTTCTACTCTCAAGATAAATTTCCCAAAATCAATGAATAGACATTCAATATTACGGTTTTCAGGCCTTCTAAGCGCAATGGCAGGGTCATATTTAACCCAAAATGCTTTGAAGTGGTGGTTCCCTACTGGATCTAGTAACACACCTCTAGCTTCAAACCCTCATAGATTTTTCCTTCGATGTCCAACTGGGACGAAACAAAAGGAAAATCTAGCTATCTCAATATCTTTGGAATCAATGGTGGCTCAAAATGTCTCTAGGAAGCTTGAAAAAATTTCATCTGGAAATTCAAAAAGAGAACCCCCTAGAAACTAGTGTTTTCTCCACACTTTTATGATTCTCTAGATCATCCAAGGATGCAAGAGAAGAGCATACTCATGTGCTTCGAAAAAAATATCTCTACACTCAGATTTCTAAAAAAATTGCTAACCTACAACTCACAACTGCTCTGATACCATGTAAGATTTGGCTAAAAGGCCACCCAAGAATGCAAATGAATGAAGGAAAGAAAAACTATAAATCATAAATGAGCAAGAATAAACCATATTTTTCCCAAGAGAATGCAAAACATACAATGAAAATGAGATGTTCATATGAGAGAGATGGGTGAGTATATATAAGATTTACCACCCAAGAGACTAAAAACACAACCAATATGGGATAAAGTGAAAAAGACCTTATGTAAACTTAACCTAGTGCGAAGAGAGCTAAATCGAAAAACTAACTAAGAAAGAACTAGATAGAACTAGATATCTAAAGAACCCCATTTGCACTAACAATCTATCATCTACTTCTTTTAATTGATGGAGAACTCCATAATTGCTCTTTGCATGTTCTTCCACTTTTGTTGCTCCTACAAAGACAATCTTGTTTCTCCCCATGATAATGGTTGTTTTTCAAATGGTACCAAAATTCATACCCATATATTCTAATTCGATTACTATTTTGAAATCCTTTTGAATCACCATAGATTAAGCTTTGACCAATCAAAAGTTATATATCATCCCAATATTACATCTATTACATCTTCTCTATTGACCAATATTACATCTATTACATCTTATTCAATCCTAATATTCTATTTGATAAATTTTTTATAGGTTCTTTTTTTATATATCCTCTTTAGGATCTCATTGATTGCATGCAATTTTTAACTTCTGGAAGAAAGTTATGGTGGAATTATCACAACCTTCTATTTTTTCCTTACATTAGGAGAGAAAGACTTGTACGATTTGTCTCTATGTACATGTAGCACTTCAAGATGTGAAATTTGGACCTACCATACCTTGCTCCATCCTATTTTCAATGAAACCAAATATACTTGAATTGGGCCTCTCAATATCCATATATGACATTTTTGGTAAAACATGTGCTTTAAGTAATGTTTCGGGACTGAGAAAAAAAATAACTTCTATAACCTATAGAACCAAAATTAAAGAAGACCAGAATCCAAAAAATTGATGAGACATACTTTGATGTTTATTCTTTCCAAACCCCAAGTCCCTTACCAATCTAATATTCCAAAAATAATTAGAAAAAAAAATACTACAATGGCTCTTCTGGAAGAGCCAAAACTAGGGATTGTCTGCACTGAATGTTATCTTTTAAACTACCCATAAAGAGATCCAACAAATTATCACTTGGAATATTTTTCACTCTAAAAATTAAGTTTTGAATTTGTTGAATGTGCTTTATAACCGGTCCTCATTGCCTGAGATTTTTCCAATTGGATAAAGAAGGCGTTTCTCATATGGTTTCATGATGTGTTGTCAATTCATTTGTAAAAACAGATCAAAAGACAATAGTGTCTTTTTACAATCACAAAGCCAACAATACCACACATAATTGATTAGGTTCTAAATATAATGATGTAATGCTTATCTTTTGTAGATTTAGAACTTCTTGTAGAAAAATTAATTACTACATCTAAAATATCCATGTTATGGGATCATTACCATCAAAATTTTTCATATTTGTATTGAGGATGAAGTACTTAGTCTGAAACCGAAGTCACGATTTCATGTATTTTGGTGTGATGAATACTCATGTGACTAGTCCTTGTTCTTTTTGCTCTCTTGATGTATTGATGAGTTAACTTGATGTGACTGGGACTCGATCAAGTTGTTCTCCTTATCGATATTTTAAATTTTCCTTGCGTGCCAACTCTTTGAGATCAACTTCCATCTCTTTGAGAATATCTAAGTGTTTTCCATGTTTTACTTGATATCATATTTTAAATTTTGGAATTCTATTTTACTTGTGATATTTATGATATCAAGTTTATTTTCCATTGTGGCTTTCCATGCTTGTTATTTTCTCTTCCAACTTGGACACCTGAAATTTCACATTTTCATTCTCTTCTTGTGTCAATAATTTATCTTCAGAAGCCTTTGTAGGAGTTGCATTTGGCTTACATCTCGACATGATGACCTAGGATTTTTCAAGGCATTATGGGCAAGGGAATGTTAGGTTCTATAGCTCTCTAATATACCATTCTGTTTCCAACATTAGTATTCGAATGATCTTTTATAACTTTGGCTAAGGAGGATGGACCATGCCCTTAGCCATATTTTCTGATTCCTAATGATTTATAGATACATAGCTAGAAAAGCAATCTAAGTACGATCTTAGCTATGCCTGTGAACTTTTCTATATACCATAAGATATGTGGAAAATCAAATCAATAATTATATTTTGTCTAATATGATACACTCTCATCTAATATCAATAAAGGTGTACAAAGACATCCTGTGATTATCCCACATATATTCTTTGTACATATACTTTCCAACCATAGTTTACCCGTTTAACAAGATCTCTATATTTATAAATGTCTAGACTAAAAATCATAGAAAATTCTAAAATTAAGATCTCTTTTGAAAAACTTACACATGATGTAAATCTAATTTTCACCCTACTAAATTAAAGAAAAAACAAATTATTAAATTATTAAACAATGATTAGACATAATTTGTATCATTCTTTAATATAAATGTTGTTTTTAATTGTGCATCAAGATGGTCAAAATATTTACCAATTAAACTTTTCTCCTAAACAAAAAATTTATATACCTTCAAAAAATAACTAAAATTTATGCCTTTTAAAAAATTAACTTGGACACAAGGCCTATATACACCAATTATGGTAGCTCCATATATAAATTTATAGACAATTCCTCAAATACACACAAGTTTGAAAAGCAGTTAGTACTTTGAATATTTTGCATTGCACAAATAGAAAGGTTTTCATATATCAATATTTGAATATTCATGTATAAGGAGTAGATATTTTGTAATTTAAGGTAATAGTGTGTGCTTGTTTAGCTCAAATTTTTGAGAGCTGCATGATCTACTAGCCATTTATCTCCTCTCAAAATGCTTTATTATTTCCCTTGGCATAACATTCTTACATTGCTCAATTTTCTGAGAAAGTGCACGATCCTGCAAGGCACTAGATTGATTTAATGGCAGAAAGATTCACATATACTGGCCAAGTCTTTTCGAAAAACACTGGTCTCTCAGGTTCATCAATTTCTTCGAAGAAGGGCGGAAGCTAAATCTTGCAGATCTCCATCCCGGTAGTTGTTGGGGTGTCTCTGCTCAGAAAATCCTTCGGCGTCCTGGAAGACATCCGTTTCTTGGGCTGTAGACGGGGGATGAACAGCCCCCTGCGCGCACACGGAGAAACTGCCCCATGAACCCTCGTCCTCCCCATTAACGGCAACGTTTTCGGGTGGGATCGATTGCGGGTCTCCCCAAGGATTCAAACACTGTTGATTATAAGGACTGCTGCTATTACTATTTGATATTAAAGATGACATTTCGGATTGCTGGCCATATCCATACTCAGGCCCTAGTGAAGCTCCGTCTGAGCTGCTACAGGCTGCGAGCTGAGCATAGCCAACAGCCAATTTCCCCTTCAAATTCGCAACCTGCCACGATTTCAGACATCTCACGCATCATCAAATATGAAATATTTCAAACATCTTTACACATAAATGAATATTCCGTTTTAAATTATATTCTGTGGCAAAACAAATGTAATATAGTGAACTGATTTGAATTGCTGGTTTGATTGTGAAGGGGCGCGTAATTAAGTTCCGCTTCGTTTTGTATAGAGAAACTCCCTTCCTTTAAACTCTATCAACTAAGCTGAATGCAGTGGAAGCAATTTGCTGTTATAAAAAGAACGTAAAGATGGAATTGATAAAACTACCTGGTGCTGAAGAGCTACAATATGCGAAACGCAGCCATGAACAGGATCCTGGAGCCGAGCCTGTGCTTCGTATGATACAGTAGCCACTGTATCGTATCTTTCTTGAACGGGCAAATGCATCAATAGCTTAGAGAAATTGCTCGCTCCGAAGACCTTATGTATCGCACCAAAATGCGGTGCCCCCATTTCGTCGGAGCAGAAATAAGGGGCGAATACACAGCCTTTCACACACTTTCTCCTTAAAAACTTGCACGCTCCGCAAGACGTTCCTCCGCCTCCCATATTTATACTCTTCTATTCTACGGTGTATGTTTTTCAATTCTATCGCCGTTAGGATTTCTCGGAACGGATTCGGGAGGGCGTGACCCCCGTTGCAAGAAATATTAAAGAAGCTGCACAGCTTGCAGAAGAGGTTCAGGCCAGAAGAAGCTCAGTGGGAAGAATCACATTGCGGACTGACTACTTATAAGCAATTGCTCAGGGCCGGACAGTGAACACCGCCGGGTGGGGCTGAAAAGGATTTCTCCGGCGAACGAGTTAGTGTTCTGCAGAAGTTGATTGACAATCACATCCCGTTATCACATGGCTCTTCTGTTCCCTCAGAGGGATCCACGGAAAATGACCGCCATGTCCAGTTTCATAATTCAATCGAACGTCGACCCCACATATACCTGGAAGTTGTCCATTCAATCAGATGATCGAAATGCAAAAGCCAAGCCGCTGCACACTGTACTACGTTCCCATTCCTAGGGTTTTATAATTATAAACCCATTTCCTAGGGTTTCATTTCCTAGGGTTTTATAATTATAAACCCATTTCGTGCTTATTTTAATCGTACATTATTGGACTGGGAGCAGAGGCAATTTTTGATTGGATTAGATACAGAGGCAATCTGATAAAATAAGTGCAGGAAAATAGATCCTACCATTAGGGATTTGGCCTGGTTCTGGAGCATGCGCGGAAAATAGCATATGGGATAAAGAGAATTCATTGGGCAGCTCGCGTGCCGAAGCCGTGACAGAGAAAGGAAAAGGAAGCGAAGAGTATCACTGTTGATGATGTGTCCTCCGTTGCCTGCCAACTCTTTTAGACTAACCCAAAACTTTAATAATAAATTATATGTTCCACATTTCATAATAATGGACAGTTGTATCTTTAATAAAAATTGTATACTTTCACATTTTTAATAAAATATGGACAGTTGTACATATATATGTTTCACGTTACGGTTATTTTCATTCATCAAATTCAGGCCCTACCACACAGCCTTGAATATGGGCCTACTTTCGTATTCTAATCCTCGTCGGGCGGTCTCAATGTTCAAGTAAAATAATTTTTATAGTTCAAAATAAAATTTATAATTTTTCAAGGGTATATAATTAATATAATAATTGGTTGTTGGTGGTGTAAATATATGTATTATTGATTTTTTTTTTATAAAATATTGTTAAAATAAATACAAACTTTTACCAGGTTTATAGGAAAACAGGGTGTTGGATCGTTTCTAAAACACACATTGGATCCAAAGTATTTGTCATCTTTGCGAGACTAAAAAAGTTGAGCTTTTTTAGCATAAAAATAGAATTTTAAAGAAATTCAAATAATTTATTTGTCTTTCTTAAAGTTGGATAGATCAAATTTGGTTAACCATCATCATCATTCCATCATTCCAAAAAGCCTATATTTCTAGTTCTTCACATGATCCTTCGATCCTTTTTACATATCTTTCTTAAAAAATGTCTTTTATTCAATTGGATACCTCTAAAATATGCATTTACTGAACTTGTTTTTACCAATAAATATCTATCTATACAAAAAATTAATCCTATATTGATTAAAAGATGTGGTTTACAATAACATATAAGCTCTATCCATACCAATAATTAATTCTATATTGATTAAAAGATGTGATTCACAATAACATATAAGCTCTATACCAATAATTAATTCTATATTGATTAAAAGATGTGATTCACAATAACATATAAGCTCTAGTATACCTTTATTCTAGTGTCAATGAAACTAATCACAAAAAAAATATATTTTATTAATATAATAATTGATTATTTAAACAAAGTTTTTCTTTTAATAATGTTTACATTTTCATATTCAGTCAAAAGATTAAAAAATACTTTTACATTAACCATAAATAACTTTAACCTTAAAAAGAAAACAACCTTATATAATGAAATTGATAGAAATTTTACAATCAATAGAACTTTTTGTTAAAACATGCAATCTTATGACATAGTTTAACATTGATTGTATTTCTCTTTTAATGTGTTATTAATATAATTAAAAATGGAATAAAAATGGAAACTCATTTAGCATATAGGTTGTTAATGGTATCATATTTGTTTTTCCCTTATACTTGCAACAAAGAAAGATATTGATCTCCCCTATACTTGCAACAAAGAAAGATAATAACCTGGAAGAAACCACATAGGTTAAGTTTAAAGGAATATTTTCTATTTTTTTTTAAAAACACACAAAATAAAATAAAATGGACATGTCCATTTTTGTTTAAAAAAAAGAATATAAGTATCTTAGATAGAACTCGAATGAGGAGTAAGCGAGAAGAGCCACCGCGACTAGGGCCCAAACCCTAGTCGTCTCGCTCTGTTTTCCGAGTGCAGGGACGCGAGCAGCAGCCGAGCCCAGGATCCGGCAGCCCCCGCACACGCTTTGGCAGTCTGGTCCGGCAAAGGGTTGGTGTTTCAGCCTGTGCGTTTGAACGAGTTGTTTGCAGGGACGCTCCAGCAGTCCAGGGTTTACAGGGCCGCGGCCAGATTGAGTGCAAGGGCGCGACCTCTGTATACAAACTTTTTTTGTTGCTTGCTGGTGGCCGCCGCCTCCTTCGATGGCCCCAGTTTCGACCGCCGAGATGGAAAAAGACCCNAGAGGTCACCAACCTTCTCTAGATATGTAACTTTCTGATTCAGGTTTGCCTGAAAGCCGATTAATACAACATAACCGTTCTCGTTAAAAAAAAAAAAAAAAAAAGAATATAAAAAAATAAATATTTGTAATGACTAATATAAACAAAAGCCAAATAATGGCAATGTTCCTATTCCTTTTACCATTGAAGGTTAAAAGAACAACTAAGGTTGAGAGAAGCATTGAAATTATAAAATAGAAGAAGGATCAAAGAGATGCTTTGGAGTTATATAGTCATGACATTAGACTATGCTATTGATTTACACGAGGGAGTAGAACTAGCAAGGAAATGCTTAAAATTTATAGTGAAAGAAACAAGGGAGCATAACTAGCAAGGAAATGCTTAAAAGCTATAGTGTAAGAAAAAGTTGTCTAAATTAGTTCAACATTATAATTCCCTAACTCTATAGCATCTATTTGCACCTTCTTCTCTTTTATTTCAATGTATCTTTCTCATCTTTGTCTTTTGCAATGGAAACATGGCTTTTGGGTATCAACTTCAACCCTCATTTCAATGGCATTATGGCCCATGATATGTCTGTTGCAGACATTGTATATTTTTTTTCAACTCTTCTACAATGGTATTGTGGACCTACGCTATTTAAGGATGTAAATTACAAATAAACATTCACTCACCATTTTAGCATAATCTAGCAAATTGTCCTAAAATACCACCAGAATTCACACCAAATTGATGTATGGAATATTATAATAAATAATTATTATTTTATCTTATATAAGGACATAGCCTAGACAAACAATTTGACAACTTAGTCTACAAAGTCATAGAATTACACTCTAAGTTAGTAAAACATATTCAATAAACTAAAATTGATTAAAGGTCCTTTAACATGTTGTGTCCTAGATATTAACATCAAAATAATTCCATGCAAACTGCTTCCAAGCTCAATTCTTACAAAGAATCACCTCAACTTCATATTCAATACTAAATTTATAGCTTACCACCTAAAATTCATTTTACCAAATATAAGCCATATTACAGGTTCCTAAGGAATTAAGTTGATCTTAACTATCTACCGTCGCATATTTTTCAATATTTGATTCACATATTTGACTATGTATAATTTATGAGATCATGTCCACTTTATTAAGTTAATATAAGATTGATTACAATTATGTAGCTATTATAATGAAAATAGTTTCTTTTCATGAGGATGCTAATCCATTCTATTTGGGAGAGCTATCAACTTTTATGTTAGATTTGGTTATGGAGGTCTCAACCAAGTTGAATATTTATTGGGAATATGTAGTTATATTAAGATCGAAACCAAAGCTAACATGTTTACTCTCCTTTCTTATGTATGGAGGATAACCTTGTGACCACCATTTGGCTTAGTTATGGGTGTTTTTTGATATATTTATTTATTGTTCAGTAATGAAATATTATATGCATTTAGGAAAAAAAGAAAAGAAATCAAGACAATATACGAAGAAAAACTAAAATATGTTTTCATAGAAAAAAACATTTTTTTAGAGAAATTATAGCATTCCTACTTGCAGTAGTATGGTTGAGGCATATAATATTATTTTCCTTTCAAATCTAGTCTCTCACGTTATTCCAAAATGACTACTCTTACTGAGCATTATTTTCGAAAATATTGATTGCAAACAAAGACAAATTCTTAAATACTATGATAAAACAAATGCTTGCTATGATTAAATGCAAGGGGTTCCATCCTCCATGCAATAGAGAAACATGGACTAAAGTACCTCTCCAAATCTATATAATTGAGGTTTTGTAAATTTGAGCTCAGTTTAGCATCACCTTACCATCTAAACATGATTGTATAATTCTCTCTAATTGTTTGTAGACTTGTTAAATCAGAAACTTCACGTTGACATGTTAAATGATTGAAATTTTCCACACCCTTTCAATTCACTATTTTATTGCGCACTATTAGAGTTGCCATAACTCTTGACCAATATGCATTAAAATGAGAAATAGAAGTTGCAAGTACTAGAACTCTTCATTTGTATAGATAATAAATACAATAACAAGATGGAAATATATGCCTTTTATCCACATTCCCAAAAACCACTTGTTACAAGAATAATCCACAAACATGATTAAGATATTCAATTATATGTGCTTCTCTTTAAACAATAAAAAATATGCACGAAAGAATTGACCCATTTTGCAGAATTGAAAAACAAGATCATTGTTTAATAAAAAACAAATTTAATCTTGCCTTTTTTGGCCTTGCTTATCTCCTTAGCTCCCTACTTTGGGATTTATAAGGACTTAATTAGAAGTGTCTTTCTTAGTCCATTAAAACACTTCCCTAGGCCATTGGCGCTACTTATCTCCTTGGCTTGTCTTTCCTATGGCTTTATAAGACTTGTCTGGAAATACATATGCATGTACTTTCACACACTCCTCTCTTGGTACTTATATTCTTGTTTCAAGACAATTTCAACTATTGTGATCTCTAGATTTGCATGTTGTGTTGAGAAAGTATTGTTAGCAAATAAATTTGATGCCTTTCCAGATTCAATTTCCTTTGTCTTTTGTGCCAATTGTTTTCTTCAATGATTGCTTGAGTAGTTTTATAAAATTGGCCACTTTTTTTTAATTCAAAGTCATATGCCCATATACCTATAGTTGTAGTTTAAAGGTGTTATGAATTGGTTCTTTTCTGGTCACTTAAAAAATAATAGAAAGGGAAACCGACACTTTTGGTATAAAATCTATCGAGGGTCATTTTGGATTGATGGAATTGTAGATATTAAATATTAACATTGCATAATCTGATTGTAGTAAGAATATTTGAGAGTGTTGAATTTGTTTCTACCTTAGGAAAATGTCGAAATCATAGAATGTTTCTAACCTTATTCTATACCAATATTCTCCATTGTAAAAGTATTGATCCATGGCTTGTTCTATGGCATGTGTTTTCTCCCTTGACCTCGGATGGATAAAGACAATACTTCTGACTTGTAAATACTACAAAAACTATCATTTAATGCAACACAAAACCAATGTATTGAAATAAATTTACTTTTATCTTCCATACAATTTCAATCAACAACTACAATAATACAAAAATAAATAACCATTCTCATCATCACTAAGAGTTGTAATTCATCATCACCAGAAGTTGTAATTGTAACACCTCCTCTAAACTCATTCAAAAGTCCATTCCAATTATCTTATAGTTGTTCATACTATTTTTTTGGTCTATCTTAAACCTAGATACATATCCCTTGGTCGAGTTTGAGTGGAAGGAACAATGTTATCAATTTCTATTAAGAAAGGAACAATGCCATCAATTTCTATTATATTTGGATATCTTTCTCTTAATGACCTAATACAGGTCATTAGAATGGGTATATTATTAGTCAAAATTTCTTTTTAAAACAAGTTTGCTCTATGTTTCAAATCAATTCTTTTTATAAAAAAATATAATAAACATTATAAAAATTGTCGAGAACAAAATTTTTCTATTCTCTTAAAAAAAAAAAGTGTTATTTTTAACAAAATAGTACAACACATTATGATACGGATATTCCATATGAACTATTAAAACACAACATAAAGCGATTAAAAAACTAAAGTGAGAATGTCACTTTTCATAAAAAGGAAATGGATTATAATTATAATTTATATTATTAACTCTTCATCTTTATCAATACCCTTTTACATAATTTTCAATTATTATTTTTTATTCAGATTTTAATATTTTAAATTATTTTTTTTTTAAGTCAAAAAGGTTGGAGCCTATTATATTACCATAGACAGAATACATAGCTGTTAGTAATGCCAGCTGTCCCGCCTGAGCAAGAAACCGGGACAGCTGGGCATCCTTGTCCATGTGTCACCCAGTTCGCAGAGTAAGCAAAATTAACAAGATTAACGCTGCTACGTCCTGCTCGAAGGAAACCAGGACTAGTAGGCACAAGCATGGAACTGGTTCATTCACCTAGAGCTAAGAAATATTGATAGCTAGCTATCCTAAGGCATAAACTGTAATAACAGAACCAAAAGCAAAGTCTAGGTCTGAACATTAAGTAACCTCTGAGCCGGGATGTTTGTCCTCGTCCCCGGAATGCCTCCATCTTGCTGGGAATAAGTAAGCTCGCGCGCAAGTCGGACATTGTTTCTTTGGCGAAGCTCTAGAGTGAGCCGCAAAGAACATGTCAAGCCGTTGTTCCATTCGCGCGAGGCGGAAGACCTGATCTTCCAGCAGATTTCTCACCTCAAAGACGAGATTGAGATATCCCCAGTCAACTGAAGGTGGTTGTTCCGGGCGGTGGCTGTCCATAAACTCCTCGCTGGTGGCCGCTTTTGCTTCCTGCGACTTGTGCCCCTTCGCTTCCTTGGCGGGTTCGGGAGGAACCTCTTCTTCCACATAGCAGGGGGAGTGAGGCTTCTCTACACTGGTGTCACGGGGGTCGAGCGTGCTGCTTGCCAGCTGTGGATTGCTAACCGGGCCAAAATGCGAGCTTGGATTCCAATTTTCCGGTACCATGAACAGGGTATGCTCAGGAGGGCTTGCCAGGCCTCCTTTCGGGATTACCTCCTCTACGTACGCCATTGGAGGCGTGCGTGGTATGTTCCTACACCTCCTAGCGGCCATCGCCATTGCTTTCTTGAAGTTCTCCTTCCTCTTGCGCCGCGACTCCGCTGTATACCACGCCGCTCCCCTTCATGGTTTCCCTCTGATTCGTGGCATGGTGAGGTTCTAGTGAATTGTCTGGGTGCTGCCAACCAGAGTCGAGTTGCTGCTGAGGGAGGGGGAGGTGGCCGAGAGTGGCCATCGCTCCAGTGGAATGGGAGGGAGATTGCTGCAATTCTGGTGCGCCTGTGGAGCGAAGGTCTTCAGGAGCGACTTGCTGCCTAGTCTAGCAACTTGAACAGTGAGTGCGAATGCAAAACCAATCGCCATAACTAAAATCATCACCGCCTCCATTAAAGTCTGTTGGATAGTGCGCTGGGGCCGAGTACCCTTCCCTTGTGCGAGGGGCCTCGTCTGTTGAATGCACCTACGCGTAAACATGCTGAGTTATTGTCCGAGGTGATGTGAGCCGGTGGATGCATTAACACTGCGTCCCGGCTCGCTCCCGCATGGCAACATCGCGCCTCGTGTCACCCCATCCGGGGTTAATATTTTAAATTATTACTTAGATTATAGTTTATAATTTTATTTATTATAATTTATAATTATTAATTTTTTATTTAGTTTTTTTTTTTTTAAATTTAGATTATAATTTTATTTATTATTTTGAAAACTTTATTTATTATATATTTAATTATTAATCATTAAATTTTATTTAAAATTAAATGATGATATTAAAAAAATATTTTTATTAATATTAAATATTAAATAAAAATTAATTTATATTATTTATTTATTTAATAATAAAAAACTAAATCAAAATTTAAGTGAATAATAAAGTAGTTTATTGACTTTATTTTTATTTTTATTTAATAATGGAAAGAATTAAAACAAATTGAAGTAAAGGGCTACTCCATATAATGGATCGAAGAGGGGTTATTTCATTTAATAATATAAGAAACTATGCCAAAATTTAACTGAGTAAAATAATTTATGATGAAAAAAAATAATTAAAAAAAAACTAAATCAAAATTGAAGTGAGCGGTTGTTAGTTCAATGAATCGAGTAGAGAGTTAAGGGAACACGTAGGAGGAAGGGAAAGTAAGGAAAGGGTGATACGTGTGGTGAGTGGTTAGGAGGAGGCGACACATGGGGAAGGGAAGGGAAGGGAAAGTGCGTGAAAGGTGATAGGTGGGGTGAGGGGTTAGGAGAAGGAAGAGGGGGTGGGGACATGTGGGAGGTGAAGGGTAATGTTCATGATAAGGGATAGTTTTTTTTCATAGCGTGATATTTTTAATTAAAAATTTAGTATGTTAATTTAAAGGATGGTTTGTTTTTAATTTTTTTTATACGTTTTTTATAATCTTTTAGTTTAAAGGTTTTAAAATTTTTTTGAAGGTTTTAATTTTTTTCTTAATTTTGTTTTATAGTTATTTTTTATTATACATTACGTTTTAGAATTTTGTGTCAAATGAAGTTTAAAAATAGCGTTGGTCAAGTCATAAGTTTTTGTTAATTGTTTTGCATTTTGATATTATTTAAATTATTGGAAAGAGAATTGATAGGTAAGTTTGATTTTTTTATTTTTATATTATAATTATAAAAAAATATATATGGAGTTTATAAAAATTATATTAAAAAACAGAATTTATAAATTAAATTTATTTGAAAAATAAAAAGCTTTACAGATTTTAAAAGGTGTACTCTAAATGTTTTATATTTGTTTTTTTTCTAGTCATTTTTTCTATTTAATTTTGTCCAAATTGGATATGCATATTTAAGTGGTTAAATGGATTTTTCAATAAACTAAATTCATTTATTCATTCAGATTGTTATTGATTTTGTCCAAATTTATATTACCATATTCCAACAAAAAAAAATAACAATAAGTCATTTGAAAATACATATAATATTTTATAATTTAATTGTTAAATTTTCTTTTATTAAGAAAATATAAAAAATAATAATAAACTTTGCCCTTTTAAGAGAATTTTATGAAAATATTAATAAGAGTCAGAACAACCATGCTTATTATGATTAGTGAATGTTATTAATCATGAGATATATGGGGCTTTATTAGACCTAATTCCTTGAGGTCTTGACCTAGATGACATATGTTAGAATTGTTTTGTGTATTGTTTTTAACTTGGGCATAACATCCCATTTACCATTATGCATGTTAATTATAATTGACAAAGTCTTGACCTAGATGACATATGTTAGAATTGTTTTGTGTATTGTTTTTAACTTGAGCATAACATCCCATTTACCATTAAGCATGTTAATTATAATTGACAAATTATGGTGATTGCATCAGGGTTTAGGTTGAAGAATTTTTGTATGGAATTAAGCAATGTGGTAGAGCCCATCCTTTGTATAAGTAGCATTGATTGATGGTGAAACCTTTGAATTTGAATTTACATTACATATAAAGACGATAGATTGAGATTTTAAGTTTCAATTTAATGTGAACTCTAAGTGTATGCAATTGAAAATTTTGGTGTTTATTGAGTTATTTGCTTATTCTTTTGGTCGAAATTTGGCTCTAATAATCCTCTCAATATCTTCTATTTTTTAGAAGGCATTTGTACCTATTTCAAACCCCTATTTAAGCCCTTTCTATTTGAGGTTTAAAGCATTGAACCTTGGATTTTGGTCGGTGTGTTTTGGAGTGGGAATTGTGAATTGTGTTTTAAAATGGCTGTTCTCATTAGTTTTCTTTGTGAATAAGGTTGAATTGACTCGTTTCCTTATTTGTTTTTTCTCTATGTTCTCATTCTATGTATGAAAATGGTTTCAGTTTAAATTTGGATGAAAGTTGTTGTCATACTTTTTTATTTAGTTCACTTTTTGTTGTATATGTTGTTCCAACTTGAATGACTATAACAATTATTTAATCAAGTAAACTACATGGAATAGTTTCATACCCTAAGTTTATTCATGGTTTGTTACTTAGTTTGTAATGGTTCTTTTTCTTATCTTCATTTACTTGAGATAATATACATTTGTTAATAGTTTACTTAGTTTATAATGGTTCTTTTTCTTATCTTCACTCACTTCATATAATATGCATTTCTTAATAGTTTAATATGTGGCTTTTATAAACTCAAAGGATGATTATGTTAATACCTGAGATCTATTACTTACTCATTGGTTTTGGGCTCATTTGTTTGAGAACATGGTCGATGGTGAATTTTTATCTAACCAATTTGATTCTTTGACTTTTGGTTATCTTGAATATCTTGGTTACTCTTGTTTTTCTTAAATATTTTAATTTCAACATTTTATTTAAACAAAATTTAAAATTTTTCATTTTAAAATCAAATTCCTCATTCTTTTTTTATTAAATGTTAAATATTTTATTCTTAAAATCAAATTTCTTTATCCTTATCTTTACTAAATATTTTAATTTTAATTTTGAGTAAAACCTTGGTCTACTATTTTTAAAGTAAAATTTCATTCGTTGACAATGGTTGGAAGAGTAGAAGGGATTGGTGTTTTATTATCTTATTTTTATTAAATATTTTAATCTTAAAGTCAAATTTCCTTATCCTGATTTTTATTAAATATTTTAATCTCAACATTGTATTATTTTTAAAATCAAATTTGACAATGACTTGAAGAGTAGAAGGGATTGATGTTTTGTTATTGTTTTGATATGGAGTTTTTCTTATCAAAGCAACAAGAAATAACATAATAATATATGTAGCATGACATGTATGTGCTTCGAAGATTCTGGATGTTGGGAAGGCCCTCAATATTATTTATTAGATTCACTTTGATTATTGCATTAGTTTGTAAAGTTAATTAGGTGAATACATATGAAAAAGTCATGGTCTTTGATGGCAGGCCTATTAGGATTTACTAGTTTCAATTATGCATTGATGTATATGTATTTTCAATTAGAATCATGAAGCACTTTAATCTTATCCACTTTTCATTTTTTAGTTATATTTAATAAAAAATAGGTTTATGATCTTATCCACTTTTCATTTTTTCTTTATATTTAATAAAAATTAGATTTATGAGTCCCAATTGTAAGTCCAACTATTGTACTATACAATTGTTGAACAATCATGTTGGTTGATCGATTACTTGTATCCTTATGAGGTTCTTATGAGGTTATGAAAATATAACAACCAAATATATTGTTGAATGAAATGATGGAGAAATGTGAAGAAATTATAATTCTGTTTTTTTAGATTGAGGATGTTAAAACTTTAGCATTTTTGTTTATCATTTAAAATTAAGGATATTATGTGAATATTACATATTAGTTATGATGATTTTAAAAAATTTCAAATTTCAAACATCTAAATGTATAAAAGATTGTGATTGAAATGTATAAAAAATTATGATTGAAAGGATTTATGATTTTACAGTGGTATATATGAACATAAAAACAAAGTTATAGACAAGTGAAATTAATAGTAAAGTTGTGTATACCTCTTAAAAATATTTTAATAAATTAGTTATATGTAAAATTAATAGAATTAATTTTAAAAAACAATTTTTTAAATAAACTAATATGTCTAATATTTTTTCACTGGAATTGAGAGATTTTAATTAATACAATACAATAAAATGCATTGAACATGCAACATAGGTAAATATACTACTAAAAAAAAGTCTAGAAGCAGACCCTAAGGGGTTTTGATGAAGTACAGAATCTGCATGAAGACATACTACTAAAAAAAGTCTAGAAGCATACCCTAAGGGGTTTTGATGAAGTACAGAATCTGCATTAAGACAATAAATTTAGCAGACCCTAAGGGGTTTTGATGAAGTACAGAATCTGCATGAAGACATACTACTAAAAAAAGTCTAGAAGCATACCCTAAGGGGTTTTGATGAAGTACAGAATCTGCATTAAGACAATAAATTTAGCAGGACCAACATGTGCCTTGTTCCAAAATTCCTAACTGTATATACCCTAATAAAAAATCCTAGTATAAGTAGACAAAAACATAGCATGTCATTAGGGGAAATTGACTAATTATTCATACCCGAGCCACTAAGAGAGGGCTCTGCTATCGGAGAATTCAAATCGGGTAGAGGAGACTGAGGTTGAGGGGACGAAGTTGAGACTAACAGACTTGGAGAAGTCATGAGCATACTTCCATCTCTGACACTCTCCTGAAGTTTTATGACTTAGTTCCAGAGGGTGAAGCATTCGTCTTATATCTGCTGGGTGGATTGGCGCTGTTGAAGAGTAAGTTCCAGAATGGACAGGGTCTGGGCAAAGACACACTTCATCTAGACTTGCAGACCTTGAAGTTCAAGGACGAACTCCTCCAAATCGGCCATGAGTTGTTGGGGAGAAGAATTTGAAACCCGGATCCATTCTGAGCCATAGGAACAGAGGGAGGAGAGCTAACACAGAAAAAAAGAGCCGATAGTGCAGGGATGAAACTAATTAAACAAAGAATTGAATTTCTAGTAGTCGTGAATATCTCAAGCAGCGATGCATTTACATGAAGAAGGTGACGAACACGAGTGGTTGATGCATGGGGACGCCACCCATCCTGCGGTTGCCACTTCCACTCATAATTGGAAGTACTTCTGATCAGAGCCACGACCGATGAAAGGAGCTGCCAGGAGCACAACAAAGGACAAAATGACAAGTGAGATGAGATCTTACGTGGGGGGGTCGAGTGAAGGAAGAAAGGGAGCAAGTGAAATGAGTGATCGAGTGAGGGAGAATTAAAGAGGAAGGTGGCGACAAAAAGGAAAACATGCGTCCAACATGCCCAAATCCTGCCACATGGCGTTCAACTTGACTACCAATTGTGGAGAATTGAATTGATCATGGGATGGGTTGATAAGTGAGGGACCACTTTGAAAGCATTTTGAAAGCATTTGGAGGACTCAAGGATCAAGGGGAAGGTGAAAAACACGATAAATTCTACTTTCATCGCTTTGATACCAAAAGGCAATAAACCATTAGGCTTTATGGATTACAGATAGATAGCTCTTTGCAATTTGTGTTATAAACTCATTGCAAAGGTGATCGCCAATAGATTAAGATTGATTCTGTCAAAAGCTTTATCAATGGAGCAATTGGGCTTTCTCAAAGGGAGAAAAATCCTAGATGCCATTGGGACGACTCTAGAATGTTTACATAGCATAATAAACAAGAAGTTGCAGTCAATTATCCTGAAACTAGACTTGAAAAAAGCCTATGATTGCGTCGACTGGGACTATCTTCGATTACTACTGTTAAAGTGTGGTTTAGGTCTCCAAACCACGAACTGGATAATGGCGTGTGTATCTTCCACAAACTATGCTGTATTAATAAATGGTGAATCCACAAATTTTTTTAGCTACAAAAAAGGTCTCCGTCAGGGATGTCCATTGTTGCCCCTCCTTTTCATCTTGATGATGGAAGGTCTTAGTCTAGCACTAAATAAAGAAAAAGACGAAGGTTCTCTCTCAGGTATAAAAGTATCGAGTAATATTAATATACTTCTGCTCCTCTTTGTAGACGACATTCTGATTCTATCAAAAGCTCCGCTTTCCGAATGGAAGATTATTCAGGGCATTCTACAGGACTTCTGCAAGGTGTCTGGGATGATTATAAACGCTCAAAAATCTATTATTCTCCATTAAAATGTAAATATTGATTCTCTAAAATCCACCACGGATGTTTTTTCTTTTCCTAGCAAAAAAATGGATCTTGGCTTTTACTATCTAGGTTATTTTCTTAAATTGGACAACTACAAAGCCTCAAACTGGTATTGGTTAATAGAAAATTTTGAGTCCCGGATAAACCATTGGGTAAACAAGATGTTAACTTTGGGCGGTCGTCTTGTGCTTCTTAAGGCAGTTCTTGAAACACAACCGGTGTACTGGTTAGCTCTGGTTCATGTTCTGAATTCGATCCTGAATACCATCCGTGTGATTTGTTTTACTTTTCTGTGGTCAGGTGGGAAAAAGAAGAAAAACTTCCATCTTTGTAATTGGATGGCAGTCTCGAAGCCAAAATCTCACGGTGGTTGGGGCCTGCGCAATATCATGTTGTTTAGTAGGACGCTGACAACAAACACGATGTGGAGAGCATTAACAAAGACAAGGATTTGGCAAAATGTTCTAAAAAATAAATATTATCCACACTTCCCAGTCTGGACCTGGCTTCGATCTGTGGATCCTCTTCGCCAAAAAGGTTCACAAACCTAGAAAAACTTATGCAATACTTTACCTATTATTCTGCGGTGGTTGGCTTGGAAATCGGGCAGAGGCCATTCTATCATTTTGGGTAAAGACATGATCCTGGGCATGGGACAAGGATCCTTTTTATTTGAAGAGATTATACATAGTTTAAATCTAAGAAGCATTTACTTCCTTTACCAAGCAACTTCCCAGACTTTTGGTGCTGGTATAGGAAAGAGGTGGCTTAGTAGCAAAGATCTGAATTTATCTCATAATCTTAGTGAGGAATGGAACCACTACAGAGCTCTTCTGGCAGAATCGGGTATCTCTCTTGACAACAAGCCTGATGAATTGATCTGGACTAGAGGAGACAAGTCGGGTGTTATCACGTCGAAGAACATATATGTAGCCCTGTCAAATTATCTTTGGGAAAAGACTCAAGAAAGTTGGCGAAAGAAGCTTTGGAAGTGGGATTGTCCCCTGAAAATAAAATTATTCTCCTAGTTGTTAGTAGCTGATAAAGTCCTTTCATGGAAAAATCTACAAAAGCGTGGTTGGCAAGGCTCGGGCATCTGCATTCTGTGTAAATTTCATGGTGAGTCCACAAAACATATTTTTCTAACTTGTATTTTTTCCAGGTCTGTTTGGAGGGATCTAAAATGAGCGATGGCATTGGAGAGCGGCTAGAATGGTGCTACTATTGATGGTTCCCTAAACTTATGGGCCAAACAAAATCGCAGCCTACCATCGTTGCTAGCTTATGCATGTTGGTATATTTGGGCGGAAAGGAACAGGGCCATCTTTGATGGAACGAGCCCTTCTATCAATCGGGTTGTCTATATCACGCGTTGTACGATGGACCAGTGCTGGAAATCACACAAGCAAAAAGATACGCAGCTTTTAGACCCTCCAATCCCTGAAAACAAAATCTGTGCTTGGTTCGATGGGGCAACTCAACCAGTCGACAATCAGTGTGGGGTCGGGGTATCATTAAAATAAATAATACTCATGTTTGTAGATGGACATTAAACTGTGAAGGAAGCTCCAACACAAGGGCAGAGATCCTGGGAGCATGGTCTACCTTAACACTGGCTGAAAGATTCGCTATTAATGAAATCCACATCATGAGGGACTTTATGATAGTCATTGAATAGCTAAAGAAAAAAGGTGATCTCAAAGGTGCCAGCCTCGAAGCATGGAAAGAAAGAATCATTGACTTATGCAATCATTTTAGCTCCATCTCTTTTGATCATATTTTCAGGGAAAAAAACCAAGAAGCTGATTATCTATCAAAACTTGCTTTTCACGACGATCGAGGGAAAATCACCTATAATATTTGGGTGGAAGGCCACAAAGGCCCTGCAATGTTTTTGTCGCTCTAAATGTGTCTTGAGCAATCATTAGCATTATTTTCTCTTGTGCATCTATTTCATCCTAGGCTTTTTAGAAAGTATACTTATAAGATATGTAAAGTTATCCGATAAACTTTTGTGGATTTTGCATAGAGGTTTTCTGCTTTTATGAAAAATCCGAAACAATTCTATCTATAGGATCGTTGTTGTAATTTTGGTCTCAGACCTGTGGAGGAACAAAAAGAGAAGTACATGTACACAATTTATATTTTGCTTAATATAAATGAGAATTTTTCATTTGGAAAAAAAAGTAAGGGACCCCTTCATGTAGAGAGACCTCGAAATTCTGTAGAAAATGGATCTAATATTTGCATCCCGAGGGAGCGATCATCTTCTCAAGTGGATGATAGTGTTTCTTGAGTCTACAAGGATGAGAAGGGTGTGCTTATTGTGGGATTTTGCTAGAACAAGCCCTTGAAAAAGGGTGTAGGCCTCAACTTGATTATTAGATGCTTGTCCTAAGATCTAAGAGTAGTTCAGTTCAATTGATCCACTAGGGGATCCACTAGGGCCAAACTTCTTCCACCTTGCTACACATTTGAAGGACATGGGGGTGGGCTTTGATCCAATTATGTGTGCATGGATCATGAGATCATTTATTGTAATCTCTATGGGTGCAACCACACATTCAACCACTACCTCAAGGTGACCCCATGGCTCTAGCAAAAGAGCTCACTGAAATTGAACCTTGCCCAATGGTGAAAAAATCCTCGCTTTCCATCATTAGATTCAACCCCTTTAAACATTATATTATATCTAATCACAAGATTGAAAATAACTTAATAATTTTAATAAAAAACAATTTTTTTAAGGTAAACAAAGCTTTAACAAAGTCTAATATAAAAATGAATTAATGTACACATATTTAACAAATAAGCTATGATATAATGATATAATGGGATTAGTAATAAATGACTTAGAGTATAAGATCATATACATAATTTATATTGCTTCAAGTTTGTCTCAAGCTAGCCTTTGTTCATAAATTGTTTATTTATTTATTTATAAATTGTCAACTTCACAAATTAAATATTATTTTCCTCTCACTTCAATTTCACCATGTAATTTTGTTTTCTTAACCAAAGAGGGTTTCCAAACTTGCTCCAAAACTTCCAATCTTTTCATTATTTGCAGCCATGTTGTGTACCTCTTCCTCACTCAAAGGTATTTTCTAAGTTCTTTCCCATTAAAACCTTCAAAGCTTCACAGTGACCAAGGCTTCTTCCTTAGCTATCTTCTTATAGGACCTCCTTCACACCAAGGCTTCTTCCTTGGTTATCTTCTTATAGGACCTCCTTCCAATTGTCAAGGTCCTCATTTCCTCTCACTTCTATTTCACCATGTAATTTTGTTTTCTTAACCAAAGAGGGTTTCCAAACTTGCTCCAAAACTTACAATCTTTTCAATCTTTTCAGCCATGTTGTGTACCTCTTCCTCACTCAGAGGTATTTTCTAAGTTCTTTTCCATCAAAACCTTCAAAGCTTCACCGTGACCAAGGCTTCTTCCTTAGCTATGTTCTTATAGGACCTCCTTCCAATTGTCAAGGTCCTCATCTCCTCTCACTTCCATTTCACCATGTAATTTTGTTTTCTTAACCAAAGAGGGTTTTCAAACTTGCTCCAAAACTTACAATCTTTTCAATCTTTTCATTATTTGCAGCCATGTTGTGTACCTCTTCCTCACTCAGAGGTATTTTCTAAGTTCTTTTCCATCAAAACCTTCAAAGCTTCACTGTGACCAAGGCTTCTTCCTTAGCTATGTTCTTATAGGACCTCCTTCCAATTGTCAAGGTCCTCATCTCCTCTCACTTCCATTTCACCATGTAATTTTGTTTTCTTAACCAAAGAGGGTTTCCAAACTTGCTCCAAAACTTCCAATCTTTTCGTTATTTGTAGCGATGTTGTGTACCTCTTCCTCACTCAGAGGTATTTTCTAAGTTCTTTTCCATCAAAACCTTCAAAGTTTCACCATGACCCAGACTTCTTCCTTAGCTATCTTCTTTCAATGCTTCTTTTGAGTTCCTCCAAAACTTCCAACTTACCGACTATTTTACTCATTCCATCACAAAATTCTTATAGGACCTCCTCTTCCCGAGGCCTTCCACTCTTGGAGCTTTCATCCTTCACACTTCTTCTATAACCCATCTCGACACTTCTCAATGTGCAACTTGTCCTTCACACTCTAGGACCCTACACAACCGTAGGATTTGAACCCTTGACTTCATGGTCCGGAACCATGAGCTTAATCCCAATCCCACCAGTGAGTGGACCTCAATTCCCTATAGATTTCAATTCCACCAACACAAACCAAGATCACTATAGGCCCTAAAGCTCACAGAGACAATAGCTGAAAGGCATAACAAAGTGACCCCGCTCAAAGGTAAACCGTAGGATGGAGGCAGATCGTTCAGTACAGGATGTCTCGCGGAGTCCTCTCTAGAGAATCTCCGCCCAGAGAATCTGACCGTTCGCGGCAGATTAAAAGAAGGCTGAGATCTGATCGGGGTTTCCGCTCGTGCCGACCCCACGAGTAAGCGCTGTCCGTTGGATTGACTGGCTGCTGATCCGATAGCAGACTGTGCTGCTACAATGAGAATTCGGCGATGGGGACAGGGAATGCGGGTATCGACAGATGCTACTGCATAATCTCGCAAAGCTCTCATGAAAATAGTTTCTGCGATACAATGGGCTCGCGCCCGAAATAAAGGAAACTGGAGAAGAAGCACTGGTTGTCGTTCCTGAAATAAAAGTCGTTGAAGCAAGACTGCGACGGGTAAATTAGCAAATTCGGTCCCTAGAACTCCACGCCACTCAGAGAAAAAAAAGTCGTCGAAGGAAGAAGCTCCAAGTATGATTGAATCCAACGACAGTACCTCGTATTCCTCTAATGACACTCCATGTATTTTCAGCCTGGAAGACATTAACTTTTCACACCCAAATGGCTATGGTGCTTGGTCTAGGGTTTGGATCTCGAAACAATTCAAGTATAATAACGATTTACCTGTCCGACGTTTGGGAAAGCTCAGAAGCAGTGAAGGCAGTTAGACATGAAGAGATCACGACGTTTGGGAAATCACAGAAGCAGCGAAGGCAGTTAGACATGGAGAGATCAAGAGTTCGAGTCGAGCAAAGAAAAACGTAACCGGAAGGCAAAGGCAGTATCCCACGTTGAGGGGATTAGGGTGTAGTCTACTATCCGTATCGCTGGGCATAATTGTGGGACATGTTTACATGCTACAGTTTTTATTAACGTGTACCAGAAAACAAACACGTTCTAACTCATCCAAATCTACATTGTGGGTTGTCTAAACATTTTTTTTTTTTTTCACTGGAATTTGGCTAAACAGATTTTGATGAAATCTCCATTTTGTGTTGTTTAAATTGTATTTTTGAATACATAAATAAATTCAACACCTTGAAAAATCTTCAGGATAGTCTAATTATACAGTTTCATTCACTAAAATTTGGAGTTCCAACAATTTTAAACTGGATTTCAATAAAAAATATAGAAAAATATATCCATAAAAACTTAAAAAAAATCCAAAATTTACACTACGATCCACCCTGAGTGGACCTATACTACTGCTGATCGAATTCTAGCCTCTTGATCAGGAGGGCCCTGGGTTCTACCTTGATATTTGATATGGTAGTTCAGTATATAAATTTATGGACAAACTTTCTATCTTTTGATTGTTTTTGATAATTTTTTTGGTTTGATTTTGTCCTGATGAATGGTTGAATCTATAGATTTGAGAGGTTAAGTTTGTATAATTCAAGTGTCCTAAAATATTTTCAGTAAGCTGAATCCATTTATACATTAAAAAATACAATTTTGTCCAAATTTACATTACAGGATTCCTTCCCCAAAAAAAACTTAAAATAACGTTTAGCCAACGCCTTTTGGCACCGTGAATAGTTTGCATGATGTATTTGTCTAACATTAATTTAAGGCGATTCTAAAAGTCAATGAGCTACTTCAAGATTGTTTACATCTTACATTTGAATTGCACAAATAGAAAGTATTCATATATTAATTTTTGTATATTTATGTATAAACTGTACTGTGGCCCCTGTTAGAGGTAAGAGTTGAAGTAGATACTTTGTCATTTAAGGTAATAGTATGTGGCCCCTGTTACAGGTAAGAGTGGAAGTAGATACTTTGTCATTTAAGGTAATAGTCTGTGCTCGTTTATCCCAAATTTTAAGAGCTGCATAATCTACTAGCCATTTATCTCCTCTCAAAATACTTTATTATTCCCTTTGCACTACAATTTTACATCGCTCAATTTTCTGAGAAAGTGCAGGATCCTGCAAGTCACTAGATTGATCTAATGGCGGAATAATTCACATTAAAATGCTTTATTATTCCCTGTGCACTACAATTTTACATTGCTCAATTTTCTGAGAAAGAGCAGGATCCTGCAAGGCACTAGATTGATCTAATGGCGGAATAATTCATATCCAGTGCTTAAATCTTTTCGAAAAACTCTGTGGACTCTCTGGTTCATCAACTTCTACGAAGAAGGGCGGAAGCCAAATCTTGCAGATCTCCATCGCGATAGTTGTTGGGGTGAAACTGCTCAGAAAATCTTTCGGCGTCCCGGAAGACATCAGTTTCTTGGGCTGTAGACGGTGGATGAATAACCCCTTTCGTGCACACGGAGAAACTGCCCCATGAACACTCGTCCTCCCTCGCCTCCTCGTCGTAATTATTTACTGCAACGTTTTCGGATGGGATCGATTGCAGGTCTCCCCAAGGATTCAAATACTGTGGATCGTAAGGACTGCTGCTGTTGCTATTTGATATTAGAGATGGCATTTCAGATTGCTTTCCATATCCATACTCAGAAGTTAGTGAAGCTCCGTCTGAGCTGCTACAGGCTGCGAGCTGAGCATAGCCAACAGCCAATTTCCCTTTCAAATTCGCAACCTGCCAGGAAAGAAACGATTTCAGACTTCTCGAGCATTGTCAAAATATGAAAAATTTAAAACAACGATATCCAGTATATACCCAGGGCTAAATTCTAAGCTTTTTTGTATTGGAACTATGTTTTAAATCATGTCCTGTGGCTCGACAATTGGAAGATACTACTGAACTGATTTCAGTTGCTGGTTCGATTGTGAAAGGGCGTAATTCCTCACACTAATATGAACGTAATTCCATAAACTAAGATGCCTTCAATGGAAGCAATTTGGTAATATAAAACGAAAGTAAAGATGGAATTCATCAAGCTACCTGGTGCTGAAGAGCGAAAATATGCGAAACGCAGCCATAAACAGGATCCTGGAGCCGAGCCTGTGCCTGATACGATACGCTAGCCACCGTATCGTATCGTTCCTGAACGGGCAAGTGCATCAACAGCTTAGAGAAATTGCTAGCTCCGAAGACCTTATGTATCGCACCAAAATGCGGTGCCCCCATTTCGTCTGAGCAGAAATAAGGGGCGAATACACAGCCTTTCACACACTTTCTCCTCAGAAACTTGCAAGCTCCGCAAGACGCTCCTCCGCCTCCCATATTTATACTTCTTCAAGTTCTACTGAGCGTTCTATTTTTCCTTCAATTCTCTGCCGTTCGGATTTCTCGGAACGGATTGGGGCGGGCGTGAGCCCCGTTGCAAGTAATGATAAAGAAGCACAGGTGCAGAGGAGGTACAGGTACAGGTAAGGAGGAGCTCAGCGGGGAGAATCACAATATGGACTGACAACTTATAAGAAGTTGCTCATGGCCGGACTGTGGACCCCGTTGGGTGGGTTTGATGCGAACGAAAGGAATCCTCCGGAGCACGAACGAATTACTGATCCGCAGAAGATGAAGTTGATTGACAATCACATCCGCAGTTGATCCGTTATCATGTGGCTCTCCTGTTCCCTGAGAGGGATCCATGGAAAATGACCGCCATGTCCAATTTCACAATTCAATTGAACGTTGGCCCCACATGAACCTACAAGCAGTCGATTCAATCGGAACAATGTCTGCAATTGTGTGATGGCCAGCAGAGAGTCACATCAGAAACTTCCCCATCCGATCACAGAGCCCTAAGGCGCTGCACACTGTCGTACATTCCCACAGTTTTACAGGCACATTTCGTGCTTATTTTAATCGTACATTATTGGACTCGGACGTAGAGGCGGTCCTCGATTGGATTAGTTCATCATTCTCACAGCGGCAATATGATAAAATAAGTGCGGGAGCGTGAGGCATTCTTTCCAAATAATCGATCTTCGCATTTAAATTCGGTATAATTTGGTAGCATGCGTGGCAGCGTGGGGAATAGCATATCGGATAAAATGAATTCATTCCGCAGCTCGCGTGCCGAAGCCGCGACAGCGAAAGGAAAATGAAGCGTACTGTCGATGATTTACTCCGTTGCCGGCCAACTCTTTTGACAGACCCCCAAAAATTAATAAATTATATGATTCCACATTTTATTATAAGTCTGGACAGTTGTATAGACATATTTCACCTTATGATTATATTTTTGGAATCAAAATGAAGACCTACCACACACCGTTGAATCTGGGCCTACAATCGTCTTCTGCACTGCGTCGGTCGGTGGTAATGTTTACTTACTCTCTGTTTTTTAAAGCGACCTGAGGTTCTTTCACTTGAAAGATGGGTATGTACATTTTTAAGGATATTACAGCAGCATGTTGGATTTTTTTTTTTTAAAGTTGTAAAATTTATCATAATTTAGCAGCTGTTGTTTGAGCACTACTTATAGTTATTATTGGATGTTATAACCAAATGTGAATTGATCTTTATTATTGGATGTTATCACCAAATGTGAATTGACTCATTATTATTATTTAAAAAAACTAGTCCACTTGAAATAATTAGCTTGTAGTTCATATATAGGTGGATTTGTATACTTATTATTATTATTTAAAAAAATCATAATTAGCTGATAGTTTATATAGAGGTGGATTTGTATTCTTCCTAAATATCATTAACTTGTTTCCTTAAGTTTGAGGAAGATAAGCTCATAACTAATCAATATAAATGTGGAGTTTTTATAAATAAAATAGTTTTCTTTTTATCATTTTTTTCAAATATTCAATATTAATCAGATAACATGTTTATAAGATGTGTTTTTTGTAAGTAAAATTATTCTCTTATTCAAAATAAAATTTATAAATTCTTTATTGGGAGTGTATGCATTGAACAAATGTACAGTTTATGAAGAAGGTTATTTGGTTGGGATTTATGCAATGGATATAAGAGTTTAACATTTTTTGTGATATATAGGTTTAGTGTTTTTTGTCCATAACTATATATAAGTTCCAATATACCATTATTCTTGTTGTAAGCTCGGGCGCGTGCACTTCCACCACAGATCGAAACGAAGGAAATTGGGCAGGTAGGATGCTAGGTGCATTTGAAGAAAAAAAGTCTTCATATATGGGGAGAGTTGGGCATGCAACACGCCAAGGGACGACTCCACCCGAGATGCCTTGCGGCACAAGTTAGATGACAAATGGTTTGATGAAGAGTTGAGGGCAAGACTTGGGTGCTCCACCAAATGGACGAATCCGCTAAGGCATGAGGGCATGCCTAGACAAGTCGACTCGACTTGGCTAAACGCCGCACTTACCCAAATGATGGGTCGATTGCACAGATGGGGGCGTCGATCATGAGTTCAGTGGGTTGACTCGACGACAGAACTAGGCATTCAGTGCGTTGGTTGGGCAAGCCGCCTGAATGCGCCCACATGAGTAGTCGACCCAACTTTATGAAGGGGTGCGACTTGGTGAACCAATAGGTTGGTCACCCATGGGCATAGAGATGTGATGGTTGGCATGGATCGACACCTATAAAGACACAAGGGCACACAACCATGGAAGGAAGCTTGAAAGGGAGCAAGAAGAGCTCTACGGTTCTGAAGCGGTCTTAGACAAAGAGGGGTGGGCTCCCCCAGGGAGCCAAGTCACTCCACATGGGAGGACTTGTGTTTCCTTAAGGTGATTTTGTGATGGAGATGGGGCAACCTTCTTTGGGCCAATTTTGGGAAAGTCTGGAAACACAGTTCCGTTGGTGGCATGTGTGAGACAAAACCAAAATTTGTGAAGTCTATAGAAATGAAAAGACAAAAAATATGTGGTTGAGGGAATGTTTGAGGTGCATTGTAGAAGGTTGTGGAGACGGTTGCGATAGAGAGTCTTGGTGTGATGAATTTGTGTATGAGTGTGTTGGTGATGTTGGGCCCTTCGTTTTTTATTTGAAGTTGCGCAAGGAGGACTATAGTCCCAATTTTGGTTAAACATGAGTTGTGCAAGCTACAAAAGAGTTGGACAGTGGAGCAAGCAAAGAAATAGAAAACGGTTGCGAAAAGGGACAACGCAACACCAACGAGGAAAAGGAAGTTACAACAGAACAAGAACAAGAAAGCATGCAGAGTCTAAAGCAAGAAGATCCCACTTAGCCTATATGTATGAGATGCATACGATTGTAAAGGGTTATATGGGTTAGATGATTTAGATGATATAGAGGGCGCAACCAAATAAAAGGTTCTGTGATTGTAACTTGTGTACATTTTGGGGAAAGCGGTAGATAGAGCTATGTGATCTGAGTTCAGAGCCAGAAGCTTGTAATAGAGCATTGACTTGTATCTCTGAGATTGTATCCGAGAAGCTCTTCTGATAATATATATGGAAGGACCTAAAATTTTGAAATCACTGTGTCATTATGTGTGTATGATTATGAATCGTCTCCTTACAATAATTCTTTATGTTTGATAAGATCTATGCGTTGTCTCTGTTTACAAATTTTATCACAATTTGATTGTCTTTATTTCTAGTATGAATGAGTTTAGATATGTTATGTGGTTAGTCTGTCTTGCACAAGGTTATGGTGAATCTTGAAGATTTCTTGAAACCCACCTAATTATTCTCCTTTCCCTTCCCTATCTTCTTGTCTTGGTTGTGCTTCGGGTGAGAGTTCTTCTCTTCAGAGGAGATGAAAATGCCAATTCTCTAGACTACTCAATGCCTTTTGTTGGTAACCCGAGAAGGACCCTGGTCCGATCAATTCCGCACCAACAAAATGGCTCCGTTGTCGGGACATGCATTAAAAGGGAACCTGTAGGGAGAATGCTTCCGCGGATTCACAGATCTGATATTCACCAGTGGTGGGAGAGAAATTGTGATGCCTTCATATGGAAAGAAGCAGAGCTGAGAGGAAAATCTGTGAAAGATACATGGGAGGTTGTCTTTTACTCAAAAATATCGAGTGACTAGTACGAGATATTTTGGGTTAAGTTCCCGAAAGAACTTTTTCACTGGATAGATAGGATCCAAGAAGCTTCAGAATTCCAAGAACGAGTCAAGAGGACCTGTACTTGGGATATAGAAAATATCACAACACTTCATCAACCGGATCGTCCGGTAACGCGATCAATCGATTTCTGGGTCAATACAACATTACAATGATACATTATCGAGTTTGTAGATGAGAATCATTAATCTTTTTCACGGGCAAAAGAAGATTTCAATAAAGACGTAAGGGGAATATTGTTGAGAGAAATTCCCCTGTGGATTAAGGCTTTCTTGATCGAGGAGGGGATGCTGACTATGTCCCTGAATGAGATGGCAACGTAAAAACCCTCGCTTGGGTTGGGGTGAGTTTGGGGTGGAGTCATGGCTTGAGAGAGGGGAAATGGTTCTTTGAAAAATGAGGGAACAACAAGAAATGGACTCAAGAGATGAGCGAGCCTTGAAAAGAGATGCCATAGTTGAGAAGTGGTGGCACGGTAGGATAAATAAAGCAGTAAAATAGTCTGAGAAGTTGCGGAAAGAAGTCAGACCAAGAGAAGTCAAGGAAGGACAGATGGAAGAGTTGCGAAAGATGAGAAGACAGGAAAGACTGTCCAATCAAATATTAAGTGAGAGAGAAGCGCAGAGAGAAAGAAGTCCCCAAGAGGGTAGACAAGAAAAAGAAGGTGTAGAAGCATGGGAAAAGGAAGTAGGCATGGATTTTGAAGAAGAAAGATAAGATTCATCCCCAATGATAGAAAATATCAGGAATCCGACTGAAGAGACCGCTCCAGAGGATGAGAACGAGACCCCCTAGATCAAAGAAACTCGCCCCGAAGCCAGTGGCGCTAGCCCCAAATCACCCATACCCCAAGTGCCTTCTATACATGTGGTAGATTCCATACTACCTTCTTATGCTATTCCTGTTCCATTAGATTCAGTCAGTCAATGACAACCGAGAATCACAAATATTGGGAGGATATTGGGATCCCCTGGTAGATTGCAACCAAGACCATTAGGTTTTATATTGGTAGGAGTAGTAAGATCAGCAATGAATGGTAACACGAGAGGTTCGATTGCTCGATACCCAAAACTTTGGGCTAAGGGAGACGAGGATGTTGAGTAGCATTGGTTCTTATGTGAAGCAATCTGGAGGTCTAGAGGGACTCTGGATGTGAATAAATTGGTTGAGTTTCAGACTAATTTGAGAGGCCATGCTCTCAAATGGCACATGAAGGCCATTGAGCCAGGAGTGCAAGGTTAAGTGTTCACACTTGACTAGGTACATTTAAATTTCATAGCAGAGTTTAAGCTACCTCAGTCAGAACAACAAGCTCTATCCGAGTTGCACAAAATTTAGCAATTTAATGGAAGGTGAATCAGCCTAGGAATATAGTCAGAAGTTTAAAGATGCTATAGGGAGGTTAGCACATTCGATCCATGAGGAACATCAAAGAGAATGGTATATCTAGGGATTGCTACCTCTGACACAGATTCCGTTAATGCAACAACGGATAACTACTTTGACAGATGCCTTGGAACAATCAATGAAGATTGAAGCCATTACAGGATATCCTGGGATCCTGAGAGTGACCATACCCCCAATAGATGCAAATTTCACACAACTACAAGGGAAAATATCAACACTTACAGAAAAAGTTCAAGAATTGACGATACCTAGACCATGACGACCACACGTTTGGTGTACCGGATGCTACATAGAAGGACATCTGGTGAACGAATGTCCACGGATGAGGGGAATGGGACCTCCTTGGAATCCGATGGGACCCTCACCAGGACCCACGGGAGGAGTTTTGCAAGTATCCAAAAATTTACCATTCCATACCCCAACCCCATATCATTCTTTTCTAGGTAATCAAGCAACGTCATCATTGGAGTATTGCGAGATTTGCCGAATCCATGGGCATGGGCCAAGACAATGCCCCATTATTTAGAAGTATTCAATAGTATCAAATACCGTGCATTGTGAGTTTTGCGCATCTACCACACATGCTACAAATCAATGTAGAGCATTGGATGAACTTGCAGAAAGACTGGACCGAACATCATTGAGGGTGAATGAAACCCCTCAGAATGGGAAGAGGTCGAGGAGGTGGAGATGGAGGAGACTTCAGAGGAGGAAGAACTGGGGGAAGAGGACCAAGTAGATGCTACAACTGTGATGAGAAAGGCCACATGGCTAGAGATTGTCCTCACCCAACGTGGCCATGGTGCTCTCATTGTAGAACTGATGGGCACACAACTGAAGACTGCCCAAAACTAATTGCAAAATGGGAAGATCGGGTACGTCAACAAGGAACTAATATCATCAGTTCAGAGATAAAGAGAGTTATTATAGGACAAATGTCCAAACTTAATATCGTTACTCGAGGAGGGGCAAAGAATGACGCAAATGCTAATAATTTACCTCAGATCCAGAAAGTAGCACCTAAGGAAGACATGTATGATCCTCTAAAACATAAGTTATTCTTTAAAAATTCCATAGAAGTATTTCATAATATCCTTGGCCCTGAGATGCAAGAGAAACCCCCTCAGCCTATTGTTTACCCTAATATCGTGCAAGTCCCTTCTTCACCCCCTGCACCCAGAAACACTGTAGTCCCGATGAGACAACCTGAACAACCACAAAATGTAGTTGACCTTTGGTTTCAACTATTTTATGATATTCTTGGGAATGACCAGTTGACAAAAAAGTTGCGCAATGCACTATACCTAGTCCTAGGAACTGAAGAGTCTCCATGAACTAGAATAAGCACTAATATTCCCGAGAAGAATACTCAACTAGTGCAAAGAAGGAAAGTATGGACTAGAAAAGAGTTTAGATTAGCAGCCCAGCTAGATGAGTTTGAGATTAAGTATGTTATGTTATATCTAGGATCTGATTTTAATATACTGCCTAAAAAGACTTGGGAAGCTCTAGGAAAACCCCATTTGACATATTCCCCAATCCGGCTAAGAATGGCCAATCGATACTGTATTTTTCCAATAGGAAGACTAGAGAATGTGGAAATAGATGTTGCGTGAGTAGAGACTATAGCTGATTTGGAGGTGATCGAAATCATGGGGGATAAGGACCCTTATCCTGCACTACTTGGTATTGATTGGGATTATGATAACTATGCAGTGATTGAACTAAAGAAAGACACTATGAAATTTGAGGCAGAGGAAATAAAAGTAGTTCAATCCTTGGATCCACATGTAGGCCCTCGATACACAGAACCAACAGACAACAATATGGAAGGAGATGAATTGGATTAGTTGTACGTTGTAACAACAGGAACAACAACAGACTACATAAATCCTATTGCTGATGGATCAATAATTTGGAGGACCATACAATCAGTGGACGAAGATTCATAACTGGCATGTGAGAATTGGCAGGAGGGTTCATATGAAAGATTTTTGAGAAGACGCACAACTGTCAGAGAAACTAGATGGGTTGGAACTGAGATCAAAGAACACCCGATATATGATTGATATGGATTTAGGAGCAGAACAAACTAATTAACAGACTGAATACAATAAACACAGAGATAGGAAGAATAACACAAATATCCAGTGAACAATATCTTCTATTAAATAATGAAATAGGATGAAACTGTAAAAATTCAGAACTAAAACTTACTCGAATGGTGGTAGCTATCTCTGAGAAGAGATGTGGCTGCTACGCACATCCGTCTGATAAGAATGGATTACAATGAGGCTCCATAGGCCCTTTTCATATTACTCATGAATGCCAAAACCCTAGACATCCAAAAACATAAACCTAGAAGGTGAAATGCCAAAATTCATGTGGGCCCTATAGGTAAGTTGGTGTAATTTGGTACCTCAAATTACTAGGGTCGTAACTTTTGCATACGACCTCTATTTTAGGCGCGTGATATCCCGTTGGAAATGTATTTAAGATAACTACACATTTCATTGTCAAACTTTAATTATGTCTATAGTTTGACTGTAGCGAGCCAAAAAAAAATGTTTAGGGCCCCAAAACGACCTCGAAAGTACAACAAGATTTGCTGACATGAAAACATACAAAATAATCCAGTTGGATTAGGCGAGAGGCCACCTGTATCCACCTGGAGGATGTGTGGGGCTTTAGACAACCCCAGAAGTGTAGAACCCATAATTACAAAACAATAGAGAAGAATGTGCTAAACATAAAAATGGACACGAGGATCTAGTTGGAATAGTTGGGTCGCCACCAATATCCACCTGGATCAATCCTCCCCCCTTAGTAAGCAATGGTATCCATTGTGTTGAGATCCCCCATCAGGTGGGGAAACTTCTGCTAGATTTGGCCCCGGGTGAACCACTTTCCTTGGTGTAGGAGTTTCCATGCCTTGACAACCCGATAAAGCTGGATCTGCTACTAGCGAGTGCCCTTAACCTGTGTGTCCACTATCTAATCAGTGGATGCTTGTTCCATGCAATGAGGGTTGAGCTCTATTGGTGTGACCTTTTCTGCGATCTCAAAGGTGTCCAATAATGGTGGAAAATACAGCCGAAGGAGGTCCACATTGAATACTGGATGCAGACCAAGGAAGGGTGGAGTGTTGAGCTCAAAATCATTGCTACCCACAGCCTTGGTGATAGTGTAAGGCCCATAATTAAGTGGGTGAAGCTTTCGATGGGGCCTGGTGCGACGCTCCTTCTGCAGATCTAACCAAAATTTGTCGCCAACCTGAAAATGGTGTGGTACCCTGTGTTGATCATGGCGTTGCTTGTACTTAACATTGGATTTCGGAAAAATTTCCTGGAACTGTTGGCGGATGTGCTGAATCCTCTCAATGAATTTGGTGGCTTTGTCGATCGCAGACTGATCAGGGGAAGAGTTTGTCTATGCGGTGGAAAGAGGAAGTGCAACACCAATGGGTCCCAAGGGTTGGAATCCTAGACCCACATGAAATGGGCTATGTTCGGTGGAACTATGGAGAGCCCTGGTGTAACTCTATTGGACATATGGGAGACTCTCGTCCTATGTACATGGATTCTTAGAATTGTACATGTGCAGGATGTGCACAATCATCTGATTGATGACCTCTATTTGGCCATTGGTTTAGGGGTGGAAAGCAGTGGATTTTGTGAGCTTGGTGTCGAATAGAGACCAGAGACTCGACCAAAAGATGTTGAGGAACCTGTTGTCTCAGTTAGATATGATGGTCTGTGGTGTCCCAAACTGGATCCACACTCGGTCGAATAAGAGCTTGGCAATATCTGCCGCTGTGACATTCTTCTTACAGGCTGTGAGGATGGCCATCTTCGAAAACTGATCAACGACCACAAAAACACAGTCATTTCCTTGCTTGGTGGACTGAAAGACAGACATGTAATCCATTGAGATGGATTCCCAAAGCTTCTTGGGAATAGGAATAGGGGTGTATAAGCCTTTCTTCTTGATGGCTAGCTTGGAAATGGCACAAGAAGTGCAAGATATGATATACTTGTTGACGTACTATCGAAGTTTTGGCCAATAAAAATGTTTCTGAAGAACGACCACAATTTTCTCTATGCCAAAATGTCCTACCACCTGACTGTAGTGGGCTTCCCAAATCATCTTTGCACGCTTGCTTGTAGGAACACAGAGATGGCCTAGGTGGAATAAGAGTCTGTCCTGAATGTGAAAATCAGTGATAGTTGTGCTTGTACCCAAGAGCTGGTAGGTGGTGGTGAAGTCCGGATCTTGCTGATAAAGTTGGGGCCACTTCGATGCTTCATGTCCACATGAATGGAGCACAGTGGTGAGTGCATCCACAGGAGGCCGATTGAGGCAGTCAACAAAACGATTGGAGATACCTATCTTATACTTGATGTTGAGATGGAACTGCAGTAGGTAGATGGACCACTTATGATGATGGTCATTCTACAATTTCCCGTGTGTCTGTATGAACTGCAGAGGCTTGTGATCAATGTGTATGATCGTCTCTTTCCCAAGAATGTAATGTTTCCATTGACAATAGGCTTGTACAATGAAATACATTTCCTTGTCATAGGTGGGGTATTTATGGACCATATCAGAGAGTGTCTCACTATGGTATGCCACCGGATGCCCGTGTTGAGTGAGAATTGTGCCCATAACGTAGTCATATGCATTAGTCTTGATCTTGAATGGTTGTTGCAGATCGAAAAAGGAGAGTACTGGAGTTGAGCACAAGAGATGCTTCAGATAATCAAATGCCCATTGCTACTCCTTCCCCCACATGAACTTCTCCCTACCACCGCCCTTGGTCACCTAGTTGAGGGCCCATGCAATATGGGATAATCCCAGCACGAATCATTGGTAGAAGTTGGCTAGTCCCAAAAATCTCCAAAGCTTGGTCAGTGTGGTCGGGGTTGGCTAGTCACGGTTGACTTGGATATTAGTTGGATCAACATGTCCCAAAAATTGCATCTCTATGCCCATGTACCCCATGGTCATAGAGATGCGATGGTTGGAATGGATCAACACCTATAAAGACACAAGGGCACACAACCATGGAAGGAAGTTTGAAAGTGAGCAAGAAGAGATCTACGGTTCTGAAGCAGTCTTAGACAAAGAGGGGCGGGCTCCCCCAGGGAGCCAATTCACTCCACATGGGAGGACTTGTTTTTCCTTAAGGTGATTTTTTGATGGAGATGGGGCAACCTTCTTTGGGCCAATTTTGGGAAAGTCTAGAAACATAGTTTTGTTGGTGGCATGTGTGAGACAAAACCAAAATCTGTGAAGTCTATAGAAATGAAAGGACAACAAATATGCGGTTGAGGGAATGTTTGAGGTGCATCATAGAAGGTTGTGGAGATGGTTGCGACAGAGAGTCTTGGTGTGATGAATTTGTGTATGAGTGTGTTGGTGATGTTGGGCCCTTCGTTTTTGGTTTGAAGTTGTGCAAGGAGGACTACAGTCCCAATTTTGGTTAAACACGAGTTGCACAAGCTACAAAAGAGTTGGACAATGGAGCAAGCAAACAAACAGAAAACGATTGCAAAAAGGGACAATGCAACACCAGGAAGGCAAAGGAAGTTACAACAGAACAAGAACAAGAAAGCATGCAGAGTCTAAAGCAAGAAGATCCCACTCAGCCTATATGTATGAGATGCATACGATTGTAAAGGGTTAGATGGGTTAGATGATCTAGATGATATAGAGGGTGCAACCAGATAAAAGGTTCTGTGATTGTAACTTGTGTACATTTTGGGGAAAAGGGTAGATAGAGCTCTGTGACTTGAGTCCGGAGCCAGAAGCTTGTAATAGAGTATTGACTTGTATCTCTGAGATTGTATCCGAGAAGATCTTATGATAATATATATGGAAGGACCTAAAATTTTGAAATTATTGTGTCATTATGTGTGTATGATTATGAATCGTCTCCTTACAATAATTATTTATGTTTGATAAGATCTATGCATTGTCTTTGTTTACAAATGTTATCACAATTTGATTGTCTTTATTTCTAGTATGAATGAGTTCAGATATGTTCTGTGGTTAGTCTGTCTTGCCCAAGGTTATGGTGAATCTTGAAGATTTCTTGAAACCCACCTAAGTACTCTCCTTTCCCTTCCCTATCTTCTTGTCTTGGTTGCACTTCAGGTGAGATTTCTTCTCTTCGGAGGAGATGAAAATGTGAATGCTCTAGACTAATCGGTGCCTTTTGTTGGTAACCCAAGAAGGACCCTGGTCTGATCAATTCCGCACCAACAAAATGGCTCATTATCGGGACATGCGTTAAAAGGGAACCTGTAGGGAGAATGCTTCCGCGGATTCATAGATCTGATATTCACCAGTGGTGGGAGAGAAATTACAATGCTTTCATATGGAAAGAAGCAGAGCTAAGAGGAAAATCTGTGAAAGATACATGGGAGGTTGTCTTTTACTCAAAAAGATCGAGTGACCAGTATGAGATATTTTGCGTTAAGTTCCCGAAAGAACTTTTTCAATGGATAGATGGGATCCAAGAAGCTTTGGAATTCCAAGAAAGAGTCAAGAGGACCTGTACTTGGGATATAGAAAATATCACAACACTTCATCGACCGGATCGTCTGGTAACGTGAGCAATCGATTTCTGGGTCAATACAACATTACAATGATACATTATCAAGTGTACAACTAAGAATCATCAATCTTTTTCATGGGCAGAAGAAGATTTCAAGAAAGACGTAAGGGGAAGACTGTTGAGAGAAATTCCCCTGTGGATTAAGGTTTCCTTGATGGAGGAGGGGATGTTGACTATGTTCATGAATGAGATGGCAACGTAAAAACTCTCGCTTGGGTTGGGGTGAGTTTGGGGTGGAGTCATGGCTTGAGAGAGGGGAAATGGTTCTTTGAAAAATGAGGGAACAACAAGAAATCGACTCAAGAGATGAGCGAGCCTTCAAAAGAGCTGCCATAGTTGAGAAGTGGTGGCACGATAGGATAAATAAAGCAGTAAAACAGTCCGAGAAGTTGCAGAAAGAAGTCTAACCAAGAGAAGTCAAGGAAGGAAAGATGGAAGAGTTGCGAAAGATGAGAAGACAGGAAAGACTATCCAGTCAAAGATTAAGTGAGAGAGAAGCGCAGAGAGAAAGAAGTCCCCAAGAGGGTGGACAAGAAGAAGAAGGTATAGAAGCATGGGAAAATGAAGAAGGCATGGATTTTGAAGAAGAAAGAGAAGATTCATCCCCAATGACAGGAAAGATCGGGAATCTGACTGAAGAGACCACTCCAGAGGATGAGAATGAGACCCCCTAGATCAAAGAAACCTGCCCCGAAACCAATGGCGCCAGCCCTGAATCACCCATACCCCAAGTGCATGTTACCCATGATTTTGGTCAATCTTGATGGTGTATTGATGATGGTGTACTCAGGCTCCTCATAAGAACTTTCTCCTGAGAAAAGTGACATTCATCTCTTCCCAGAAAACTTACTTTTGAGGAGAGTTCACGTGTTGCTAATATCTTAGGGTGCGATAATGACCCATTCTTGCGGGCTGCCTTCAGCTAGGGTGAGAACTTCTCACACTGTGCTACATAGATAGGGTGCGAAATTGTTCTAAAGCTTGGAAAAAGATGAAGTCTAGATGGTTCTAGAAGGGAATCTTCTAGAAGAATGGGTTGGCATTCGAATGGTTATCCTTTTACTGGTTTCCCTGATATTGTGGGATCATTCTTATCCAAGTAACCATCCCATCCTCTCTTATATATTGATGGAATTCTCAAGGAAAAGGTTAAGCAAGATTCATTGGAGAATTGGTGAAAGAATTGTGTGAAGGACCTAGCTTGAACAGGAGCTTGGAGACTCTAGCAAGTCTATCAAGAAGAATTGGATCTTCTGCATACAAGGATCGAGCAAGTGTGTGTGTGTTGGAGCCAAGAGCCACCAAAAGGAAGCTTGCGACATCAAGGCGATCATGTTGTATCTTCTATTTTCGATTAATATGATACAGTGGCATGTCCTTTTCCCATAAAGTCATTCTCACGTTATTGTGTAATTCCTTGATCATACACATAAGTTGACAGTTGAATATATTTTTCTATCTTCACTTTGGTTGGTTTGTGTTGTCTTGGTCTTGACCTCACGAGAGCACCGAAGTGAAGCGAGAGCAACAGAGACCCTAGGAATCGATACAAAGGTATGTTACTTGTTCCTTCCTACTAGCTAATTCAGTGGTAATAACTTAGGGAAAGAGTCATGTCCTGTCCTATTTTGTTCTAGATCCAGGTGGATCTAGGGAGATCTATTAGTGTCCACACCTACCGATTAGTCCGATAACAAAATTGACAACTCCACTGGGGAGATAATATGTTTTCTTTGTGGTTTTTGGTGTTTTTCCTTGGCCATTTTCTCTTGCCTTACCTTTCTCCATTCATATCAATCTCCGAGTCTTCAGGATACCCTGATAGACCCTCTGGGTCCAGAGGCCTCTTCAAATTTTTGTCCTTTTCCAAAAATTTGTTTAGTTTCATACATTCTCGCATTGCACTCCACAGTGGCCTGCGAGAATATATTGAGTTTGCACCCTGCTTTTAGGTCCAGTGCGAGGTTCTCTCACTCTGCTCAAAGATGGCCTGCGAGAATGACCCATTCTCGCACTGTGTAATACTGTTAGCCTGCAAACCCTCTTTTCAAAATTTTGGATTTGAGTTTTTTGCATTTTCAGCTGCCCAGATCAGTATAGGTGCCTAAAAAGAGCTTCTTCGTTTTTGTACACAAACATTCTTAGGAAATCAAAGGCTCTTCCTGTCACTTTTTTCTTGACTTTTCTCTGCAAAGATATACTCTCTGCTTTTGGAATTTGAGTGTGCTTGTTTGGTTAAGAACCGACGATTGATTATGAGCTTCTTTGTCTTTATCATTTTATTTTTATTTTTTATGTTTATGTCTGGAAGAATCAACAACTAGTTGGGCACGTGCTCGCGTTACACGTGGCCATGTTATCCAACTGCTACCACTATAACCTCCAGGTGTGCCCACAATGCCCCTTACATGGCACACATTGTAAGTCGGGGGGAGTTGAACTCGAAACCTCATGGAACTTCATTTTCATGACACTTTCCAATTGAGCTGCCCCCCCGGGGGCTTATTTGTCTTTATCATTTGCTTATTATTTGAAAAATCATTTTTCTCATGCAATTGAAAAGACTAGTTTGGTCTGCTTGTTATTTTTGTTTCCATTGAAAGATTGGTTTGGGTTTTCATCTATTGTTTGTTCATTAGTTTTTGGTTTTCTTCACTCTCACCATCATGGTGTAGGTCCTTTTTGAAAAGAGAACAATGTTTTTCTTTCAAAATCATTTTCATCTTCGAAAGTATTGAAAATCAATTGTTGAAATTATTGAGAAAGTAAACAATAGAGAATTGTTATTTTTGCGTGATTCGTTGCAATTGAATTTTAGAGGAAATTGTGTATTGTAGTTCAAGGTTGATCCGGAAAAATTCTCTTTCCCTCCCGTACATAGGATTCATTGAAAGAAAATTGATATATTTCATTCTTATCCATGCATCGTTGGGTCAGAGTCTCATACAACATCAGTTTCATCTCCGCTTCCTTTGAGTAACAACAACTCTTAATAACACCACGCAATCGTAAAATTTAACTAGTAACTCTTTTCTAGGGCTCTATTACACCCACATTTAGCTAGGCTAGCGCTTTGGAATAGGAAGAGAGATACACTCTCCAAAGCACAAAACACACAATAGCATCTTGTGTTAAGGAGTGTCAAATTCCATTTACAACATCTTGTCCTGGGAAGCCCTTCTCACACAAGGGTCAAACACGAGGTTGCATTGATATTGACAAAGTTACTCACCCTGCTTTATTGATATCGTTGTAGAGATTGCACTTATTACGAGGGTCACTTGGAGGTATACCCACAATGATGAGTGGAAGCCTTTTGAGTTGATTTCGGGCTAGATACCCTGCCCTTGTGTGTGGATCGGACTGTCGACTGTCCCCACAGGCTTTATTGTTGTCGGTGGTAACCTTAGCGACCTATCTTTCTAGGGTCTTACACAAGGTGACTGTGAAGGGGCAAGTCTTCACGATACCTGGAATTGACATTGGCAAAACTCACTTGGGCTCCTTGGAGGGTATACCCATGATTATGTGTGGGAGCTTGCACCAGGGTGTAAGTCCGTTAAGAAGGTCGTCAGCGTAACTTTTCCACTCTAGCCCAACCCCTTCTCATCTCGTTGTTGCGACGTTGGATTTCATCACCAACTAGTGACTTCAGAATTAGAAGGTCTTGTTTGCTTGGTGTTGTTTCCTAGATTTTGTTTACTAGCGCATGCTGTTTGTTTACCAAAGTTGACCATACAATTTTCTTCATAAGTTTGTCACTCGTTTACAATAGCTCCTCCACGTCGTTCACGTAGAATGCAGGGTTTATCTCTAGAGTATCTGGAAGGTTCTCAACCCTTGCCTACAAGTTCACCTGAGGGCTCTCCTCGGTAAAGTGAAGTCCAAGACATTACCACGCCACAAGTGGAACGAACTGACTCTCTAGAAAATTTTCGAATTACCAATACTCGAGAGGACTTTCGACTCCACTCCAATTCTGAGCGACCGTTTATGCGACTGAATTCTTCCGGAGACTTAGTTGTTGTGTCTTTTGGATCACCGGTTGGACCCTTTCCAGGCATAGAAGGCCAAGATCCTTTTTGGTCTATGGGTGTTTTTCGACGGGGCCTTTTTGGTCCAGGTTCACCTGTGATTTCCGAAATCATCTCACCTGTGATTTCCAAAATCTCTAGCCCAGAGACAGTACCGTTTACTACCGCCTATTACTTTCCTGGTACGGATGCCCCACGATATGACCACATCTTGACCATCCCTATTGAAATGGCCCATCATACAGATACTACGAGTGTTCACATCAGGTTTACCGCGGTTAGTCTCACCCCCATCAGCACAACGTGAACGCCCAACGTCACCCCAACACTACCACATGGATACCGTGCGTTGAATGCTTCCATTCCCACTACTACGCAAACCCCATACGACTCTCCTGGTGGTCCCTCTTCTTCTGGGCACTCTCTTCCCGGTTTTATTCCGACACTCCCTCAATTTCCTTTTGGAGGACCTCTCTCATCCTCCACTGGTAGTCTTAATCCTGGTGGCACTATTCCGTCATTCACACCAAATTACTAGATTCCTGTCCATGGACAATTTCACCAATGTGGTATGACTCAACCCCCTCTCAGCGGGCAAATTCCTATTGGAACACAAATCCCAATTGGAATGCTGCCCCCAATTGGAACACCACCTTCGATAGGGGGATCGCCCCCACCTTATGGAAAAAACATACCTCCATCCTTGACCTAGTATTGGAATCATCTGATACAACATTGTCCTCAATCGACTGGGGCGTAGTAGTTTTCGACTGCATTTGTGATACCCCCTAGTACAGACCAACCATATCCAGGTACCTTCAATCCCATTTGGGGCCCAAATGCTCAAACTCATGTCCCTGTTCCAGGGTACAATCCCATGAGCTACTATCCTCTCCAACCACCACCGAATCTGCCTGGGTCTTCACATTATATGCAGACTGCTTATTGTCCTACTGGTTTGCCGACGGGGCTTCCTCCCCAAAGTCACCAGTACCCGCAGGTGAATCAACGGTTACCCTTTTTGGCCACTTTGGATCTTCCAGATTTGTCAAGGATTTTAAATGATGCAATTTGTCACTCTCCCCAATGGCCTGCTATACCAGCCAAGCTACCATCGAACATCCCTAAATTTGACGACAAAGTGGGAGAGGACCTGAACAATCACATCATGACTTTTCACCTCTGGTGTTCATCCAACTCGTTGATGGACGACTCTATTCGTTTACGTCTTTTTCAACGAACCCTCACAGGTTCTGCTGCGAAGTGGTATATAGAATTAACACGAGGTTTCTTTGCCGACTTCAACACCCTAGCTATGGATTTCCTCACACACTACCAGTTACCGATTCATTATGAAACGTGGACCAAGATTTTGAATTCTTTCAAACAAAACAAAGCCACTCATATATCCAATCACATTCATGAGTGGCGACAGAGACGATGTCTTATCAAACACGAACTCCCCGATCATTTGCTGGCATAGTGGTTCACAAAATCATTTGTGAACGACATTGGTCATGACATCGCCATGGGTGGAGTAGTCATGGAAGAGCAGGCCATAAGTCGTGCTCAATACCTTGACCTCGTTTACTCACAAATGGGTACCCTTTAGGATTTACTACCTGACTTACCTCGTCCTTTCACTTCCGTCACTTCAACTACTCCAGCTGCTTCTCATGCAGCCGACGGTGTGATTGGAACTTTCTAGGCCCAACCACATTCTGCCTCAAGCACCAACCCCAAACTTGCTTCTTCTAATGTTCAAAATGCTTCGTCTCCTGCCCCTCCCACCGGCAAGACTTCTGAGGTAAATGCAGTTCAATCTACCCCAGCCGATAAAAACAAATCCAAAAAGGGAAGGGGTAAGAATAAGGAGGACAAAAATACTTCTCAGGCAGAGCGAACCAAAACTACACCTGTTGACGATCAGGATAAGCGCAAACCTCGATACCCTTGTCTTATCTGTGGTGATGATCATTACACGAAGGATTGTCCACGACGTGTCGAGGTCACTAAGTTCCTTCAAGGAGCTCCAAAACCACCTGCTCCAGCCATTTTGTCCCAACCCTTCCCGTCTCAACAACAGGCTCAGTTGGTCATTCGTGACCAACCCTCATCTTCTACTACATCTTAGGTATTGATGTGTACTAGTGATTCAAAGAAGAACGACATTGTACTCACCACTCGAGCCAAGTATTATTCTCCCTCTAAGGAGAAGGTTGATGACCTACCTCCTTCCTTGGTACAACCCTCTCCCACGACTCCACCTACCAACGGTCCTCTTCATCTCGAATGACTGAACGTCGACACAGTTCTTTGACCCCCCCCTAAGGGCGTCGTTCATAAATCGACTTTCAATCCTCATGCTCATGCTGCCGAGAACTACAACATTGTTGAAGAACTGGCCCAAGCACCTTCTGCGATGTCATCCCTTGAAGTCCTTCAAAGTTGTCCCACATAATGAAAGGCACTGTTGAAAGCTATCGGTGGAATCGATCCGACGGATACGAATTTAATAATTTTTGACTTGGAATATCACATTCCAAGGTTACCCCCTCAACTCGTGTTTCAGATCCAAGTGATTGTCTCTGACAAAAATATTTGCCGAACCGTTATTGATGAGGGTGCCTCAACATGTGTCATGTCTCTTACTTGCTGGAAAGCCATTGGCTCTCCCTCTTTGAACGAATCCCAGAATACTCTCAAACCCTTCAACGACTCCGGTTTTAAGCCCTACAGTGTCCTTCCTTCATTGCCCATCACGTTAGAAGGCAAAAAAGTCCAAGTCGAAGTGGAATTCTTTGACACTCCCCTTGATTACAATCTTCTTCTTGGCCGCAGCTGGATCGATTCCATGCGTGCAGTTGTGTTGACCCTTTTTCGTGTGGTACGTTTCCCACATCAAGGGAAGGTAGTCACCATCGACCAATTAGCCTTCTTTAATTCCAATACCCGTAATGGAAATGTACCGTTCATCACTAAAACCCCACTAGGTTATGAGAACGTCGATGTAGGCCTTCTAAAAGACTCTTCGTTAATGGGTACTTTCCCCATTCCACCACCCGATGTTCCACACTCATCTGTTGCTTCAATCAACATGATCTCCACCTCGATTCATGAAACTCCTACGTCTCACGACCCATAGATAGTACCTGACCCTGGAGATCATCTTCGTTACGGAAACGAAATGTCGTTAAGTTCGGTTGAATCCGCCTATCAAGCTATTCAATCGACAACCCCTTCTACACCCTCTCTTGGTGAGTTATCTCCAGATCCCTTCCATGTCATTTTTCCCACTAATGAAATGATCATGTCTGTCATGGAAGACACCCCTTGGGATGATGGACATCATCATTCCATCCTCTTTCTGGAGAAACATACCATTGAGAACTACCAATGGATCTTGACCTTGTCGACCGTTTTCGTCATCTCAACCATTCCCGAATCCGCACACGATGTGTTTTCTGAAGGGAACTTAAGAAATATCTCACCCACTATTCCCCTCGACATATCCATCAAGCCTAGAATTGTCGAAAATTTCCATATCAGAGCTTCGTGTTCTTCTGACGAAATCGTCAACTATACATCCCTTTTCAAAGAGTTTCGTGACATATTCGCCTGGAGCTACGAAGAAATGCCGGGTATTGACCCCGACATTGTGATACATGAGATCAAGACATACCCCGACGCTAAACCCCTCCGACAATGCCTTTGTCCAGGTCACCCACGTAAAGCGGCTGCTATCAAGCTCGAAGTCAAGAAACTTCTCAAAGCTGGCTTTATTTACCCGGTGCCTCTTACTGACTGGGTTTCCAATCTTGTCTCGATCGACAAGAAACAGGGCACAATTTGTGTATGCGTTGATTATAGGGATATCAACAAAGCTTGTCCCAAAGACAACTTTCCTACCCCCTTCATCGATCATATTGTCGACGATTGTGCCGGAAGTGAAATCTTCTCTCTGATGGATGGTTTCTCCAGGTATAATCAAATCAACATTGTTCCCGAGGATCAACATAAGACTACTTTTATTTGTCCTTGGGGCACTTTTGCCTATCGGAAACTCCCTTTCGGTCTTAAGAACGCTGGCACAACTTTTCAATGTGCTATGTCTTATGCTTTCCATGATATCAAGCACATCGTTCAACCGTATCTGGATGATTTACCCGCTCACTCAATGCGACGAGTCGATCATCCAACCCACCTCCGATCCATTTTCGTCCATTGTCGGTTCTACTGTATATGTTTGAATCCTCATAAAATGCATTTTCTGCATGGAATCCAGCTGACTTCTAGGTTTTATTGTTTCGCGTCAAGGGATTAGGGTGGATCCTTTAAAGGTTGAGGCAATCCTTAATCTCCCTCCTCCTTCTACACTTCGCCAGTTACAAAGTTTGCAGGGGAAAGCAAACTTTCTTCGTCATTTTATCCCAAATTATGCAGAGATAACTCGTGGATTTACGCGGCTCCTAAAAAAGGGGTCTGAGTTCGTCTGGGATACCATCGCCAACAATGCTTTCGAAGCCTTGAAATTTTCCCTAACGGGTGCTCCACTTCTCTTGCCCCCCGATTACAGTCGCAATTATTTCCTCTACCTTGCTGCCTCGGATTACACCATTGGTATGGTTCTCGTCCAAGAGGATGATGCTAACAACGAACATGTTATCTACTACTTTATTCAAATTCTAACTCCTATCGAAATCAAGTATTTACATGTCGAAAAACTGGCCTTGGCAGCCGCCCAAGCCATCCAACGCTTCCGGCACTATATCCTCTCGCACAAGACTACAGTGATTTCTAACTGCAACCCTATGCAACACATTCTCACATGTCAATTGGTAGGGGGAAAATACTCCAAATGGATCGTGATACTCCAGGAGTTTGACTTGGAATTCGAATGCGCCAAGTCTAAGAAGTCCTTAGTGTTTGCTGAGTTGATATGCGACTTTCCCTATTCTAAAATGAAAAATGTAGTAGCCGATTCATTACCGGATGAATCCCTTTTTCTCATCAGCTCTGATGATCTTTGGTATGGTGATATCATCATATATCTCCAAACCCAGACTTTCCAGCCAACTTTGTCTAGTATTGACCGATGTCGAATACGATACCAAGCTCGTCAATATATTATCCTCAGGGATACTCTTTATCGTCGAGGGATTGACTCTGTTTTTCGATGCTACCTAACATTTGACGAAGCCGAGAAAGTTCTGAATGACTGCCGTTTTGGAGCCTCTGGTGGAAATATGTCTGGGTATGCTACTGCCCAGAAGATCTTACAAGAAGGGTATTTTTGGCCTTCTTTATTTAATGACTGCATCATCGCCGTTTAAAAATGCCATGCTTGCCAGACCTATAATAACAAGATATGGTCACATCCCGCTCCTCTTCACCCTGTGGTCTTCGTTGTTCCCTTTGCGAAATGGGGCATCGATTTCATGACATGTCACCCTCACTCAGCCGGGGGGCATGGATACATTATTGTAGCCGTAGATTACTTTACAAAATGGGCCGAGGCGATGCCGACATTTGACAACACTGGAAAGACCGCAACATTATTCATTTTTAATCACATCATAGCTCATTTTGGTGTTCCCCAGGTTATCGTCACTGATCATGGTAGCCACTTTAGAAACTTCATGATGTCCGAATTTACTGAAAAGTTGGGTCTTCGCCATGAAAACTCAATGCCCTATTACCCACAAGCCAATGGCCAGGTCAAAGCAATTAACAAAGTTCTCATAACTATGCTCCAACGAATGATAGGGATTCACAAAACAAGTTGACACACAATGTTGTTTTCAGCATTATGGGCTTACCGGACATCTGTCAAGTCCGCTACTGGTTTTACACCTTTCCGGTTAGTTTATGGTTTGGAATCCATTCTCCCGATTGAATGCGAGATACCCTCTTTAAAACTATCTTTTGAACTCCTACCAAACACTTCTGTTGAGGAAGAATGTCTATTGTATCTTATGCGATTAGACGAAACTCGACGCGATGCTACCCTATTCATAGAAGCTCAGAAAAAATGTGTCAAGGCCCAATATGACAAACATGTTAAGCCTCACATTTTCTTCGAAGGAGATCTCGTTCTCCTCTATGAACAAGATCGAGATATGCTAGGAGCTAGAAAATTTGAAGCCATGTGGTGAGGTCCTTATATAGTTAGACGAGTGTTGGAAAAAGGGGCTTATGAGTTAGTAGATTACGATGGTATCCCTTTGAGTGAACCCAGGAATGGGTTGTACTTGAAGACGTACTATGCATAAAATCACCTGTGCAGGAGTACTTGTATTTTTATTGTATCATACTTCTTGTGTGTTACTGTAGCTTGCTTTTGTCGTTATCTGGTCTCTACCCTTATGTGACGTTGTGTTTGATTTCCAGATGTCAGAGTCTTCGCTACCCTATATTGGCTTCGCTGATGGCGCTAGCCGTAGTACTCAGAACCTTGCTTCCGCTGCATGGGAAATTTACGACCCTACAAACAAACTTATCTTCTTACGAGGTGTGTGTCTCAGTCATGTGACCAACAATATTGCAGAGTATAGCGTCATTATCAAATTGTTGATTGATTCTATCTCGCTCAGAATCCATCATTTGGTTGTGCGACTCGATTCGCAGCTTGTAGTACTACAGTTAAGTAATGTCTATACTATTCGAAGTCCTACTTTGTTACGGGTGTATTTGTGAATTCGCCTCTTGGAACATTATTTTGATTATATTGAATATCAACATATTCCTAGATTTCTAAATACATTAACTGATGCATTGGCTAACTATGTTTTAGACAGACATTTGTATCATTTATAAATCAATCACATCAATTTCCACACAACACAAGATAAACCAGTAGAAGCCGTATGTATATATAACGATCAAAAGAGTTTTTACAAAAAAGTTCTATCCGAAGACCAAAATGTCAAAATCTGAAGCTCATAGCTTCTACAAAGTGATTTCATGGATGATGTTCATGGTAACACAGGACTGCTCAGGCAACCCTACGAAGCAATCGACCAATGGAATCTAACACTCCTACTGTATGATGCTGATAACATCGTGGAACCTCTCCAAGAGGCATGTCTAGAATATCTGCTTTCAAACCCTCTAGGTTTTGTTCCACCGCTTCATAATCCTCGACGTCCCATCGTGGCACTGGTGCTACCTCTCCTCGTCGCTGAATGGGAGAAGTACCAGGAGGTCGGTAAGGTCCCACATCTGTGTCATAAAAAATGAATTTTGTATTTAGTCTTTGGACGAACATATAAAAAACATTTGCATATGATAAAATTCACAAAAACATTTAAAAAGAAAAAAAAATATGTACTTCTTACCAAGTTCCCCCCACTGAGCATCCTCGGGCAGGACCAAGTCCGGATCTCCTCGGAAATCCAACCCGACATAAGAATAATCGTCGACCATCAACATCTGTGGTCGCAACCAGTAGAAGAAGGTATCATCATATTTGATAATTGGTCCCGCTACGTGCTGGGCCATGAGCTGACACCATCTCAGCATTCTTGGATATATTGGGGCCGGTAAATCCCACTCAACCTACAGCCTCAGTAGCAGAACCCTCTCGAGAAATAAGGACACCAACAAAGACCCGTACCTGAATTTCTTCAGGTTGCCTCACCTGCATTTGGTCAACTGCCTTTTCATGTTACGAAGCACTGCATCTGCCCAGTTAAAAACCTGAGGCTCAATACACTCTATGGCATACTGAAAGTAGCTCTGAAGAGCCATGTGAAGAGCAGATCTCCCAGACATTCGAGAAATGGTGAACAAAATAGTACGGAGGGTCAAATCCCACACTCCCCAAATGGTAACTTTCCCTTTGCTCCTCTCTGCCTCTGGAACACAGTGTAAGCGACAGTACTCACTCATGGGCAACCCACCACCTTTGCTACCAGTCAGGCTCACGTGGTACCCACGCTGTGACAGTCCTGTCAAGAAGTAAATGTACTCAATATCCAAGGACAATGTGTGGACCCCTACGTGGAATACTTGCTGATCGGGATCCCACATATGCACAAGGTACTCCAATAACCTGACTTGGGCCCTCATGCCCGGGATACGAAAGTACTTCAGAAGACCATAGTTTCGCAAAGCAACAATGGTGGGCAGATGATTTCCGGCAATGGAATTATCTTCTTCGTGCTCCCTTTCACGCCATTCCATGACCATAGTGATGGCCAATTACCTGCATAAGAAGCACAAGAAGAAGATTAATAACTCTATTCACAATTTGGTATCTTTTCATTGAGCAAATTTTTAATTTTTTTTTACACTTTGTAGTTCTTGAAGGTGCCCTTTAGGCACAGTGTGAGGTTCTTGCAGGCACCTTTGGGCTCACCTGTGAGAATGACCCATTCTCGCAGGTCCCGTGTAGCTCACCTGCGAGAATGGTTGAACACCATAATAACCCCAAAACAAACTCAAAACGGTGGTTTTTGCCAATGAAAATGAAAAATTAAACCATGAAAAGGTAGAGGACAAAGTGCCTACCTCACTGCCGTTGACGGTTCGTCGAATGGATGCTCGTAACTCCTGCAATCTGACGCCGAATTTCAAGGGTAAAAGAGGGGTTTTTGGGCTCAAATAGTGGTAAAGTTAAAATGATATAGTAAAAAGAGTTTTTCTTCTTTATATTTACTTTTACCATGTTATTGAATTTTTATAATTATTTATTTATTAAAACCTAATCCCTAATGCCCTTTTGAGTGCAACTTTTGCAGGTGTAACGACTTCGATGTTCATATACAGGGATGAAGACATATTTTTTCTTCTTCATTGTATGTTTTTATTATTTTTTATGGTTTTTGTATAAAACCTCGAGCTTGGTCTTTGTCCGTTCTCATGCTTGAAAATACATGAGAACACGATCGAGCACACTTTTATCACTTTTTCGGGCTCAACAAGGTTATACGAAAAAGGAACCCCCCTGGAGTCCTCTTTAATCTCTTTTCAGACTCTCTAAACATGAAAAGATAGCCGAGCGACCTTGCTATTTTCACGCTCGATAAAGTATTTGAAGAAAGCATATGTTGGACGATAATTTATCTCTTTTTCCGTCTCATCAGACTATTTTACGAAAAATGAATTGAGAGAGTTCTCTTTTAAGTGTTTTTCCAGACTCTATAATCATGAAAAACCTTCGAGTTTTCTATCTTTGGACTCGTTAAACAAACATAACAGACCCATCATGGGACCAAACCACTCCTTCCTAGGGTTCGTTAAACATACTCTGAAGGACTTATGTGAAGGATAAGCTTATATCAACAAGCATATGTAATCCTCCTCAAGCTTGCGTAAAAATAAAGAGGTACTCGCTATAAATGGTGGGGGAAAATTTGGGAAAGGGATATGTTCTCATCTTCATATTGATTGGCATTAAGTGTTGCTCTTGAACATGACACCCCCTATTCATTATTTAAAACTGGTTTGGGAAATCCATTTGTCTCTCATTTGATTTGCTACAAGGTCATACCCTGTGTCGTCTCTGAGTCAATGCTGCCAAATCATTGGTCGTGTCATTCATATGTTCAAGAGAAGTTCATCTGAAACCTCTATTGAGTCAACCATCTTTTGTTGTCCATTCTCTCTGTGTCGGCCTTCCCTGTGTCCAGTCCAACTTACATCATACTCTGTTTCACCTTCAAAATCTGTTACTCATTTCGTGTCATTGATGGGGGATACATCAAGCCCCTCTTGTGACGAGTTTTGTTCCGTCGACTCCAGCTCATTATCCAGAAACAAGACTTAGACATTATTTTGTACCTTGGAACTTGCATGCCTCAATGGCAGGTTTCCTCGCTTTTGATAGTGGGTTTACATCATTGACCCTTGATCGAAAGATTCCGTCGGATGTTTGACCTCAACTCATTCATTCACACTCGATGGATTGTACTAGAGTACCTTGGGATTCATTGACATTAATGGTGATTTCCCTCACACTTGTTAACAGTTTCATCAATGATCGGTAATCAAGTGGTTTCTGCCATGTTCGACTTCAACACATGTAATCACATGGTTAGATTCGTACTTTTGGGTGACGAGATTGAAGACCCTGGATATCATATCTTTGTCCAGGTTGCGATGGAGTATGTATAATTTGCGACACATAGATCCACTTTGTATGTCTCGTGGCTATGTCATCTCAATTTGAATTTTCTTGCATAGATCCATAGTGTATTCCTGGTGGCTATGCTATATTTTGACGGCATGGATCCATAGTATATGATTGGTGGCCATGACCTATGTCTATGATGTCATCCTTCTGTGATCTGAGTATGGGAATGCCTACCTCAGAATTATTATATATGATATTCTTCAGATGCTTGGTTGTTCCCAGGTTTCTGATTAGGTGCGTTCCTGGTTTCCGACACACACATGCAATTTACAAAGTCTTTCGGCTGTCACTGATTCCAACCTCATACTTTGGGGGGCATTATGTTACCCATGAGTTTGGTCAATCTTGATGGTGTATTGATGATGGTGTACTTAGGCTCCTCATAAGAACTTTCTCCTGAGAAAAGTGACATTCATCTCTTCCCAGAAAACTTACTTTTGAAGAGAGTTCACTAGTTGCTAATATCCTAGGGTGCGAGAATGATCCATTCTCGCAGGCTGCCTTCAACTAGGGTGCGAACTTATCGCACTGTGATACATAGCTAGGGTGTGAACTTCTCGCATTGTACTACATAGCTAGGGTGCAAACTTGTTCTAAAGCTTGGAAAAAGATGAAGTCTAGATGGTTCTAGAAGGGAATCTTCTAGAAGAATGGGTTGGCATTCGAATGGTTATCCTTTTACTGGTTTCCCTGATATTGTGGGATCATTATTATCCAAGTAACAATCCCATCCTCTCTTATATATTGATGGAATTCTCATGGAAAAGGTTAAGCAAGATTCATTAGAGAATTGGTGAAAGAATTGTGTGAAGGACCTAGCTTGAACAGGAGCTTGGAGACTCTAGCAAGTCTATCAAGAAGAATTGTATCTTCTTCATACGAGGATCGAGCACGTGTGTGTGTGTTGGAGCCAAGATCCACCGAAAGGAAGATTGCGACATCAAGGCAATTAGGTTGTATCTTCTGCTTTCGATTAATATGATACAGTGTCATGTCCTTTTCCCATAAAGTCATTCTCACTTTATTGTGTAATTCCTTGATCATACACATAAGTTGACAGTTGAATATATTTTTCTATCTTCACTTTGGTTGGTTTGTGTTGTCTTGATCTTGACCTCACGAGAGCATCGAAGTGAAGAGAGAGCAACAGAGACCCTAGGAAGCGATACAAAGGTATGTTACTTGTTCCTTCCTACTAGCTAATTCAGTGGTAATAACTTAGGGAAAGATTCATGTCCTGTCTTGTTTTGTTCTAGATCCAGGTGGATATAGGGAGATCTGTTAGTGTCCGCACCTACCGATTAGTACGATAACAACGCCTTCTATACATGTGGTAGATTCTATACTACCTTCTTATGCTATTCCCATTCCATCGGAAGATCGGGTACGTCAACAAGGACCTAATATCATCAGTTCGGAGATACAGTGAGTTATTATAGGACAACTGTCCAACCTTAATATCGTTACTCGAGGAGGGGCAAAGACTGACACAGATGTTGATAATTTACCTCAGATCCAGAAAGCAACGCCTAAGGAAGACATGTATGATCCTCTAAAACATAAGTTATTCTTTAAAAATTCCATAGAAGTATTTCATAATATCCTTGGCCCTGAGATGCAAGAGAAACCCCCTCAGCCTATTGTTTACCCTAATATTGCGCAAGTCCCTGCTTCACCCCCTGCACCCAGAAACATTGTAGTCCCAATGAGACAACCCAAGCGACCACAAACTGTAGTTGACCTTTGGTTTCAACTATTTTATGATATTCTTGGGAATGACCAGTTGACAAAAAAGTTGCGCAATGCACTATACCTAGTCCTAGGAACTGAAGAGTCTCCATAAACTAGAATAAGCATTAATCTTCCCAAGAAGAATACTCAAAGAGTGCAAAGAAGGAAATTATGGACTAGAAAAGAGTTTAGATTAGCAGCCCAGCTAGATGAGTTTGAGATTAAGTATGTTATGTTAGATCTATGATCTGATGTTAATATATTGCCTAAAAAGAATTGGGAAGCTCTAGGAAAACCCCATTTGACATATTCCCCAATCCAGCTAAGAATGGCCAATCAATACTTTATTTTTCCAATATGAAGACTAGAGAATGTGGAAATAGATGTTGCGTGAGTAGAGACTATAACTGATTTGGAGGTGATCAAAATCATGGGGGATAATGACCCTTATCCTGCACTACTTGGTATTGATTGGGATTATGATAACTATGCAGTGATTGACCTAAATAAAGACACTATGAAATTTGAGGTAGAGGAAATAAAAGTAGTTCAACCCTTGGATCCGCATGTAGGCCCTCGATACACAAAACCAACAGACAACAATATGGAAGGAGACGAATTGGATCAGTTGTACGTTGTAACAACAGGAACAAGAGCAGACTACATAAAACCTACTGCTGATGGATCAATAATTTGGAGGACCATACAATCAGTGGATGAAGATTCATAACTGGCATGTGATAGTTGGCGGGAGGTTTCATATGAAAGATTTTTGAGAAGACGCACAACTGTTAGAGAAACTAGATGAGTTGGAACCGAGATCAGAGAACACCCGATATATGATTGATATGGATTTAGGAGTGGAACAAACTAATTAATAGACTGAATACAATAAGCACAGAGATAGGAAGAATAACACAAATATCCAGTGAAAAATATCTTCTATTAAATAATGAAATAGGATGAAATTGTAAAAATTCAGAACTGAAACTTGCTCGAATGGTGGTAGCTATCTCTGAGAAGAGATGTGGCTACTACGCGCATCCGTCTGAGCATAACATATTATAATAAAGCTCCATAGTCCCTTTTCATATTACTCATGAATGTCAAAACCCTAAACATCCAAAAACATAACTCTAGAAGGTGAAACGCCAAAATTCATGTCGGCCTTATGGGTAAGTTGGTTTAATTTGGTACCTCAAATTCCTAGGGTCGTAAATTTTGCATACAACCTCTGTTTTAGGCGTGTGATATCCTGTTGGAAAGGTATTTAAGATAACTACACAGTCTGTTGTCAAACTCTAACACTGTCTACAGTTTGACTGTAGCGAGCCAAAAAAACAATGTTTAGGGCCCCAAAACGACCTCGAAAGTACAACAAGATGTGCTGACATGAAAACATACGAAATAATCTAGTTGGATTAGGCGAGAGGCCACCCATATGCACCTGGAGGATGTGTGGGGCTTTAGACAAATCCAAAAGTGTAGAACCCACAATTACAAAACAATACAGAAGAATGTGCTAAACAAAAAAATGGACACGAGGAGCCAGTTGGAATAGTTGGGTGGCCACCAATATCCACCTGGATCAATCCTCCCCCCTTAGTAAGAAATGGTATCCATTGTGTTGAGATCCCCCATCAGGTGGGGAAACTTCTGTTGGATTTGGCCCTGGGTGAACCACTTTCCTTGGTGTAGGAGTTTCCCTGCCTTGACAACCCAATAAAGCTGGATCCACTGCTGGCGAGTTCCCTTAACCTGTGTGTCCACTATCTAATCAGTGGATGCTTGTTCCATGAAATCAGGGTTGAGCTCTGTTGGTGTGAATTTTTCTGTGATCTCAAAGGTGTCCAATAATGGTGGAAAATATGGCCGAAGGAGGTCCAAATTGAATACTAGATGCAGACCAAGGAAGGGTGAAGTGTTGAGCTAAAAATCATTGCTACCCACAACCTTGGTGATAGTGTAAGGCCCATAATTAAGTGGGTGAATCTTTTTATGGGGCTCAATGAGATGCTCCTTATGTATATGTAACTATAATTGGTCGCCAAACTGAAAATGGTGTGGTACCCTATGTTGATCATGGCGCTTCTTGTACTTAGCATTGGATTTTGGCAAAATTTCTTGGAACTATTGGCGGATGTGCTGAATCCTCTCAATGAATCTGGTGGCTTTGTCGATCGTAAAATGATCAAGGGAAGAGTTTGTTTGTGCAGTGGCAAGAGGAAGTGCAACATCAATGGGTCCCAAGGGTTGGAATCCCAACCCCACCTGAAATGGGCTATGTTCGGTGGAACTATGGAGGGCCTTGGTGTAACTCTGTTGGACATATGGGAGACTCTCGTCCCATGTACATGGATTCTTAGAATTGTACATGTGCAGGATGTGCACAATCATCTGATTGATGACCTCTATTTGGCGATCGGTTTGGGGGTGGAAAGCAGTGGATTTTGTGAGCTTGGTGTTCAATAGAGACCAGATACTCGACCAAAATATGCTGAGGAACCTATTGTCTCGATCAAAGATGATGGTATGTGGTATCCCAAAGTGGAACCACACTCATTTGAAGAAGATCTTGGAAATATCTATCACTGTGACATTCTTCTTACAGGCTGTGAGGATGGCCATCTTTGAAAACCGATCAACAAACACAAAAACACAATCATTTCCTTGTTTGGTGGACCGAAAGACAGACATGTAATCCATTGAGATGGATTCCCAAGGCTTCTCGGGAATAGGAATAGGGGTGTATAAGCCTTTCTTATTGATGGCTAGCTTGGAGATGGCACAGGAAGTGCAAGATATGATATACTTGTTGACGTCCTATCGAAGTTTTGGCGAATAAAAAATTTTCTGAAGAACGACCACAATTTTCTCTACGGAAAAATGTCCTACCACCCGACTATAGTGGGCTTCCCAAATCATCTTTGCACGCTCGCTTGTAGGAACACAAAAATGACCCAGGTGGAATAAGAGCCTGTCCTGAATGTGAAAATCAGTGACAATTGTGCTTCTACCCAAGCGCTGGTAGGTGGTGGTGAAGTTTGAATCTTGCTGACAAAGTTGGGGCCACTTCGATGCTTCATGTCCACATGAATGGAGCACAGTGGTGAGTGAAACCACATGAGGCCAGTTGAGGCAATCAACAAAATGATTGGAGATACCTATCTTATACTTGATGTTGAGATGGAACTGCAGTAGGTAGATGGAACACTTCTGATGGCGACCGTTCTATAATTTCCCATGTGTCTGTATGAACTGTAGAGGCTTGTGATCAGTGTGTATGATTGTCTCTTTCCCAAGAATGTAATGTTTCCATTGACGACAGGCTTGTACAATGGAATACATTTCCTTGTCATAGGTGGGGTATTTATGGATTGTATTAGAGAGTGTCTCACTATGGTATGCCACCAGATGCCTGTGTTGAGTGAGAACTGTGCCCATAACATAGTCAGCATCAGTCTCGATCTTGAATGGTTGCTGCAGATCGAGAAAGGAGAGTACTGGAGCTGAGCACAAGCGATGATTTAGATCATCGAATGCTCGTTGCTGCTCCTTCCCCCACACGAACTTGGTCCTACCACCACCCTTGGTCACTTGGTTGAGGGCCCATGCAATATGGGATAGTCCCAACATGAATCATCAGTAGAAGTTGGCTAGTCCCAAAAATATCTGAAGCTCGGTCAGTGTGGTCGGGGATGGCTAGTCATGGTTGACTTGGATATTAGTTGGATCAACATGTACCCCATGCTCTTCAACAATGTATCCCAAGTATTGGGCCCTGTTCATGCCAAAAGAGAATTTTTCCAAGTTGGCATAAAGCTTGTGTTACCGCAGAGTGCTAAAAACCTGCTGAATATGCCGCATGTGTTCCTCCCACGTTCTGCTGAAGATGAGGATGTCATCCAAATATACTACCACAAAGGAGTTGGTGAAGGGTCTCAATACATCATCCATCAATCTCATGAAAGTGGTTGGTGCATTTGTGAAGCCAAAGGGCATGACTAGCCATTTGTAGAGACCTTCTTTAGACTTGAAGGTTGTCTTCCATAGATCAGTTGGTTTGATGGGAGCCTGGTGGCAGCCAAACTTTAGGTCAATCTTGCTGAATAACTTGGCCCCATTGAGTTGGTAAAGAAGGTCATCAATCCTGGGAATGGGGTAGTGGTTCCTGACTGTGATTTTGTCTAAGGCTTTGTAATCAATGCAGAGTCACCAAGTCCCATCCTTCTTCTGCACCGGTACAATCAGGATTCCGCAAGGGGAGGAGCTGGGTTTGATGTGCCCCTTTTTAAGAAGCTCTCAATTTTGACACCTGATTTCTTCATTCTCCATTAGCGAGCATCAATAGACTGGTCCATTAGGTAGAAGTGCGTTAGGGATCAAATCAATTGGATGCTTGACTTGACAGTGTGTTGGTACCCCTGTAGGTGAGGAGAAGATGTCTCTATATTCTTCCATGATCCTGTCCACTTGTTGCTGCTACAAAGAGAGGCAACGTGTAGAGGCCATGGATGTGGAGACAACCTTCTGCTTTCTGTGAGCATGGATCACAAAGAATATGAACTTCTCGGTTTGTGAAATGACCTTACTGCATTGCTTAGCAGATATTAAAGAAATAACAATAGGTGACGCTACCTCTGGGATCCTGTACAATTGTCTACCCAAAGTAATAATAACATTGCAGGGTCTAGACTCATACACAACATGACGCTTCCACAAATATGGTTGTCCTAAAAGAACATCACAAACTTCAAGGGGAGCAATATCACACAGTACCTCATCTTTGAAAGGCTTGATGTCGTAGGGAAGATGACACTATTGGATGACACCAAGATATCTTCCTTGGTCAAGCAAGTCGATGGTGTAGGGTCACGGGTGCGGTGTCATTGGCAAGTCTAGCCGCTTGATGACCTCTGATGAAATTAGGTTCTTATGATCACTACCGCTGTCGACAATGAAATGAATCAGAGCCCTCTTGACCCACATCTACGAGTGAAAGAGGCGTTCCCCTTCCTCTGGTTCTTCTGGTTCACTTGGTCAAACTTTGGTGGTAGTGACAGTGGCACTGGGTTCAACATCGATAATCCACTTCCTGCCTTCAGGATTTGACTCAGAATCAAAATCGACCTCTGACTCAAAATCCTTCAGTTCGACCACAAGGGACTGCTTGGAGCAACATTCTTCGATGTTGTGCCAAGGAATTTTATCTTACTCACACCATTTTCCCATGTCCTTCTTCATATTCTCATTTCCCTTCTTGTGCTGTGGCTTGGAATGGTTTTCCTAAGGGTGACCATCTCGATTCAGTCCCTTGCTGTGTGGGTTGGGGCTATCTTTTCCCTGCTTCAGCTGTGAGGGGTTTGCAGATCCAAACTCTCGTCGTTTCTTCTTAAATTTTTGTTTGATCTTGACAACGTATCTATAATCCATGCCCAATGAGGCGATGTCCATGAACTCCATTTCTGTTTGAATGTATCTATGCAAACAACCACAATATTTGAGCACCAGATGACGCTCAGAGTCTTTGATACCCAATTTGGTGCATAGGGTATGGAAAATATTCGTGAAGTATGGTACTGTCTAGTCCCTTTCTTGACGTAGGGTGGTCCATTTGGTGTACTGGTCCTCGTAGCTTCCAACAGGGTAGTACTTGTTAGGGACCTAACCCCTCAAGTAGGTAGAATAATATATTTCCATGTAATAAAGGTCAATATTAATAAGGCCTAGTAATAAGGAAGAATAATTCCAATGTAAGAAGACCTAATAGAAGCTACCTCTTCTAGAAGGACTTTCCTCTAGATGGTTTGTTAAGTACCTAAACCAGATCTACCAATATAATCACCACAAATACTGAATACACAATAGATCCACAAAGCAATACAGAAGAAACCACACTTTGTTATTACCAAACCCTTGAGGTAGGGCAACACCGTACAATGGATCCTATTATGGAAGGGATCCTCTCATGTTCACTTGCCTCTTCGAGGGGGCATCCTCCTAATGAGCTATCGCTCCAAAGACAATACTTCTCTTCATGTCTCATTACATTGTTTGAACCCCTTTATATAGTGCTATCATCTCCTAAGAACATTCTAGAGGAGGAATCTTCTAGAAGTAGAACCTTCTAAGAAGCCCTCTTACATTAATTATATCTAATTACCC
>ML783763.1:534230-575939 GCA_009831015.1 Picea engelmannii
AATTACCCATTTATTATATCTAACTACCATAGTGGGTCTTATTTAATAATATAGTGGACCTAGTCCACCTTACATTGAATGACCTCCACTATTATCACTATGGGCCCTCTAGGCCCCCCACTACCTCTCTAGCTACCTTACATGGTTCTTTTGATATACATATTTAGTATAAATAGGAGTAGAGGGTATGCGAACTTTTGTATTGGATATTATTGTAATATAGCTCTTCTCTGCTGGAGGTTGCCCCCTAAAAGAGGCAAGTGAACATTGCTCTCAATAATCAAAGTGCTCCTTCTGGTGTTATTCTGGTATCCATTTGGTATTATTGTGGTGTTGTTTATGTTATATTGTTGTTCATCTACCATTTCTAGTTATTTATTTATGTTCTGCATACTTTTTTATATCTGGAATATTACAAGTGGTATCATAGCACCTTCCTCGAAAAAATATTGTGGGTTAACTTTTTTTTAGGGTAGAGACGTATTCTGACTTCTTTAAGCTCCATATATCTATCATTACATGCATAAACCCACGGTCAGGGATTCATACACACATGAAATAAAAGTGGTACTTAAGCGCACATCTGTTGGCCACCCTTGTAACCCCTTGTTGGTACCCCTTCGAGTGGTAGCGCATCAGAAAACACCTGTATATAGATTGACCTAGATATCTTGAAGCCCTCCATAGATAAATCGATCAACATCATGACTACTATAGTGCCACCGAGAACAATACTAGGGAATATACTCTCTAGTACCTGGGTAGTCAGGTAGTACGGCTAAGGGCACGGTCTAGCCTCATTAGTTGGTGCCCTGAGATATTGGGCTGAGTACTATTGTTGGACCCTGCACGTATATTAGAGAGATATAACATATTGCAAACCCTTGGGACAAAAACAAAAACAAAACAAAAAATATTTATTGTAGTGCAACTTTGTCTCCTGCATTTGAGTTGAAAAATTACTACACCTTTCTTCTTGTTAAGCATTTGGGCATTTCATCACTACAGTATTATTCAGAATGGAGTATAACTGTTGTCCTTTGACCAAGTTTTGGGAACACTTGGTCATATTTGACTGTTTTTGGGACTTCGACAGCCTGTCGAAGATGGAGCGCCAAACGAAGCGGAGATTGAAGAATCTTGGCCCACTTTTGGGTCCCTTTTTGGGTTTTGGAAATATGTAATGGGAAAGGGATGTCGACCTGTGGGTTTACCCATGCTTAGGCCCATTTTGTATGTATAAATAGAAGGATAGGCAATGTAAGAGAGAGTCAGATTATATTGTATCTATGTGATATAGGCTAACTGCCAAGAAGGGATCTATGTGATCGAGAGCTTTGTGCATTTTGTATAGACTTACAGAGCTTAGTGCAAGTCCCTATGTGAATATATAGAAGGCTTTGTGTTGAAAGGAAAGGAGGAAGGATCTAGCAGGATGCGCAGATCTTCTGTCCTGTGGGAAGTAAGGGTTTCTACAGCTTTGTGCTTATAACCGATTGGCCGATGATAATAAAGAAGAAGAGTTGGTGGATGTAGCCCTAGGGTGGGGGTGAACCATGTAAAATCTGCGTGTTATGCTTTGTGCCTTGACTTGTTGTGCTTATCTCTGCTTTTGCTAAGTGCTTTGATGTATTTAGATGGATATATTTATGCTTTGTTCTTATTAGATGTGTATAAATAGTAGATATGATATGTATGAATATGCTTAGTGCTGATCTACTGGATCTAATATGTTTTATTGTTGTTAAATACTGAAATCCTTTAGATCTAAATGAATGTTGTGATGCTCTTTGTGAAGTATAATAAGGATTGAATATTGATGAATGATCGATGCTAAGTTCTCTGTAAGCTATATAATCACAGATCCGTGTCCCAGCTAAGGTTGCAGACACTTGAGTCTTGCAACTACCCCTGCCTCTACCTCGGGTGAGACTTCATCTGCTTCGCAGGTGTTGCCAAAAGGGCCGATAGTTAGGGTTTTGTGGGTGCTCTCTTGTAGCATTGAACCTTGGGTCTGCCCCTGTGCCAACAAATGGTTCCTTCGCTAGGATCTGAAACTGTGATTGCTGGTAACTGAGGAAGAAGAAGCTTTGTGAAAAGATTCATCCTGAACCTGTGGAAGCTCTATGCTTGGATCTGTGCCCTAGTGAACAATATTCCACTTGATCTAAAAAGATCTGTACTAAAGAAAGAAGGACAGATCTGAAGAAAATAAGTAAGATCTGAACACTTTTTTCTCTAAGAAAAGTAAAAGAGGTCAGATCTGCAGAAAAGAGGTAAGATCTGTAAACCCAGTCCTCTGATAAAGGTAAGAATAGTTAAAAGTTCTTAGATCTAGAAGCTTTGTGCTCTGTAGAAGTAAGATAAGTGGAAATTTTTGTTTCTAGAGAATGGATCTAGGTATGTTTGATAGATTCCGTCCTAGCTTAAAAACTGGGGCATTGATAGATGGAAGAAAGTTTGATTTGAATAGATCTGATAAGAATAATGATAAATATGTTATACCTATGCATAGAAAGAATGTTTGGAATAACAAATGGATGTAGGATCCTAGAAATAATTATTTACAGGCTAGCTACCATGATCCTGGTGCATAGTACAAAAGAAGTTGGGAAAAATTCAAACAAAAGAGAGGGTTAACCCTCTGTTACAGTTGCAGAAGACTGGGACATCTTGCTAAGGAATGCCCTGATGGAAGATCTGGTTGCCTATGTTGCAAATATTTGGACCATGAAGTGTTGGATTTCCCTAGAATAATTTCTAAGCTTGAAAGAATGAATCTGAATGAAGAAAACCCTAAGGCAGATCCAGAAGAGGCAGAGCCCCAACAAGAATCAGAGAAGGTATTGATGTAAATGAAAGAGACCCTGAATGACCACCGATATGTTAAACTATCAGAGATTTTCAAAGAAAAAGAATGCATTGAAGAAAGAATAGGAGACTTTGACATTGACTCTATCCTTGATGAAGAGACACAAGTGAACATTATGCCAGAAAGAACTTGGGAAGCTATAGGGAAACTTGATATGATCCCTTCATTAGGAGGAATAATACTATTCAGAGGAAAACTGATGATGATATGTGGAAAGCTTGCTCATATACCTATGACAGTCAATGGAACTTCGACAAAGGAAGAATTTGAGATTATTAAATTCATTGAAGAGAACGCCCCGTTTACCATGTTACTAGGAAAATCTTGGATTGATAGAGATCAAGCTAGAAAGAAGGAAGAAAAAGAGGTTTTGGAACATAAGAGACAAGAGTTAAAATATTTCATGACCAGAAGGATCACACAGTTGATTGAAGAGTAGGAGAACAAATCAAAGTTACCTGACACTAGAAGCCCATATGTCGAAGCTACACGAACATTAGAAGACCTACCAAAGGCTACCCCAGATAAAGAAGAAATGATACACCTGAATCCTAGGAAAGAATCTCAGCAACGTGAAGTAACTATGTCCAAGGAAAATAAGAATCAAAATGGGAAAAGAACCACCGAGATGAAGCTCATGGGGAAGAAGGCTAGAAAGATGAGTAAGAAGAAGGCTAAGAATGAAAAGTTACAAAAGATTCGAGAGGGAGCCTTGCAGAAGGAAAACTTGCAGAATTTGAACTTCACTAAGATATCAGAACATCGACATAGGGCACTTCGCCATGGCGAAGCAATATAGCCGTTAGATGCCAATATACCTGTTCGACTGCCACTCTGAACGGATCGAAAAGAATTGATGGCCCATCACTAGACCATCAGACTATGCCATAACGAACATAACACAAATTAATGAGGCTCATACCCATTGCAAAGCAAACCATTGCCAAGATTACCTATTTAGCTCGTCATGCCATGCTCGAAGAACACTTTTTCCAACTGAGAATTTGAAGCCCACAGACTAGCAAGTGTATACAGTTATCATCACGTCTTTGTTGTTCATTCCTGTGCAGTGTTTAATATCATTGTGACCCCGATAATTTACCCCGAGCATGTATGTCCAAAGAGCTTAGCGCACTTGGAGAATCTTTGAAGGAAGTACTCGCTGATCTCGGGATTGAGAAAATCATGTCAGAAAGAAGGATGTATGTAGGTGTGCAAGCATCATCAACAGGAGGAATCCAAGCTTCTCCATCGAATGCTCGCAGAGCAGGAGCTTCCCGAACGACAACAGAGGCAAGAATGAAGCATAGAGATGACATTGTGAATGGCAAGCTGATTTTGAGCATTCTACCTGCCCACCTAACCCCTCTAAGCGGCGCCATTAAATGAGACAATGTGCCCAGAGATTTTGAATATGCTTTGGTCACGACGTACCTCTCGAGAGGGATACATGTAGTTCGAGCCAACTAGGATAAGCTCGCAGCATTGAAGTTCAATGACTTCAACCTTGGCGATAGGAAGGGTTACAACATGCTCGCCCTGCATAACTATCTGACCAAGACTAAAGGAAAGAATTAGAAGATTGTCTCGCAGCCATGGACCCATAACCTCATGTAGTCCACACTACTCAATGTGATGAAGATCCTGCACTTCGACCGACACCAAGAAGTAAACACGTGTGAAACTGCTGTTATCCATCTACCACAGAGGTTACTTGTGGTTGAACCATCACATCACCGTGGATCCAACCTTGATCAATTGGATCACAGGGTTGAGCATGCAGGGCCCTGTCCCATAGGAGTTTTATCCTAGAAAGACCTCGGACCAAGAATTAGTGCAGAGAATCAAAGAGATTTATGGCGATGTCGAGAAGGGAATGCGAGGTTACAAGGTAACCTCTATCCAGAATGATGCAGTGCACCTTGCATGTCAGCTGATTGTAGGCAATATAGTTCGCAAGAACCGGCCCACCCAAGTGACTGGATTCGTAGTTGACCTCACAAGAAAGTGTGTGGAGGGACTACAGATGAATTGGGCGTAGTACCTTGTAAACTAGCTAGAGCTTGATTGCAGAGAAGCACAAGACCAAGGGCATGAGTTCCAATTTAGCTGTCTTCTCATACTAATCTCATTCATTGCATAAGAAATTCTGGAAAGTGCGACCTTCCCCGACATCGATCCCTTCGAAACTTTGGCTGTAAAGTTCTGTACGCTATGGTACTATAATGATATGAACAAGCAGTGGAAATCCAATTTCGTCTTCCATACTTACTACAACTAGTTGAAACAAGCCATCTAGTCCGAGCCTCGGATGACCCCAAATACCCTCCACAGGTTTTGACCCTTAATGAAGTTCAACGCGGATCACCACTTCATTTATATAAAAGAACACACTGATGAGCACAAGCAACAGTTACAGTCCTATTACAAGTTGAAAGAGGAATACTTAGAAGAGATCATTAAGGAATGGTCAGCGAACCTCCTTATTCCATCCAACCCTGTGGAGTTGTCTGATGTAGAAATCCCAGAAGCTGCGCAGGATACACCCGGACCAAGAAATATGAAGAAGACTGAAGAGATTCACAATGTAGACAACACATCTGTGAGGATTACATCCATTTCACCAGATGAAGGGTGTGATGGAGAAGAGATATAAGGTGCATATATTGAACACAAGAAAGATGAAGTACCACCGCCTAGGGACAAAGAGGACTCGTCGAAGAAAAGGAAGGTTTTGCCTCTGAAATCTTCCTCCCGAAATAAACCTATAACCCCTGTAACCAAGATGTGGAATACCCTCACATTAAATGATTTTAACTTCATCATTGCAGCTGTAAACAATGCTTCATAGGAGGTATTAGAGAAGCAGGAGGGGAAGCAGGAGCATATGTATAATCGTATCAAGTTTGAACTCCAAGGAGTGCAACATGCACTCTAGTCTAGCCGCGCAGTCTCCACTACACCTCTGACAATAGGAATAGTAGAACTAGGAGATGAGCCAACCCAATTTCACCAGATCACCGATAAAGTTGAAGCTCGCCTTCAACGAGCTAAGGAAGAAACAACAGAAGCCATCCAGGATTTGACATAGGTACAGGGAGTACTTGTTGAGCAATGTAGTGCTGCTGAATGAGAAAAACTTGCTCTTCAATTACAGTGGGACAAAGAGAAAGTAAAGATACAATAGAGCAAGGAGCAGTTGATTGCAGAGTAGCCAGAAGTAAAGGAAATGGTCAACAAAGCACTTCGCTCTATGACCGCCATAGAAGTGAGAGATGAAGAACGAATCCCATAGTAGGTGCCACAACTCGAAGAAGTGATCCAACAACTTCAACAGTGCATCGTAGACCTGAACTTCGCATTATTTCTGAGACTCCTCATGAAATTAGAGACCTAAGAGAGGTAATTGCTTGCAGTGCAGTTAGAAAAATGAAAGCCCTTGCTTTGGAATGAAAGCAGCTGAGCTCTAGGAGTGCTCATACTTATGAGAACCTCACGGAGAATCCAAAGTTACAAGCATTGGAGTCGTAGCTCCAATAAGAAAAGCAACATGCAGATAGGTTTCAAGCGCAGCTGAAGGCCTTGTCACCAGTTGAAAGAATGAAGAGGTTTCCGGAGCAATTCATGACCCAACAACAGATCCACATGATCCAAACCAAAGTGATGGAAGTCTCTCAATGAATTCAACCAGTTCAAGAGAAGGCATGCCAACTGTTCACTGAAGTTGAAAACAAAGGAGTAGAATTTGAACAGGTTGTAAGTGCAACAAAACAATGCCTAGAAGGACGAGTCAATGAAACACTCATCCAAGAGTTCAGTAAGAAAGAGGCGGTAGCACTACAGCAGGTCGAAGTAGCTTTTTCCAAGCTTGAGGTGTTCGAGGAAGAATTGCCCAGACCAAAGTGACTCGGGACGAGTCACAGGTGAGTGTTGGGGGCCTGTTGGCCCTTGACCAAGTTTTGGGAACACTTGGTCATATTTGACTGTTTTTGGGACTTCAACAGCCTGTCAAAGATGGAGCGCCAGATGAAGTGGAGATTGCAGAATCTTGACCCACTTTTGGGTCCATTTTTCAGTTTTGGAAATATGTAATGGGAAAGGGATGTTGGCTCGTGGGTTTACCCATTCTTAGGCCCATTTTGTATGTATAAATAGAAGGATAGGCAATGTAAGAGAGAGTCAGATTGTATTGTATCTATGTGATATAGTCTAAGTGACAAGAAGGGATTTGTGTGATCAAGAGCTTTGTGCATTCTGTATAGACTTGAAAAGCTTAGTGCAAGTCCCTGTGTGAAGATATAGAAGGCTTTGTGCTGAAAGGAAAGGAAAAATGATCTAACGGGCTGCGCAGATCTTCTGTCCTATGCGAAGTAAGGGTTTCTATGACTTTGTTCTTATAATTGATTGGCCGACGATAATAAAGAAAAAGAGTTGGTGGATGTAGCCCCAAGGTGGGGATGAACCATGTAAAATATGTGTGTTATGCTTTGTGCCTTGACTTGTTGTGCTTATCTTTGCTTTTGCTAAGTGCTTTGATGTATTTAGATGGATATATTTATGCTTTGTTCTTATTAGATGTGTATAAATAGTAGATCTGATATGTATGAAGATGCTTAGTGATGATCTACTAGATCTAATCTATTTTACTGTTGTTAAGTACCAGAATCCTTTAGATCTAAATGAATACTGCGATGCTCTGTTCTATTTGCGAAGTATAATAAGGATTGAATATTGATGAATGATCAATTCTAAGTGCTCTGTAAGCGATATAATCATAGATCCATGTCCCAGCTAAGGTTGCAGACACTTGAGTCCTGCAACCACCCCTACCTCTACCTTGGGTGAGACTTCATCTGCTTCGTAGGTGTTTCCAGTTGTTAGGGTATTGTTGGTGCACTCTTGTAGCATTGAACCCTGGGTCTGCCCATGTGCCAACAATAACTCCACATGAGTTCAAAAAAAAATAAAAATAAATGAGTCTAGATCCTGTTGGCACCTTTATTTGAGACCTATTCCATTGGATTTCTCTCTTCGCCCTTATTGTAGTCATACCTATCATTTTTCAACATTTTTTTTTGTGGAACCGACCCCCTTCCAACACCCTTATTTGGGATTTACCCCATTGGATTCAACTCGTCGCCCTGATCGTTGTGATACACTTCACCCATAACCCATTTTCTGTGTGGTCCCACCTGACCCTTTTCTTGTTCCCTCGTCATCATGGCCCATACCCGTATCCAAGACTTGGAAGCTTGCTTCACTATGTTGCACTCTAATTTCACAGAAACCCAACAAGAAGTGCGACAAATCAATGCCAATATTTCCACCATCAATCAAAATATGCATTCCTCCATTGCCGCATCAATCGCAGAACTCAAACAAGAGCTCAAACAAGACATTATTACCCAGCTTGAATCTGTCGCTACGACGATCTGTGCCAAGATGCATATCCTGACAGATCTTCCCTTATCTGACCCACCTTTTCATACCAAAGGTGAAACTTCCTCTCATTCCTAGAATTTTCAGCACCATCACTTTCAACGTGACCTACACCTTCTGCGTGTGGATGTGACCAAATTTGATGGATCATATCCCATTGGTTGGGTAACGCAATTGGAACAATATTTCTCTTTGTATGGAATTACAGATGAGTTGTCCAAACTCCGGTATGGTTTTCTCCAACTAGATCAAGAACATTGGCAATGTGGCAATAGGGAAAAATTTCCCGCCAAGGGTATGTGTCTTGGACACACTTTGTGGCAGAGCTTTATGAATGCTTTGACACTGACACCAACCATTTAGGCCATTTGACAAATTTGAAAGAATTTGGCACAATGGAAGACTTTATATCTTCTTTTGAGCGACTGGATTTTCGTACAGAGGGCATGTCTGATGCTTTTTTCCAAGAATGTTTTATCAATGGCCTCAAGGATGAGATTCGTTCTCATGTCCTCATGGATAAATCTCAAAGTTGGGTGGATGCTACTAAAAGAGATAAGGAAGCACAACAAGTTGTCTCTTATCAAAACCACAAACCCTCCTTTATTCCTCTCACTAAACCAATAACTCTCACTCCTCCTTCTACTCCACTAAAGATCCAGAAATTGACCAGGGCCAAAATTTTTGAACGCCAACTCAAAGGCCTTTGTTATAATTGTGATGAAAAATATTTTCTGGGACACAAGTGTAAGGAACAAAATATTTTTATGGCCATCTCAGAGGATGTTTCAGAAGAGGATGTTGAGGCTTCCTTTGTGTCTATGTCACCTGAAACCACTGACAAAACCTCTCCCTCAGACCCTGCCGAAGTAGAATCGATCATTTCCCTAAATTCTCTCAATGGCTTCTCTACTGCCCAAAGTCTCAAGCTAATTGGTTACATCAAGCACATGAAGGTCATAATTCTTGTTGATAGTGGAAGCACCCATAATTTTATTCATCTCCACATTTCCCAAGAAACAAATTGCTATATCTGTGTAGTCAATAATTTCCAAATCATGATTGCCAATGATGGGTCCATAAAATATGGAGGGCATTGTGAAAATGTGTGTCTCCAAATTGGTGATTACCATCCGAAATCTCATATGTTTTCTATCGACATGGGAGGTTGTGACATTGTGTTGGGTGAAGAATGGATAAGGACTTTGGGTCCCATCTCATGGATTTTAAGGAATTAACCATGAAATTCGATCAGGAGGGCCAAAAATATAAGTTCCAAGGCATCACTGTCGGTTCCCTAGAGATCATTAGTTCCCATCTCATGGAAACATTGCTAAAAAAGGGTCATTCTGGAATTATTTCCCAACTCCTCCCAATATTTGTCCCCATCATCACCCCTTTTCCCCAAAATATGAAATTGAGAAAATGGTTGAAGAATTGCTCAACGAAGGTGTTATCCTCCCTAGTATGAGACCCTACTCTTCTCATGTGGTCATGGTCCTTAATAAATAAGGTTCTTGGTGCATGTGTCATGACTTCTGCGCCCTCAACAAACTCACCATTAAAGACAAATTTCCCATTCCTATCATTGATGACCTCTTGGATGAATTGAGTGGCGCCTAATTCTTCACTAAAATTGATCTTCATTCTGGCTACCACCAGATCTGTATGAAAGAGGTAGAAATTCCTAATACTACCTGTAGAACTTATGAGGGTCACTATGAGTTTTTGGTCATGCCCATTGTCTTGTGTAATGCTCCGTCCACTTTCCAAAGCCTTATGAATCATTTATTTTTTCCTTTTCTCCATCATTTTGTCTTAGTTTTCTTTGATGATATCCTCATCTATAGAAAAACTTGGACAGACCATCTTTCTCATGTGGATCGAGTTCTCCATCTACTCTCTCAGCACCAACTTTTCCTCAAACAATCTAAATGTGCTTTTGGTGCCTCGAGAGTCAAGTACTTGGGTGATATTATGGGAAAGGTCGACGTCAGGGTGGTTCCTAAAAAGATTGAAGCTATGCACTATTGGCCTCACCCAAAGACTCTCAAAATATGGCAAGTATTTCTGGGTTTAACAGGTTATTATTACAAGGTTTTTAAGAATTATGGAAAGATTGCAGCACCTCTCATTGCACTGCTTAAAAAAAATTCTTTCACTTGGACTCTAGTAGCTGCTTAGGATTTTCAAACCTTGAAGATCACCATGTGCACAACTCCAATCTTGTCCCTTCTGTATTTCACAAAGAACTTTTTCCTGAAATGTGATTCTTCCAGGAAAGGAATTGGCATTGTCCTTATGCAAGAGGGTCGGCCTTTGGCCTTTACTAGAAAACAAATGTCCAAGAGAAATTTGGGCAAATCAATATATGAAAAGGAAATGTTGGCTATTCTGCATGTCGTGGATCTTTGGTGCCCTTATCTATTGGGGAAATGATTCCAAATTAAGACAGATCATCAAAGCCTCAAGTATTTTCTGGAACAACACCTTTCTTCCCCAGAGCAACAAAAATGGGTGAATAAGCTCTTTGGATATGATTATGAGATCATTTACAAGAAAGGAAAAGACAATGTTCTTGCTGATGCACTTTCCCAAAAATATGAAGATGAAAGGTCCCTTTTTTCTCTCTCCTTCATTGTACCAAATTGTCTCAAAGCTGTTCTCCATGAATGGCTACATGATCCCAAATGCTCGCATTTGATACAACAATTACAGTCCAATTCTCTAGTTTTCCCAGGGTACTCTTGGTGAAATGAGGAGATTTGATATAAAGACCATTTGTATTTAAGTAAACATTCAAAACTTAAATCCATAGTACTTTCTGAGCTTCATGCTACACCCACAACTCGACACTCTGGGTTTACCAAAACCTATGACTGGGTGAAATGTTCTTTTTTATGGGATGGTATGAAACATGACATTCGTAATTTTGTGTTTGAATGTGATGTGTGTCAATGCAACAAGGTAGAAACAGTTAAATCTTTGGTCGCACTACAACCGCTTCCGATTCCACCTACAATTTGGAGGGATATCTCTATGGATTTTATTGTAGGCTTACCTAAATCGGGCAATAAATCAATCATTATGGTGGTAGTTGATAATCTTTCCAAATATGATCATTTCTGTGCTGTTCAATACCCATTTACAACATCCATGGTGGCTCAACTTTTCATGGATCAGGTCTTCAAGCTTCATGGCATGCCGCATTCTATTGTTTCTAATTGCGACCCAACTTTCACCAGCAATTTTTGGCAAGAACTATTCAAGCTACAAGGCACCCAATTGCATCTCAGCACAACTTATCATCCCCAGACTGATGGTCAAAATGACGTTGTCAACAAATGTTTGGAAACATATTTGAGGTGTTTTTCATCGGAAAGGCAGAATCAGTGGGCTCAATGGTTACCACTAGTTGAATGGTGGTACAACACTTCTTATCATACAACTACCCGCATGACTCCTTTTGAAGCGGTGTATGGACAAAATCCACCTTCAGTTCTCTCATATTTTCCAGGTGTCTCGAAGGTCCAGGCAGTTGACCAAACTCTTACAGTTCGAGAGGATATTCTCCATACCCTTAAAGAGAATTTGGTCATGGACCATAATCGCATGAAGCAACAAGTAGATCAAGGTCACTTTGAACATCAATTTGCAGAAGGGGATTATGCGTTTCTTCAACTGCAACCTTACAAGAAAAATTCCCTCAAGGATGGCCATTGTCAGAAATTGGCACCCAAATTTTATGGTCCTTATACGGTTCTCAAGCCTCTAGGACATGTGGCCTATTAGTTAGCTTTTCCTAGTAATTCTAAGATCCATCTTGTTTTTCATGTTTCCTTCTTAAAGAAGGTGATTGGAACTAAGTGCCAAACCCAAACAACCCTTCTCAAGTTGGACGAAGAAGGATCCATTTGGATACAGCCACAAGTAGTTTTGGACTAGCGTGAGCGTCGTCTGCGTCATGGAACCATCAAGGAAGTGTTATTCCAGTGGAAAGATACAGCTCTAGCAGATGCCACTTGGGAACCAACTACCATTCTGCAACAATTTCCCCATCTCAAGTCTTGAGGACAAGGTTGTTTTTAATGGGGAGGGCATGTTAGGGACCTAACCCCTCACATAGGTAGAATAATATATTTCCATGTAATAAAGGTCAATATTAATAAGGCATAGAAATACGGAATAATAAGTCCAATGTAAGAAGACCTAATAGAAGCTTTTTCTTCTAGAAGGATCTTCCTCTAGATGGTTCTTTTGATAGACATATTTAGTATAAATATGAGTCGAGGGTATGGGAACTTTTTTCTTGGATACTATTGTAATAGAGATCTACTTTGCTGGAGGTTTCCCCCTCGAAGAGGCAAGTGAAAATTTCTCTTAGTAATCAAAGTGCTCCTTCTGGTGTTATTCTGGTATCCATTTGGTATTATTGTGGTGTTGTTCTGGTTATATTGTTGTTCATCTAGCATTTCTAGTTATTTATTTCTGTTCTGCATACTTTTTTATATCTGGAATATTACAGTACTGTTATTTAATGGTGTCCCAAAAGGAATCTCGTGTATGGGCCACCACAAACATTGCATATTCCTCCACGACCCTTTTCTCAGAGTAAGTATCCCACTAGTCTTTAACATGGGGAATGACCTTGAGGAGTGTAAAAGTGATCTTTTCCATATCAGAAAAATTGTGGACTGAAAATATCCTTCGAGAAGATCCAACCATTTATCTACAACATCTGCATCTATAAGTCCTTCAAATAATGGAATATCAAAATTTACTTGTACCTTGAAGGGGGTTTCATGGATTCTTGATGAATATGCTTCTCCTGTGGGAAACCATCGAAGGATCTACATGAAGTTGTCCATCATTTCATTCCTTTGTCACATGAGGGATTACTCGAGCAACATTTTAATAGGATCTCTTGCTCCATTATATTTATTTTCATCTCCCATGGGTTGTTGTCGGGATCGACGCGACTAATATTGTAATGGATTGATTGGTTCGAGTCCCAACTTCTTGTACCTAGACCTTGTCGGGAACATGCACGAAGAAAAATAAATGAATAGCAGACCGCTCTGATGCCACTGATCCATATTTAGGAGCGAAACGAACTGATTAAAAAACTTAATATAATAACAACAGAGATAGGAAGAATAACACAAATATCCAATGAACAATATCTTCTATTAAATAATGAAATAGGTTGAAACTATAAAACTGCAGAATTGAAACTTGCTCGAATGGTGGTAGCTATCTCTGAGAAGAAATGTGGCTGCTATGTGCATTTGTCTGATTATAATGGATTACAATGAGGCTCTAGAGGCCCTTTTCATATTATTCATGAATTCCAAAACCCTAGACATCCAAAAACCTAACCCTAGAAGGTGAAACACTAAAATTCATGTGGGCCCTATGGGTAAGTTGGTGTAAGTTGGTGTAATGAGAAATCCAGAACATTATACCCATCCAGACTGATGGTTCTTATAATTATCCATTGAAGTTGTGTAAAGTTAATATAGGGACCACAAAGCAACCTAACATAACTATGGTGGGAGATTACTGGGATGAGTAAAGTAGCCAAGAAATACATAGCTTGTTGCGGGAGTATGAGGACTTATTCCCAAAGACATTTTCAGAGATAAAAGGGATTAAAGGAGCTATGGGAGAGATGAGAATTGAACTAAAAATAGGATCAAAGCCTGTGAGGCATAGACAATATTTCCTTAACCTCAGAGTGAAAGAGAAGGTTAAGAGGGAAATAGACAAGATGTTGGAAGATGGACTTATTTTTGCAGTGTAAGAAGCATAATAGGTTAGCCCAATAGTAATCCAGAGCAAGAAAGGAACAAAGGACATTAGGGTCTGTGTAGACTAAAAAATCCTTAATTCTTCTTGTGTGCATGACCCTTTCCCAACACCTTTTACTGATGAGGTGTTAGAAAAGGTTGCGGGGAAAGAGTCTTATTCATTTACAAATGGATTTTTAGGGTATCACCAAATAAGGATTGCTGAAGAAGACAAAAGGAAGACCACATTCATAACAAAATGGGGGTCATTTGCATACAATGTAATGCCATTCAGCCTAAAGAATGCCTTTGCAGATTTTTCCCAGATTGTAATAGAATCTTTCCGAGAATTTATTCACAAGTTTATAGAAGTTTATATGGATGATTGGATGATATACAACCTTCTGAAGGAACATGTAGTGCTACTACGTCTGATGTTTGATAGATATAGGGAATTGAAGATATCCTTGAACCTTAGGAAGTGTATCTTCTATGTGCCACATCGAAATTTGTTAGGCCACATAGTATGTCGAGAAGGAGTATTGGTAGACCCAGCCAAAGTTTCATTTATTATGAACATGCCTCCACCTACGAGCACTAATAAGTTGCGCTCCACACTAGGACACATAGGGTACTATCGCAGGTTTATCAAAAGATATGCAAACATTACCGCACCTATGGAAAATCTACTAAAGAAGTTCGAAGTGTTCCAGTGGACACCAGAGTGTGATAAAGCATTCGATATCCTGAAGGAAAAGCTCAGCACGACACCTATTCTGATATTTCTGAACTAGGAAAAAAAAATTCATGTGTATGTAGACACATCAAGTATTGCCCTCGGAGTCATCTTAGCACAATCAGGAGATTGAGCCATGGATCATCCTATATATTTTTCTAGCAGGAAGTTGTCGCAAGCTGAGTGCAACTATACAACTACAGAAAGGTAGGGTTTAGCTATGATTTATGCTCTGCAGAAGTGATGGGTGTTCTATATGCACTAAAAACACACTAAAAACCCTCAATTAAATTATCAACCCGGGGTAAGTAAAATTAGAGTTGTAGAAATATATATGCCAAGGTAGAAGGGTTGGTAGTATAGTCTAACTAAGGAAACGGGATATTGAAGGGCTAATCTACTCAAGCAAAGACTATTAATGATCAAACCCTACTAAGAAGCTTAAACTATGTAACCTAAGTAACCTTTGAACGGAGGATCGATGGATAGTTCTAAGAAAGCAATTAAAAACCCTACTTAAAGAAAACTAGTTCAATCATAACAATAAGCAAAAGCAAACTATTTAAGCATAACAATAAGCAAATAACAAAAGCAAACTACTTTAACTTGCCAACCTAAGTTCAATGAACAACTACCCTATAAAATAAAATAAATAAACAAGCCAACAACTATTCTATTAAAGCAAGTAAACAAGTAAGCAAAACAACTAACTAACCTATTAAAGCAAGTAAACAAGTAAACAAGTAAGCAAAGCAACTAGCTAACCTAATAAAGAACGTAAACAACTAAATACTCTAATATAACTTCTACTGCAAGTAATCTAATTAAAACTTCTCATTAAACAACTATCTAGCCTAAGAGGCAAGTGAACTATGTTCTTAATTCAAACTTCAAAACTATCTCTAATTCATAAAAGGAAATCTACTTAATTGAAAGAAAGAGAAATTAACAACTAGTCTTGAACCTATGATAATCAAGCTACTATCTAATCTATCAAAGCAAAGACTATCTATCCTACATCAACAATAAAACTATCTCCTAAGCTATGAAAGCAAGAAAACTATTTTCTACTCCATGAAACCAAGAAACTATTTTCTAATCTATGAAATTCAAATGCATTCTATACTAATATAAGCAAACTTATACTATACTAAATTCAATCATTAACTACAACTTGAAATTGCAACCTAAATCTAAGCAAGAAATTGAATAACATACACTAAACTAGCTTTATCTTAACAATTCAAATTGCAAAAAGAGAAATGCTCATAAACATAAATTAAACATTATTCTAGCATATGACAAGTAATGAAATAAGTAAACTAGCTAACAAATAGATAAGAAAAGACTGAATAGCATTTGAATAAGCAATTTGCAAATAAAAACTAACACTATCACTATCACTATCCATCCACCGAAACCCTGTCAATGAAAGCATGAATTAAATTTCTGTCCTAAAACTCTGTTTTAACTTCTATTTCAGCATGAAGAAAGTCTATTCTACCATCTAACTACACACGAGGTTAGTGTCTAAATCCGCAAGCTTGCTTCTACTAACTAATAACTCATTGCATACTAACAAAACTCCTCATAATAACCTGCAAAACTAAGTTAAACCAATTAAATCACAAACAACAAATTAAATAACAAAGAAGTAAAATGTAATTTCATGTACATGAAATAAAATAAAAATGCATCTACGCTACTCAATCTACAAGAAAATTCATAGAATAGTTACCCAGACTGTTGGTGGCCCCCCAACAATCGTGGTTACCCTAAAAATGCACACCATGAACTTTAGCAACACAAATTCACCATTAAAACTAAAAACCCAGGTTTTACACAGTCTGACAAAATGAAAATGGCAAAACAGAGCCAAAATGGTATTTGCCTCTAACACACTACTTCTTCTACTGCTTAACAATTATTTGACCACCACAGTGGTATTTATAATGTTTACAGACCAAGTGGTCGACCACTGTAAGGTCGAACCACTTCTAAAAATATCAAATTACATTAATGGTGCCCTAATTGCCGAAATAGAGAGCCAATAATTACCCACCATAACAACCCAAAATCGAGTTGTGAAGAGTTTAGTAGCTGTAGGGGATAAGAATGAACAAAACCCATGTCTCTGATTCCCCCACCACTGGCCGCCAATGCCATAACCGCCAAATCGCCCATTGTTTTTGTGCAGGACGAGGTGCTGGACGGAGTGTCGGACCGGGTACCAAATGGAGAATTTAAAACCACAATATTATCTTAACCGATTCAAAATTTCAGGAAACGACCTACTTAGGACCTAATTGGTCATATTACGCACAAAACCCATGTGCCAATTTTTTTAGATTCCACTTCGTGCTCCCACAATTTAAGATTTAAGTTAGATGTCTATAATAGTTCCGAATGGAGTTCCAGAAGCATAAACATGATGCATTTTTGCCTTGTAGCACCAGAAAAATGCAAATTAGATCTTTGGGAACATAAAACATGATGAATTATACTCAATATTGACATCAAACATGAATCATACATACCTGGTGTAGATCATATGTTTTAGCACAAAATTCTTCAGAAAGCTTCTCCAAAACATGAAAAACACATTTGTACATTCGACAAAAGTGTCTAATAACTGTCATAAAATTGATCGTATCTCCGGCCCAACATTACCCCCACACTTAAGATTTTGTAGGTCCCACTGCAAACAAAAAGAAATTGCCCTTTATGACTAAACTTGTGAAGGAGGGGGTGGATTAGCTTTAGAAGCTTCTCCCTCTTGCCTGGGGGATTTTGAATTAGGATTTTTTTGGTGTTTTAATTGCATCTAGAGACTGTTATTGGTGGCAATACTATCATCAACCTAACTCTGTAGAGAATTCATCTTGGCTTGTAGGACAACGTTATCATGGCATGAATGACAACTTAGTGTTTCATGCTCTCTAAGTTTGAACTGGAGGGTTTGGAGTTTTTGGAGGCCGTTGATGACATGTGAGGAAGCCTTGAGATGTTTTTTATACACTTGATCCTTTAAACCATTCAAAACAACAATTTTACCTCTGCAAAATTAGTTCCAAAAGTGACTTCCCATAAGCGCAACAATTCTGGCCTGGCGAACTTGTGAAAAGTAGGTATCAAAGTGACACCTGTAACTACAAGACAGTAAAACCTGTGTAAAAACAGAAAGATATTTTTGTTTTTGAATATGTTCTTGACAAAAACCTCTCTTGGTTTTAAAAAATTCACTATCAGTTGTTAGGAAAACACGCCAAGAAAACATGACTAAAACAGGAAAAACAAAGTGTTTTATTTCTTGAAAAACTAGGCCTCTACGAGAATTGAATATATCCAAAACCATAACGTATATTTAGAATCTAAGAGAGGTTATTTTTTTTAATATGTCTTTGATAAAAAAACTCTCTTTTTTTTCAAAACTTCATTCCCAGTTGTTAGGAAAACACAAAAATAAAATATTATTAAAAGAGGAAAAGCATAGTGTTTTATTTTCTGAAAGCATAGGCCTCTAAGATGATAGAATATATCGCAAACCATAAAGTATATTCAAAAAATGAGAGAGGTTATTGTGTTCTGGTATGTTTTGAACAAAAAAATCCTCTAGGTTTCAAAATTAATTCCCCATTTGTTCGTAATCCTAGCTTGAAGTTGGTTACTCAAAACTTGCAGAAGCACAACGTGCTCTTAGCAGAAGCGCAGCGTGCTTTTAACAGAAGTGCAACATGTTCTTTGATAGGGATTTTGGAGGCCTTCCCAGAGGATTTTTGGGCTGAAAGTGGTATGGGTGGAAATTTTATGATGTCTTCTACACAATGGAACCATCAAGCACTGCAAATGCCTTCTCCAACCCTAAGAAAAACTAACTTGAAGTCAAACTGTCCAAATGTGAAAAAACCCTCCCGTAGCAATGATATTTGGGGAATTTATCTCAGATGATAACACTTGTGCATAAACTGAAGGATGTTTTTGTTCCTTGTTATATTATTGACAAAAACCTCTTTCAATATTGTCAAATTCATCTTTCTTATTTTAGAAACCAATTTTAAAGTAGAACTTTGACCAAGACAATCATTTGAAAAAATATGACAAGAAATGATGACATGACTATGATGAAAATTTATGAACTTGGATGAGTAGAGGGAGTAGTAATGGTACATAGACACACCAATGACCATTTTACAACCAAGATATGTCAAATTTTATTTGATAATTTTATTTTGAAAATATAACAATTTGACCTAATAACCCTATCAATCACATGAAAGAGTAAATTTGATCACTGGTGACTGACAGAATTGACATATACTAACAAAAGGATTGGTTTGTACTGGTAGGCATGGTGAACAGGAGAATTGTTATTTCCTGTCATCAATATAATTCAAACAACTGATCCTCTTTTCATAATCTTGGAATAAAGATGACAACAAGTAGTTAACAGTTGTAATCACTCTGTATTTGTTACACATAGTAGTTAAGTATAAGCAATCTTCTATAGCATAAAAATAAAAACACACATGATATTATAACACACACAATGATGTCAGCAGTATATAATTTAGCATACCAATATAAACAGCTGCTGATATAATATCCTAAGACTTTGTAAAAAAGACAGTATGCCAAAATTTTGACAGAAATCCTAACTCCTCTTCTCATGGGTTTTCTATACAAATGGGCAATGCTTAGCATTTTTAGCTCAGAAAACTTCCCCCAGACCAAAGATATGGCATGCCCTCGTGCCATGAATTAGAAATATGCTTCTTGGTCTTTACTGTTTTTATAGGGGGGTTAGCAATAGGCTTCTTGGGGATTGGTTACAACCTTCCTCACTTGGGAAGACATCTTCTCTAGACTCTTCAAGAAGTAAAAGGGAAAGTTACAATGTCTTATTGAACTGAAAGTGAGATAATAATTGAAATTGACAGGCTTTAAAGATGAAATATCTACCTTCACATGTAATCAATTTGGTGATGACTATGAGAGGGATGATTAGCTTCTCTTTTATCCACTCCTTGGAGTATCCCTTAGCTCCAGAAATGTTTTGAAATTCGGTTTTGAAAACCCTGTTATAGCTTGCTCTTGGAAATTGGTGGTGTTTAAATCAACGGTCTCCAACTCTTGGGATCTTTGTGGCTGAGGCAATTGATTCCTCAGAGGCCACGAACATAGTGAATAGGAGTTGAGGCAGGCTAAGAGTGTTCCATTGTTGTTTATTTTGCCACCATGCTCACTCAATCCACTTGCATAGAACATGTAATGTCCAACCTACAATGAAGCTTGTAACAAAAATATAATGTCAAACCTACAATGAACAACCTGTAACAAAAATAAACCAACAGAGTGGTCTGTTAAGGACATATACAACAATTTATAGCACACGAGAGTTTAGCACTTCAAAATAAAATGACTGTTGACGTAATAACCTATATCATGAAAATAATACAAAATTTTACAAAGATTTACTTCTTCTAGGAAATGTTATCATTTGTCAACTCATGAACCCCTCCCCCACACCTAAGTATTATGACACCTCACACTAAAAAATATAGGAAACTAATAAGTTCTCTCAATAGCCAAAGATTTACAGATTGTTAAGTGTAGAGATAAATTTCACAGATTGGTTTGACGAGATGGTTAAAATATGGCCCCACCTATAGGATAAGAGATCCTATATATAGATAAGAAGAGGTAGGCAAGAGAGTTTCAAGATAGTCTCAGAGTTAGTTCCCAATGGAAAGTTTATGGAGTTCATTAACCTTAGCTTAACCATACATACTTCATGTCATATTTTTCTTGCAAGTAATGTCGTACATCAAAACAAGTTTAAATTTATTATTTATTTTTTGTCAGATTACCATCCTCGCTAGGTAGAATGCCCTGCTGCCAACAAGCCTCTTCAGTACTCCGACGGGTTTAGCTAGTCATACCACAAGACGGTAGCCACTGCTAGTAGACCTATTCAGTATCCTGACGGGTTAGCCTCTTACACCCTCAGAGACTGGCCCTCCATCTTTTAATATTTTAGTATAAGTTTTCTTTATGCAAGAAGATGGGGGGACAACTCTGAAAACAACTTTTTCTTTCCTTTTACTGGGATGCTATTTATGTTAGAGGATGACTTTCCATTATATATATTCCTTAGTGATTGTCCTAATGTAAGGGGTACTTAAGAGGATGTGGCCTATCTAAAGATATGATATAATCAAGCTATTTAGTGTGTAGTGGATGGTACCATTGAGAAAGAACAGAAAGGTATCTCTAGGCTCAACTCACTTTCTTCTCTTTTAAGTTATTGTGATGTTTCCATGACTAAACGCTAATCAGACCTCCTTGTTACTCTTTAATAAATATACTTTACTCACTTACTCAGGTTTCTTGGGAAAAATGTACGAGAGACCTCTAAGCTTGATGGTTACGGTATCACTTCCTTATATAGTGCTGAAGTTTTTCAAGAGCAACTTCTTTTTAGAATGCCTTAAGAAAAAGAAGATGAAAGTATTTGCAAAAATATGGCTAATTATAGCAAGTCATTATTCATTTGATGCTTAGCAGACAACAAGGTTCAAATATAACAATGTTTTTGAAGAAATTCCTTCTTTTATATTTCCTTGGAATTGTCTACCCTTGGTGATATAAATACCTACAGAGATCTTTAAAACTGTTTGCAAAAACCACACTCTAAAACTAATGAGATCAATGAGATCAATTCATAGGAACATGTATCTCATAGTTCTTTTATTAAAATAAAATGTAAAATGAGGCTGCATTAGACTTTAAGATAAACTAACAACATGCAACTTTTATTTACTATCCTACCTTACCTAAAAAGAAAGGGAAAATCTGTATTCAAGTGTAAGGACTCTTCCAATGTAACCATGTGTGGAGCAGGATAAGAAACATACTCATATCCATATATGAAAAAGTTACCCCAGTGATTACCTGGATATGAAGAAACAACCAACCTACTTGTTTGGGAATCAGAGGGTGTTGAAGAAGAGAATAATATTGTGGCCTGATGACCTCTTGAAACCAAATTTCAATGTAATCTTGATGTTTATCAATAATAATTTCTACTCTCTCCTTCATCATGCTATGCAGATCCTCTTCTTCTAGATGAATTATTTTTGAAGTACATAAAGGATCTAATGAGATGGATGTTGAGAACTCCTCATTCTCAGGTCTTAATTATTGCTCTCCACTAGGTGTAGTCCATAATTTTTCAGTTTCCTTTGAATTTTGAGAAGGAAAATCATTTTGTAGCTCATAGGACCTTGATTCTTCTAATATTTCTGGAGAGGTTTTCAAGTTCTTGGCTATTGTCAAGATGTGTTCTTCTTGAGAAGAAGAGATCCCAACTATTTCTAGGATTTGAGAAAGTTCCCTCAGGCTAAAAGTTGCTTTTGATTTCATCTTTCCATTTGATAAAACTTGGTTGACACAAAGATGATGTCCACAAGGTTAGGATCTCCCGATGATGGTAAGTAAACAAAGGTTGTATTGTTTGGTTTTGCAGAAGGCTCGAGTGGTCTTGCCTCCTGTCCCACTATTATTGGTGCTTCAATTTTCTGTTTTCTAGTGCTCCCTGTGTTAGTCTCTTCAGAGACAACTTTAGCTCTTTGGGTTGAGCTAACTCCCGTTTTTTAGTATCGGTCTGGGGAGTTTATGAGTGGAATGTTCCTTCCCCCAAAAAGGTCGAAAGAAACCTTGGTTGAAAGGTCTGATTTAGATTTAATGTGTCTACCTTTTAGGTCTCTAGGTCTATTCATGAAAGAAAAAGAAAACAAAAAGAAAAACTACCATTGGGTTTGGGGGAGCTTGCAATAGCAGATGCACAGGTTCTTACCTCTCATCTTAAAGTCCCCACACCACCAATCTAATGCTAAGGTCTAGAAATGATCTGTTTCCTAACTATTTCCTACCTTGAGACAACTCCCCAACAACGACGCCAAAAATGATGGGTTTTCTATATGCACTAAAAAAACACTAAAAACCCTCAATTAAATTGTCAACCCAGGGTAAGTAAACTTAGAGTTGTAGCAATATATATGCCAAGGTAGAAGGGTTGGTAGTATAGTCGGACTAAGGAAACGAGATATGAAAGGGATAATCTACTCAAGCAAAGACTACTAATGATCAAACCCTACTAAGAAACTTAAGCTATGTAACCTAAGTAACCTTTGAACGGAGGATCGATGGATAGTTCTAAGAAAGAAATTAAAAACCCTACTTAAAGAAAACTATTTCAATCATAACAATAAGCAAAAAAAAACTATTTAAGCATAACAATGAACAAATAACAAAAGCAAACTACTTTAACTTACCAACCTAAGTTCAATGAGAAACTACCCTATAAAAGAAAATAAATAAACAAGCCAACAACTATTCTATTAAAGCAAGTAAACAAGTAAGCAAAACAACTAACTAACCTATTAAAGCAAGTAAACAAGTAAGCAAAGCAACTAGCTAACCTATTAAAGCAGGTAAACAACTAAATACTCTAAGATAACTTCTATTGCAAGTAATCTAATTAAAACTTCTCATTGAACAACTATCTAGCCTTAGAGGCAAGTGAACTATGTTCTTAATTCAAACTTCAAAACTATCTCTAATTCATAGAAGAAAATCTATTTAATTGAAAGCAAGAGAAATTAACAACTAGTCTTGAACCTATGATAAGCAAGCTACTATCTAATCTATCAAAGCAAAGACTATCTATCCTACATCAGTAATAAAACTATCTCCTAAGCTATGAAAGCAAGAAAGCTATCTTCTACTCTATGAAAGCAAGAAACTGTTTTCTAATCTATGAAATTCAAATGCATTCTATCCTAATATAAGCAAACTTTACTATACTAAATTCAATCATTAACTACAACTTGAAATTGCAACCTAAATCTAAGCAAGAAATTGCATAACATAAACTAAACTAGCTCTATCTTAACAATTAAAATTGCAAAAAGAGAAATGCTCATAAACATAAATTAAACACTATTCTAGCATATGACAAGTAATGAAATAAGTAAACTAGCTAACAACTAGATAAATAGCATTTGAATAAGCAATTTGCAAATAAAAACTAACACTATCACTATCCATCCATCGAAACCCTGTCAAAGAAAACATGAATTAAATTTCTGTCCTAAAACTCTATTTTAACTTCTATTTCAGCATGAATAAAGTCTATTCTACCATCTAACTACACATGGGGTTAGTGTCTAAATCCACAAGCTTGCTTCTACTAAATAATAACCCATTGCATACTAACAAAAATCCTCATAATAACCTACAAAAACTAAGTTAAACCAATTAAATCACAAACAACAAATTAAATAACAAAGAAGTAAAATGTAATTTCATGTACAGGAAATAAAATAAAAATGCATGTACGCTACTCAATCTACAAGAAAATTCATAGAATAGTTACCTAGACTGCTGGTGCCCCCCCAAGCATTCGTGGTTACCCTTCAAATGCACACCACGAACTTCAGCAACACAAATTCACCATTAAAACTAAAAACACAGGTTTTACACTGTCTAGCAAAATGAAAATGGCAAAACAAAGCCAAAATCATATTTGCCTCTAACACACTACTTATTCTACTGCTTAACAATTACCTGACCACCACATTGGTATTTATAATGTTTACATACCAAGTGGTCGACCACTGGAGGGTTGAACCACTTCTAAAAATATCAAATTACATTAATGGTGCCCTAACTGTTGAAATAGAGCGAGCCAATAATCACCCACCATAACAACCCAAAATCGAGTTGTCAAGAGTTCAGTAGCTAGAGGGGATAAGCACGAGAAAAACCCATGTAATCTGATTCTCCCACCACTAGCCTGCAATGCCATAACCACCAAATCACCCACTATTTTTGTGTTGGACGAGGTGCTAGATGGAGTGCCGGATCGGGTATCAGATACATAATTGAAAACCAAAAAATTCTCTTAACCCATTCATAATTTCAGGAAATGACTCACAATGAACCTAATTGGGCATATTACGCACAAAACCCATGTGCTGGATTTTTCAACTTCCACTTCATTCTCCCACAATTTAAGATTTAAATTAGCTGCTTGTAATAGTGCCAAATGGAGTACCAAAAGCAAAAACGTGATGCATTTTTTCCCTGTAACACCAGAAAAATGTGAATTAGATCTTTGGGAACCTAAAACATGATGAATTATACTCAATATTGACATCAAACACAAATCATACATACCTGGTGTAGATCATATTGTTTTAGCACAAAATTCTTCAAAAAGCTTCTCCAAAACATGAAAAACACATCTGTACATTCGACAAAAGTGTCTAATAACTGTCATAAAATTGATCATATCTCGGGCCCAACAAGAATTTTAGACATTACTTGTTAGGATCTCATTTTAAGTTCTTTACTTATCATTCGTCATTAAAATATCTTGTTAACAAGCCTGTTCTGGAAGGAAGAATCTGTCGGTGGTTGTTACTGTTTCAGGAATTTTCATTTGAAGTGACCATTAAACCTGAAAGATGTAATGTAGGGCCTGATCACCTGTATAGATTAGAGTCAGGAGAAAGTGGTGGAGAAGTCGATGATCAAATCCCATATGCCAACCTATTCTGGGTTGAGGCCATACCAGAATATCTGGAAGACATAAGAACCTTCTTAAGTATAGGGCCCTACCTAGAAACGTACTCCACAACTCAGAAATGTCATATGGTGGTTAGAGAAACAGAATATCAATTGATTACAAGGAAATTGTATAAGTTGGGCCTAGATAGCATCCTTAGGAGATGTGTTTTAGATCATGAAAGACAAGACATACTGTGAGAGTTCCACAGTGGTGTTGCGGGAGGTCATGTTGGAGGAAAGGACACTATGTATAAAGTCGTCCAAGATGGACTATAGTGGGCCACACTCTTCAAATATGAAAATTCATATGCTAGATCTTGCGACTTCTTTCAAAGAGTGGGAAAGCCATCACGATGAGATGAATTTCCTCTTCATCCAGTTCGAGCTCTGTAGGCATTTGAGAAATGGGCAGTTGACTTCATTGGGATGATCAACCCCACAACTAAGCATTCAAAGGATAGGTATATTATTACTGCAACTGATTACCTTACACGTTGGGTGGATGCAACATTTGTTCAGGATTGTTTGACCGATATTGCTGCTAGGTTCATTTTTGAAAATATTATCACTCGGTTTGGATGTCCTAGGAGTCTGACTAGTGATTAGGGTGGTCATTTTATCAGTAGTACAATGACAAAGCTTACAACAGAGTTATTGATCCAACATCATAAAAGTATCCCCTACCATCCAAAAGCCAATGGCATAGTGGAGGCATTTAACAAGATTCTGGAGAGAGGATTAACGAAGGTTTGTTGTGCAAACAAGGAGGATTGGGATGACAGAGTCCCAACAATTTTATGGGATTACAAGACAACCACAAAGAAACTCCACATGTATACTCCATTTCATCTAGTCTATGGGAAAGAGACTGTGGTACCTGCTGAATTCATTACTCCGAGTCTATACATTGCACAAATTACACACATGTCGGAGGATGAATCAGATGTGCAGAGACTTATGGAATTGCAGGAACTGGAAGAGACTAGGTTTTTACTAAAATTCCATCAATTAGTTGAGAAAGCAAGGAAGAAATCTTGGCATGACAGACACATTAATACCAAATCATTTGTGCAAGGAGATAAGGTTCTAATTTATGACATTCGATACTAGAAACATCCACGTAAGTTACGCATGCATTGGTTTGGACCATTTATAGTTGTGGAGATCCGACCTTCTGGAGCAGTCAGACTCACACAACTTGATGATGTACTTCGGCCAGGATGGGTGAATGGTGCTCTCCTAAAACCCTATATATCTCAAAATTGAGATGAAGGACTATTTCTCTAGTGAAAAGGAGCATGTATAGTAGTTATATTTGATTTTTTGCAATTTCTATGAATTCAATTAATAAATTTGAAGTGTGCAGTATTGTGCTGCGACATTTATTTCATTTTTTTCCATCTAAGTGTTGTTTGATGTAGAACTTCTTACTCAGCAGTGTAGGATCAGAAGTGCCACAAATATATTAATGAAAACCATTAAATGGGATAGGGACCCCTTTGTGGTTGGAGGGAGAGAGAATCTGGACACAATACTAATCCATGTGCCACACGAACACAGTACATTTATAACCCTTATTACCGCTACAGTAACCCATCCAAATTCTGTTAAACCATAAATATGTGATATGCAAAGATGCCATTGGTATTCATGCCAAGATTATTATCTGTTAAATGGAAAGGTTTGGAGTCGACCACATCCCTGACCAACTTGAATAGTAAATTCCAGAATCACCCAATAAAATTTACCCTGTTAACCAGTCCCGTCGGACAACTCATACCCAAGTTGCATCTATAGGGTAATGATGAATAGCCTTAGCAGTTATTATAGAACTTTCCAGCGAAGCCCGAGTATAAGGTTCCGTGAACTCGGTGTAGGATGCATTGTTTCCCAGAAAGAACTTAACAATTTGCGAATTCTGAATTATGATCAAGCCAGTGCAATCCCTCGGCCCTCAGTCACAATCCCAATCCCAATTTATCCTATTGCAGTGTGTGACCATTAAAAATCACCATGCCGAGAGATATAGGGAGCAAAAGTGTTGTTTCGAAGGATGCAGTACCAGACGAGCCCTGTGACCCCTCGGTCGAGATCATGGGTGATCTCAAAGGGAAGGTCGAACAAGTCAGGCTCCTTGACCTCAACCTGATAGACCAGGTTATGTTCCCACAGATGAACATTAATGTCTTCTAGAGTGTCTCTCTTGACGAGTTGGGAGGAATGCAGTTCATGCCAAAGCCCGAGTTCATTAATCTGTTTAACTCTACAATTTTGAACCTCATGGATTTTCTACTTTTCGTCACCGCTAGAGAGTTTGAGAGATGTACCAAGTCTCTCATTAGCAGGGTACATGATAGAATATTGTGGTTGGATAAGAAGTACCCAATTCATGCAGAGGATATCCAAAAACTGACTGGATTATTGCTCAAAGGAGAGGATGTCTCCAAAGGATTTTAGGGTCCCAGTAAACATGGAAAGAAGAAGGGGGAGCTCATTTTATATGATTGATTTCATACACAGAGGGGGGGGGGGTGAACAACCAAGATCGACCACATTCTACCCAAGACGGTCAAGACTGCTTGCTATGTAATTGCTAGCAAGGTCATGCGGTTGTATTACAAAGGAGAGTGTACATTGGATGCCCTATCAATGGCATATTTTTGTGCCAATGGTGCTGTCTTCAATTGGTGCAACTATTTACTAGAAGAACTCCTGGTTGCTTGAGAGGAAGCACAAGAGAAGGGTGGCACTTTCACCTATGACTACTTGTTGGTTGCATTCACAATGTTGAAGTGGATGCCACCCGCAGGAATACCACTATCGCCAATAGATAAGGGGAGGTTGGAAAAGATGTTCGAGCCCCTGCACTCAAGTTCAAACTCGTAGAATACTTCCTTCAACAACATGACATTCTCCAAATGGTACAACAGGTTGCTAGACGCAACTCAGAGGTTTCACATTCCGCAGGAATTTCTCAACTGCAACACGTGAAACATTGCATTCAACATGAACCGCCACCATACATTTGTATAGCCAAGGCATGTCAACTGAGAAGACTTCCACTTGTTCATGCTATCATTTTACTTAGATGAGGAGGCCTTCGATAAGGAGGTCATGTCATGGCCTAGATTCAAACAAAACCTGTGCAAGTCGGGGATGCACTACCTTCTTCCTACGAAACTGCTGAAGAAAATGGGTCAGGAAGCAGGGGTAGGACCAAGCTTGAGCTTGGAGGAATAGAAGATAGAATCCCCCGTATAGACATATTCATACGAGGAGGAAGAAATACAACTGCTTGAGCGCAAAAATATAACATTACCCATGTTCCCACAACTTCCAGATCAAGCCATGTTGAGAGGTAAGGATGTCAATGAAATTCTCAGTGTTTCCTTTATCAGATATCCAATGGCTAAGAAACACAGGAAGAGAATCTCCCCAAGTAAGGTTATGAACCCCCAGCCAATGTCATCCACCATTCCTCGCACTCGCTTAGCGGCTCGAGCATCCCAAATTATAGATATCCAGGATGAACTTGAGCCTAACACCACTCCATCCACCACCATCTTCACTGAACAACCCCCATCACCATGTAGAGGGGGGGGCACAGAACCAATATTGACCATGTTCTACCCGAGATGGTTAGGATCACTTTCTATGTAATTGCTAGCAAGGTCATGCAGTTGTATTACAAAGGAGAGTGTACATTGGATGCCCTATCAGTGGCAGATTTTTGCGCCAATGGCGCTGTCTTCAACTGGTGCAACTATTTACTAGAACAACTCCTAGTGGCTTGCGAGGAAGAACAGGAGAAGGGTGGCACTTTCACCTATGACTACTTGTTGGTTGCATTCACAATGCTGAAGTGGATTCCACTCGTAGGAAGACCACTGTCGCCAGCAGATAAGGGGTGGTTGGAAAATATGTTCGAGCCTTGGAACTCAAGGTTAGACTCAGAGAATACCGCCTTCAACAACATGCCTTCTCCAAATGGTACAACAGGTTTCTAGATGCAACTCAGAGGTTTCTAGACGCAACTCAGATGTTGCGCATTCCACAATAATTGCTCAACCGCAACACACGAAACATTGCATTCAACATGAACCGCCACCATACATTCATATTGCCAAGGCATGTCAATCGATAAGTCTTCCACTCATGCATGCTACCATTTTACTTAGATGAGGAGGCCTTCGACAAGGAGGTCATGTCATGGCCCAAAGTCAAATGCAACCCATGCAATTTGAGGATGCACTAACTTCTACCTGTGGAACTACTAAAGAAAAGGGGCCAGGAAGCAGGGGCAGGACTAAGCTCGGGCCTAGAAGAATAGAAGAAACAAGCCCCTGTATAGATGGATTCATACAAGGGGGAAGAAATGCAACCATTGGAGCACAAAAAAAGAACATTACCCATGTTCCCACAAATTTCATAGCAAGCTGTGTTGACAGGTAAGGATGTCAACGAAATTCTCAGTGCTGCATTTATCAGAGACCGAATGTCTAAGAAACCCAAGATGAGGATATCCCCAAGTAAGGTTATGAACCCCCAGCCAATATCATCCACCATTCCTTGCACTCGCTCAGTGGCTCGAGAAACCCACATTATAGATATCCATGATGACCCTGAGACGACATCACTCCATCCACCACCATTGTCACTAAACAACCCCCATCACCACCATAACCATTCCATCACTCAACCAACATGCCATTTTCAATACTTATTCATATGCATTTTCAGGATATTATTACTTTTCCTGCTAACAATGTTTTACAGGAACAAGCTGAACATGCACCTTCCCAACATGAGAGATGGAATTCCTATTCAAGTGCATTTGTTGCAACTCTAGCCATTTATACAACTCCCGCTGCTGCAACTCTGTAAAAACTCAACGATCAACCATACAACTATCGTGAGGGAACGACCAGTCAACCAACAACCACTCGAGAATACGATGAGGGAAATTGGGCATTAGAACAAAATGGATAACTCAACCACCACTTGTTGTGGATTATTTAGTCAGAACACACTTGATTTTTACCTCCTTTGGAAAATTTAGTGTAACAAGATGAGATAGCCTTGATTCTCGTGGTTGTCCATCAATTTTCTCAGCTCATTTAGGAATAAGCCATTTTTTATAAATACACTTTCTCTTCCTGAGTTGAGGGACAGAGGAATATCAACATATAGTTTGTAAGATGGAATTGTATTGAAGCTACATATTTCATCTTAATAAAAGTTTTGTTATGTTCCTGTTCAATTGATGGAATGTTGATCGTTTAGCGTCTCCTACATTCTTAGACCAATACCTCATCTAAGGAGGTAGGACCCCCTCCTTAGCTCGGTACTGGGTGTGTATCTTCTAAATTGTAGAAGTAGTCTTAGTTTCATTTCTATCTTTTAAATTATTTCCAACAATTCCTTCATTAACATCGTACTATAATTGTAGCATTTTCCATTACTGTATCTTTTTATTGTTGCGATTCAGAGTTCACATTGCTGAGTTTTATTTCCTAATTCATGTGTGAATATTTATAACATCTTTTCCATAATTTCATTTATTTCTAGCAATTCCTCTATTAAACTTCTAACCGATTGTTGCAGCTTAGCGTTGGTGTTGCAGGGTATTGTCTCTTTTCAAATTGATGAGTGTGTAGTTTTTGTCTCTTTTCCCTATTTTCATTTATTTCTAGCAATTCCTCTATAAACATTGTGCTATCACTCTGGAATTTTCTCGACACTGTAATTTTGTTGCCTCTATCCCATGTTAATGTTGTAAAACCTTGTCTTTTGATTGGTTAGGACAACAATGACATCTTTTATTCACTTTCATTTATTTCCAGCTATACATACTTAAAATTTGTTCTTGTTGCAGTTCTATTTGTTATAACTCACGTTGCTGTAATTCGTGTCGTTGTGACCAGTGTTGCTACAGCTCTAGCCACTGCTATTCTACATCTATCTTTCTAGTTGACAATCATGTTGTTTGAAAATTAAGATATTTCATTCCATTTGTTTATAAGGATAGTGTTTTTTTATCCTTGTATCTTAAGGTTTGTTCTATCTTGATGCATAAATTGTAAGACATCTGTCACATTAATCAAGGTCATCATAATACTTGAGCAAGTCACCTTTATTTTTCCACAAGTGTGATTTACTTTCCTGCAAGTGTGATTTACTTTCCTGCAAGTGTGATTTACTTTCCTGCAAGTGTGATTTACATTTTCACAAGGGTGATTTACTTTCCTACAAGTGTGATTATTTTCCCTGCAAGAGTGATTTACTTTTCTGTAGTGTGTCATTTACTTTCCTACAAACGTGTGGATTTGATATAGCTTAATTCAATGACTTGTTAAAGCATCCTAAAATATTTCTTTGTGACAATCATTTAAAAGTACTACAACTCATTAGAAATCACAACAATATACTTGCATATACGGTGCATGATAGTTTGTAAGTTCAATTACCACCTCGGATTGATAATTAAATGTGCAAATATTCAGTTTCTTACTAAATTAATTAGGAAGTGATTAAAAAGTCCTTCATTTTTGGCATTGTTTCCAGGGAACTGTCAATAATAAAGTTGTTGTTTTTCTCTTGTTTAGATTTTCATTACTGATCCGGAAAATTTTCGGCATGAAATGAGAGTGCAGATAAACACAGAAATATTCAGAGTTATTGCAAGAGATACAACAATATAACATAGATGTATCATAAATATAACAAGAGTCATAGATATACAGTAATACACATTTTCTATTAATTAAATAAATGTACAAAGACTGTAAAAATACAGAGTGAAAGACTCACTAGAATGGTGGCAGCTTATCTCTGAGAAGAGATGTGACGACTACTCACATTCAAAAGAATATTATCATTAGAATGAGGCTATGAGGGCCTTTTTAACATAAGGAAAATCCAAAACCCTAACCCTGGAAGATGAAAATACAAAAGGTTTGTGGGCCCCAATGGAGGTAGTTGATAAGTCAACTACCCAGGGGTGTAACTTTTGCATATGATCTTCGTTTGGGGCTCTTGATACACCGTTAGAAATATCTATACGAGGAATACAACTTTTGTGTGAGCAACATCGAAATATTGTCCATGTTGCTCCCTGTTTCCCCAAAAAATGTCGTTTAGGGCCTCAAAATAACTCTGGAAGTTCAGGTACCGAAAAACTGCCAAAAATAGTAAATTACCAAAATTGCCAGAAAACTGTTTTGAGCCAGTTGGAAAAGGTGGGTGGCCGCCGATATCCACCTGGATCAATCCTCCCTCCTTAGGAAGCAATGGTCTCCATTGCGTTGAGTGCTCGGGGGAGAGGGAAAAACATTTCTTGAATCTGGATCTTGATGAGCTGCTTGCCTTGTTGGGGAAGTTGCACTACTTAGTTTGTGGAAGTCTATCATGAACATGTTGAGGTTGAGGTTGTTCAACAAGTCAAGCTACATGAGAGGATGGTGTGCAAAAGGAATCTTTGCGCTTTGCTGCAACCTTGTCGACCTGCTTCTGTTGGATAGAAGGTGCTTGGGGCGAGGTTGTAGTGGTTGCAGTGTCCTTCTGTTCCCCTTTTGAACAAATTGTGAAGAAGCTAAATTTTTTAGTATGAGATAATACCTTGCGAAATTGTTTAGGTGGAACAATAGTCAGAACTACCTCTGGTATTCTGTAGAGATGACCCCTTAGAGAAACAATGACACTGCGGGGTCGAGACTCATAAACAACATGGCGTTTCCACATATATGGCTAGCCCAAGAGAACATCACAGACATCAAGTGGGGAAACATCACATAATACCTCATCCTTGAAGGGTTGGATGTTGTATGACAATCGACACTGCTGGCTGACACGAAGATCTCATCCTTGGAAAAGCCACCCAGTGTTGTATGGCTGCAGGTGTCGTGTTGTCGACAATACCAACTGTTTGATGACCTCTGCTGAGATGAGGTTCCTATGACTTCCTCTATCAACAATAAAATGCAGTAGGGTCCCCTTCACCCACATCTATGAATGAAAAAGTCACTCCCCCTCTTCTGGATCTATTGGTTCTTCTGGTTGAATTGTTGCGGTCGCGACAATAGAAGTGGGGTCTACATCAATGATCTGTCTTTTACCAGTATTTTCAAAATCATATTCTGAATCAGGGTTTGACTCCTTGTCTTTGATCTCGGCCACCAATTACTGTTTTGAACAACATTCATCGGTGTTGTGCCAGGGGATTTTGTGGAAATCTCACCATTTTCTGGTGTCCTTCTTTGTCTTCCTGTGACCCTTCTTTTCCTGTGGATTGAACTGGTTTTCAGGAAGTTGTTTGTTAGGGACGTCTTTCTCATACTTTGGTTGTTGCGGATTTGCAGATCTGTACTCCCATTTTTTTTGGTGCTTAAATTTCTGATCGATTTTAACAACATATCGATAAGCAGAACCAAGTGATGAGATGTCCAGAAAATCCATTTCAGTTTGGATGTATCTGTGTAGAGCCCCATGATATTTTAGAACCAAATGTCGCTCAGAGTCTTTGATACCCATCTTAGTGCACAAGGTATGGAAGGTATTGGTGAACTCTGGAACTGCTTGGTCCCTCTCTTGCCGTAGTGTGGTCCATCTCATGTATTGGTCCTCATAGTTGTCAACAGAGTAATACTGTTCCTTTACCACATCCACAAAACAATCCCAAGTGGGCTCGGCCCCATATATTCCAGAATCCTCTGTGGAAATCTTCTCCTAGTAATTTTCCCACCAATGTTTGACATGGGGGAGAGATTTAAAGAGTGTGAAGGTGATATTTTCTCTGTCGAAAAAATTGTGAACAGAGAAATAACCTTCTAGCAGGTTTAACCATTTGTCTAGGGCATCCGCATCTATCTGACCTTCAAATATGGGAATATAAAAATTAACCTGTACCTTGAAAGGAGAGGTTCTTCCACAGTGGTATTTTGATGAAGATGCGCATGTTTCTATCGACAAACGTTGAAGGATGTGGGAAAAATTCTCCACCATTTCGTTCCTCTGTCGCGTGAGAGCTTGCTCAAGCAACAGATTGATAGGATTGTCTACTCCATCATTTTTATTGAGGGTTTCTTGGGTGTACGAGAGATATTTCCTCAAGATAGACAAGATCGAGACCCAACTTGCTATACTCGGACCTCGTCGGGGACATGCACTGAAAAAGCGATCAAGAGTAGCCTGCTCTGATACCATTGATCCAGATTATTTTCGAAACGAAATGAGAGCGGCGATAAACATAGAAATATTCAGAGATATTGCAAGAGAGACAAAAATATAACAAATATATATCATAAATATAACAAGATTCATTGATATACAGTAATACACAATTTCTATTAATGAAATAAATGTACAGAGACTGTAAAAATACAGAGTGAAAGACTCGCTAGAATGGTGGCAGCTTATCTCTGAGAAGAGATGTGACAGCTATTAGAATTCACAAGAATATGATCATTAGAAAAGGCTCTAAGGGCCTTTTTAACATAAGGAAAATCCAAAAACCTAACCCCGGAATATGAAAATCCAAAAGGTTTGCGGGCCTCGATGGAGGTAGTTGATACGTCAACTTCCCGGGGGTGTAAATTTTTCATACAATCTTTGTTTGGGGCGCTCAATACACCGTTAGAAAGATCTATCTGAGGAATACAAATTTTTTGTGAGAAACATCAAACTTTTTTCCATGTTTCTCCCCGTTTTCCCAAAAACCGTCGTTTAGGGCCTCAAAACAGCTCCAGAAGTTCAGGACCCAAAAAATTGCCAAAAATAGTAAATTACCAAAATTTCCAGAAAAATGTTTTGAGCCAGTGGGAAAAGGTGTGTGGCCACTGATATCCACCTGGATCATCAACAAGGTAGATTTATTATTTCATTAAAAATTCCTTGTAAATCTAACAGTGCAGGTTACTCTTAAGAGGGAAAGGAGCAGAGTCAGTCGAACTATTTGTCACCTACAACAAGTTCCATTTCCAAAAGCAGACCTAAAACCTCCACTCAAGAATCTGAGACCATACAAGGTTATATGCACATAGAGGTTCTACTTTCATAGAAACTAATCAGTGGACAATACCACTTTGGGGAGTTCATCTTTTCTAAGGCACCTTCAGAGACAAAGGAAAATCCTTAGAATAAAATGGAACATGAAACTATCAAGGAAGAAACCTCTTCCATCAGATTTCCAATTAGAGGATCCTTACACCTTCCTCTTCAAGTTTCATGTACTTTGCAGGAGTTATGATTATGTGTCGGATTCCCAAAGATTGAATATTTTCCGTTCCACACTCAAGAATGTTGCACTACATTGGTTCATGGGCAATGGAAAGGACAACATCAACACATGGGAATAGATGACAAAGAAATTTATTGAAAATTATGAAGGTTATTGTAAGGTAAAGAAAGGAGGGAGGAAGTTTTCAGGATGAAACAACATGAAGATGAGAGATTTGAGGATTATATCAAAAGGTTCAACTATAATTTGTATATAGAGATTTATATACCAAGACATGACATGTCTTACTCCCGAGAGGAATCCAAGATGATTGCATTGAACTTCTCAACCTCGTGGATGAATAATATATATCTCTGTTATAATATGATTCTATATTGGAACTTTGTCACAAATATTCCAGAGGCACTTCACAAACAAGAAAAGGACCAAGAGATATATTAACGAGAATTGGAAATACCACTAGACATTGAGTCTTAAGAGTAGATATTAGGAACATGTTAGAAGAATTCAAGGCGGATATACTTAGTTCCTTGAGCTCCCAATTGGATACACTGCAAATGAAGAAGAAGAAAGAATATACATAACGAGATTTGGATGTCTTTTGCCCGAAGAGCAGAATAAAGCACCTATGGAAAGAATATCCATTGGATTAAATTGAGGTTTATGGAATATGTAGTGAGTACCATTCTACTTGCAACTGTCCATCCTTACCAGGACTTAAAGATATCTATCAGAAAGTTGAGGAACTAGAGCGACTATGCTTTGTCTCTCATAAGCGACCATGACAACCCAGCCATCAAGGTATGATTCAAGACCAATCTTAGTACTTTAATTCATATTGGGATAATCCTTTCATTTAGTATACTTCTCAACCATGGATTCTGCCAACACAACAATGGATGGCTCTTCCTCCTCCTCCTCCTCCAAACTAGTTATGCAAACAGGGGTGGATAAATCTCACTTTAGGAGGCCCTCAACAGGAAATGGCGCAATGACCCATGCAACTTTTCCCCCCTCCCCAGATGAAGGAATCCACATCAACCCCTCCTTGATCAGAATTACCTACACAACCCATCACTAACCCATATATTGGAAGGCCAACCCAACCAATGCAAGCTGTTGGACTTGCTACTTACCCCACCTATTCCATCTCTTCCCTAGACTGAAATGATATCCACCTTTGATCTGGGAAGACAAAAACTAAGGACCAACCTCCTATTCATATTAAATATTTGAATGAGGAAATCCATAATGAAGAGCCAGAACAAAAATAATCTCACAAACCTTTAAAAGTTGATCATTCTCACCATGAACTTCAAAACCCACCCTATCTAGAAATATTAAACCTAGAAAAACCTTTTACACAACCTAAGTTTGACTTCTTGGGGGAACTCAAGAATGTGTGTGTTAAATTACCATTATTTGAAGGCATAAAGGATGTTCCTATCTACTCAAAATAATTACAAGAACTTTGTTTAAGGAAAACTGGTAGAAAATGAAAGGATCCCCAAACTGTTTATGTTATGGGTAAACTATCAGACTTAATCATGGGGGGAGTTATCATAGCCAAATACTCTGACCCTAGAAGTATGGTATTTAATGTGCATGTTAATAACACACTCATTAGCAACACATTAATCGACCTTGATGCTACCATTAATGTTATGACGTGCGACACCATGCAAGTATTAAGACTCACGGGCCTTAGGGAAACCCAAACCATACTCCAACTTACTGATATATCAACTATCAAACCAAAGGGTATCTTAGAATATGTAGTGATATCCATATATCCATGGGAATATCCTGTCGAATTTATGGTCCTACAACCCAAAACCTCTTTGGGAGGGTATCCTTTAATTCTACGAAGGACTTGGTTGGCCACTACTGATGCTTAAATCAGTTTTAGGTCAGGAAATAGGACCATCTCCCATGGGACCTCTACAAAAAAAATAACCCTCCATCCTCTTTCCAAATCCAACATAGATTTCAAACACCACTCTGGGTCGATAGAGAATATAGTGATGAATAAGGAGAAGTTCATCAAGTCCTGTCTATAGATCAATACTTATCCATAAGAGAGAAAACTAAGGACAATGAAATCAATGATTTCATAGCCTCTTCCTCTTCCTCATCCAACTCACATGTTATTGAGAATGTTATGCAACTAGAAACATAGGCTTCTCTAGCCTCAACAAGCATCTCACATGTAGAACACGAATCCCTACCAGAAAAATATCAAGGGTCCTCCATAGAAACCATAGAAATCAACTGTGGGAAAAACTTAAAATCAAACAGGGACTAATTGAACAACAAAAAGAGTGAGTGGTAAATATGCTACAAAATCATAGTGATGCCTTCACCTTAGACTACTCTAACATGAAGGGAATCCATCCTGACTTATGCACACATCACATATATATAGACCCATCCACCAACCTTAGCGTCAGGTGAATCCAACACAAAAGGACATAGTTGAGGAAGAGCTACAAAAATTGCTTGCAACCAACTTTATCTATCCAATTTATGACACCTAATGGATCTCCCCTCTAGTCATGGTACCAAAGAAAAATGGTAAATGGATAATTTGTGTGGACTATAGAGAACTTAACAAAGAAATACACAAGGACCATTTCCCACTTCCATTCATTGACCAGGTCCTGGATATGTTAGCAGGGAAGAAATACTTTTTCTTTTTCGATGGATTCAATGGGTATAACCAGATCCATATTGCACTTAAGGATCAAGACAAAAAAATGTTTACCCATCCATGGGGGAAATTTTCCTATTGTGTTCTAACATTCGTGTTATGTAACACCCCTTCTCTTTCAAAGAGTTGTAATTTTTGTATTATTCGATTTAATTCATGATTGTGTGGAAATATATATGGATGGTTTCACAACATATGACAATGAATTTGATGAGGCATTGAAAAATATAGAGAAAACATTGAGAAGGCGTAAGGAATCAAATTTTCCCTCAGTAATGAGAAATGTGCAATGATGTTAATTGATGGCATCATATTAGGACACCACATCTCAACTAAAGGCATCCAAGTGGATAAAAAATAAATCAAGGTAATATTAAATTTCTCGACTCCATGTTTGGAAAAACATATACATAGTTTCTTAGGATATGCTGGTTATTACCATTTCTTTATTGAAAAAATTTCATGAATTGCTCATCCATTATTTGCCTTACTTGACAAAGATTATGAGTTTTTATGGACATAGATATGCCACCATGCACTTGATGAACTGAAAACTAAAATGTATGAAGCTCCTATTTTAAGAGGCACTGATTGGTCCCTCCCATCTCATATCTCCACAAACACATCAAACACTGCCATTGGAGCTATTCTAGGACAACTATAAGGAAAGGATCCATATGAAATTTACTACATCAACAAGAATCTCTCACCTGAAGAACTAAATTATATGGTAAAAGAAAAAGGTTTTCTTATGGCAATACATACAATTAATAAATTTAGGCATTGCATCAAAGGATATCCAATAATATTGCACACTAACCATGTTACCATAAAACATTTAATGAAAAAACCTATTAGTAATGGCTAGGTAACTACATGTTTATTGTTACTATAGTAATACGATATAACCATCTTGAATAAACCAGGGAAGGATAATGTATATGATGATTTTCTTTCAAGACTTACATCTAATGAGAATGAGCCACCTATAGAATATTCTTTTCCTGATGAGAACCTATTTGTGGTTTCTACTAACTCTCCTTGGTTTACATATATCACTAATTACTTGGTTGCAGGTACAATCCCACATCATTTATCTGTAAAAGAGTGACATAACATTATCAAACAAAGTTGGATATTCTCATGGATCAATGACTTCCTCTTCCACACATGATTGGTTCTCATTATTATAAAATGTGTGTGAGAAGATGAGATCCATGAGATATTCAAAGCCTAGCATGATAGTCCATGTGGAGGCTACTTTGCAAAAAAGAGGACTAGGTACAAGGTAATTGACCAAGTGTACTATTGGCCCACTATCTTCAAATATGACAAGGAATATGTAAAAATGTGTGATAGATGCCAACACATGGGAAGAATGGTGCAATCAGATGATATGTCATTACAACCACAATTGGTATTAGAACCTATTGATAAATGGGCCTTGGAATTTGTAGATATGATCAATCATTATTTCCACCTTAACTACTACATCATAGTATGCACATATTATGTCAAAAAATGGATGGAAGCCAAGGCACTCCTGACCGCAACAGAACACGTAGTAGTAGGATTTATTCATGAATAAATCTTCACCAGATCCATGATACCTTGGAAAATAGTTACTGATGGAGGAATTCAATTCACTTCAAGACTCATTAGAGACATGATGGATAAATACAATATCAAACACAAGGTTTCTACACCATATTACCCATAGGCCAACAGATAAGTAGAAGGGACAAAAACAATCCTTGAGGCCTATTAGCACTAGAAGTCACCTCCTGACTGCGGGGGAGGTAAGCCCAGTACCCATCAGTTTATACAGTAAATGTAAATGAGTTTTAGGTGATCAAATGGAGAGGACTCAATGATAATAATGTTCTAACTCAGAAAAATGGACTAGCATGCATAAGAAATTGAGGTTTGGAATCAACTTCAGTCAGTAAGTTAGAGTAAGGGTGAATAGAGGGAAGAATTTGGTGAGGAGAGTGTATAGGTTTTCTATGGACATCAGGTCTTTCAACAACCTAAGGAGGAAAAAATTAAATGCAAGATCCTCTTGAATTCAATTCTTAAAGAAATTGAAAGAAATTATAACAACATTATAATCAAACATTCATCATAATACAGTCAAAACAATCCATGTGAATCAGCCACTCATGAACTCTCTCAATATTAGAGGAAAATAAGATGGAGCAAGAAAGCCGACTTAGATTAACCAAGATGTCTCAAAAAACAAATACATAACCAGAGAACCGATGTTCTTGATAAAATATTACAATAGCAGGGAGCCTAGCTCAACCATCCGACCTTAACAAAATATCAAAACTGAGTATATATACTAAAACCTGCTGCAACTACTAGGAGCATGATCAGACCCCTGCCTTCAAAGATTCCAGTTGGTGCCGCTCTATCAGACCGTGTGGGAATTCTTTTGCCAGATGTGAGCTCAGATCAACATGGGTTTCTCTGGAAAATCTGCTTGTAGGAGTACCACAGGCTGAAAGTTCATGCCCCAGGGCTAGACCTTCCATACCTTCCATTTATGGAGTGAGCCGAGGTTTCAACCACCACACCTTTTTTCATTAAATTCCTTCATCGGGATCAAGACGAGACTTATTGCCCAGGGATCTACCATGTGCTGCTAGCGGCCCTTCGAGTCAACCCGCCCCCTTGAAACCATGATGGTCTCATTATTTAACTCACATGGGCATCTTTGACTTTTGGTGTAGGTCTCAAATTCACACTCTTTCTTTCGTGGTCCCAAAGCTCCTAGTGTCAGCTTCTCCTTCACCGCATTTGTCCTTCATGTGACCTCGGGCCATGACCATGGGCCTAACTCCTGGGTGCATCATGGTTTTTCATTTTGGGGGCCTTCACATCACTTGAATACACTCTCTTGATACTCAATATTGTGAAATTTCCCTTCTTCAGATCGACGGTCGGATTTTCTATGCATCCAACGGCCACGATTTCTCCCAAAACTCCCTAAATTCACTTCCACGAACCATCAGATTAGGTGCCACCTATCCCTCTAATATCCATGGTCCATATATAATCTTCATCGTATTGGGATTTCGTGTCTCGAGGAGTTTAAAGGCTACTCACCTCCCTTCTCCTGATTTCTAAAATCATGAGCTGGAGCCTAGCGAACTGATCCAGATGGATATCGGTGGCCACCCACCTTTCCAACTGGCTCAAAACAGTTTTCTGACATTTTTGGCAATTTACTATTTTTAGCAGTTTTTCGGGTCCTGAACTTCTGGAGCCGTTTTGAGGCCCTAAACGACGCTT